>SJYA01000282.1:706790-888921 GCA_006410615.1 Neotragus moschatus
GGGAGAGGGAGAGGGTGGGATGGTTTGGGAGAATGGCACTGAAACATGTATACTATCATGTAAGAAACAAATCGCCAGTCTGTGTTCGATACAGGATACAGGATGCTTGGGACTGGTGCACGGGGATGATCCAGAGAGTTGATGTGGGGTGGGAGGTGGGGGGGTGGCATTCAAGATTGGGAACTCATGTACACCTGAGACGGGAAAATAAATAAATAAATAAGAAACAGTGAAAAAAAAAAGTAAAGCTAAAATGTCAGATGTAATCACAAATAAAGGAGAATGGATCTACCAGAAAAAAAAAATAAATAAATAAAGTGGATAATAAATGTAATGTAATGCTCTTGAACCATTCTGAAACCTTCCCTCCACCCCTACCCTGGTCTACAGCAAAGTTGTCTTCCATGAAACTCGTCTCAGGTGCCAAAAAACTTGGGGATTTCTGCTCTATACATTTAACTAAAATTTGAAGTGTCTGGACTATAAAGAAAGCTGANAAAGTGGATAATAAATGTAATGTAATGCTCTTGAACCATTCTGAAACCTTCCCTCCACCCCTACCCTGGTCTACAGCAAAGTTGTCTTCCATGAAACTCGTCTCAGGTGCCAAAAAACTTGGGGATTTCTGCTCTATACATTTAACTAAAATTTGAAGTGTCTGGACTATAAAGAAAGCTGAGCAATGAAGAATTGATGCTTTTGAACTGTGATGTTGGAGAAGACTCTTGAGAGTCCCTTGGACTGCAAGGAGATCCAACCAGTCCACCCTAAAGGAAATCAGTCCTGAATATTCATTGGAAGGACTGATGTTGAAGTTGAAACTCCAATACTTTGGCCACCTGATGTGAAGAGCTGACTCATTTGAAAAGACTCTGATGCTGGGAAAGATTGAGGGCAGGAGGAGAAGGGGACGACAGAGGATGAGATGGTTAGATGGCATCACCGATTCAATGGACATGGGTTTGGGTGGACTCTGGGAGTTGGTGATGGACAGGGAGGCCTGGCGTGCTGCAGTCTGTGGTGTCTCAGAGTCAGACATGACTGAGCAACTGAACTGAATGAGCCAACTGATACCAATTCCTCCCAAAACTGGTGATCTACCCTTCCCCTGGGAATGAAGACTGCCACCATAGCCTGTCCACCATCTGCAGCACACCGTGGGATGTTGCTCCAAGACCTTGCCTCAGATATGTAAGTTCCCCCACCCATTAGACCGCTGATGTTTCTGCTGCTGATTCTAGGCTCTTTCTTTGGTCTTGAAGCTGAGGAAGTGCAGGCCTTGTAGGCCAGAAGGATAGAGCCCAACACATACTCAAAAAGCAGTATACTGTAACACAGTTTTGGACCCATCAATTTTTTATTTTATTATATTTTAATTTACTGAAATTATCTTGCTGAATACTCCACATCAGTATATAGAGAAATTCTTTTCTTTTTTTTTCTCTCTTTTCTTTTTAAATTTCTTTATTTTTTAATTGAAGGATAATTGCTTTACAGAATTTTGTTGTTTTCTGTCAAACCTCAACATGAATCATCCATAGATATACATAGATCCCCTCCCTTTTGAGACTCCTTCCCATCTCCCTCCCCATCCCACCCCTCCAGGTTTATAGAGTCCCTGTTTGAGTCTCCTGAGTCATACAGCAAATTCCCCTTTGGCTATCTATTTTATACATACTAATGTAAGTTTCCATGTTACTCTTTCCATGTTACATCTCACCCTCTCCTCCCCTCTCCCCATGTCCATGAGTTTATTCTCTATGTCTGTTTCTTCATTGCTGCTCTGTAAATAAATAATTCAGTACCATTTTTCTAGAGTCCATATATATGTGTTAGAATATGATATCTATCTTTCTCTTTCTTGCTTACTTCAGTCTGTATAATAGGTTCTAGGTTTATCCACCTTATTAGAACTGACTCAAAGGTGTTCTTTTTTACGGGTGAGTATAGATCTCTTCAAGAAAATTAGAGATACCAAGAGAACACTTCATGCAAAGATGGGCTCAATAAAGGACAGAAATGGTATGTACCTAACAGAAGCGGAAGATATTAAGAAGAGGTGGCAAGATTACATGAAAGAACTGTATGAAAAAAATCTTCAAGACCCAGATAATCATGATGGTATGATCACTCATCTAGAGCCAGACATCCTGTAATGTAAAGTCAAGTGGGTATTAGGAGGCATCACTACAAACAAAGCTAGTGGAGGTGATAGAATTCCAGCTGAGCTATTTCAAATCCTAAAAGATGATGCTGTGAAAGTGATGCACTCAATATGCCAGCAAATTTGGAAAACACAGCAGTGGTCACAGGACTGGAAAGGGTCAGTTTTCATTCCAATCCCAAAGAAAGAATGCCAAAGAATGCTCAAACTACCACACAATGCACTTATCTCACACACTAGTAGCTGCTGCTGCTGCTAAGTCACTTCAGTCGTGCCTGACTCTGTGCTACCCCATAGATGGCAGTCCACCAGGCTCTGTCATCCCTGGGATTCTCCAGGCAAGAACATGAGTGGGTTGCCATTTTCTTCTCCAATGCACACTAGTAGAGTAATGCTCAAAATTCTCTAAGCCAGGCTTCAGCAATACGTGAACCGTGAACTTCCTGATGTTCAAGCTGGTTTTAGAAAAGGCAGAGGAACCAGAGATCAAATTGCCAACATCCGCTGGATCATGGAAAAAGCAAGAGAGTTCCAGAAAAACATCTATTTCTGCTTTATTGACTATGCCAAAGCCTTTGACTGTGTGGATCACAAGAAACTGTGGACAATTCTTCAAGAGATGGGAATACCGGACCACCTGACCTGCCTCTTGAGAAATCTGTATGCAGGTCAGGAAGCAACAGTTAGAACTGGACATGGAACAACAGACTGGTTCCAAATAGGAAAAGGAGTATGTCAAGGCTGTATATTGTCCCCCTGCTTATTTAACTTCTATGCAGAGTACATCATGAGAAATGCTGGACTGGAAGAAACACAAGCTGGAATCAAGATTGCTGGGAGAAATATCAATAACCTCAGATATGCAGATGACACCACCCTTAAGGCAGGAAGTGAAGAAGAACTAAAGAGCCTCTTGATGAAAGTGAAAGAGGAGAGAGAAAAAGTTGGCTTAAAGTTCAACATTCAGAAAACAAAGATCATGGTATCTGGTCCTATCACTTCATGGCAAATAGATGTGGAGACAGTAGAAACAGTGTCAGATTTTATTTTGGGAGGGCTCCAAAATCACTGCAGATGGTGACTGCAACCTTGAAATTAAAAAATGCTTACTCCTTGGAAGGGAAGTTATGACCAACCTTGACAGCATATTAAGAGACATCACTTTGCCAACAAAGATCCATCTAGTTAAGGCTATGGTTTTTCCAATGGTCATGTATGGACGTGAGAGTTGGACTGTAAAGCAAACTGAGCAATGAAGAATTGATGCTTTTGAACTGTGGTGTTGGAGAAGACTCTTGAGAGTCCCTTGGACTGCAAGGAGATCCAACCAGTCCATCCTAAAGGAAGTCAGTCCTGAGTGTTCATTGGAAGGACTGATGTTGAAGCTGAAACTCCAATACTTTGGCCACCTGATGCAAAGAACTTGACTCATGTGATAACACCCAGATTCTGGGAAGGATTGAGGGCAGGAGGAGAAGGGGATGACAGAGGATAAGATGGCATCACCTACACAATGGACATTAGTTTGAGTAAACTCCAGGAGCTGGTGATGGTCAGGGAGGCCTATCTTGCTGCAGTCCATGGTGTCGCAAAGAGTCAGACACGACTGAGTGATTGAACTGAACTGAACTGAATATTCCATTATATATATGTACCACAACTTCTTTATCCATTCATCTGTTGTTGGACATCTAGGTTGCTTCCATGTTCTAGCTATTGTAAATAGTGCTGCAGTAAACAATGGGATACATGTGTCTTTTTCAATTTTGGTTTCCTCAGGGTACATGCCCAGAAGTGGGATTGCTGGGTCATATGGTAGTTTTATTCCTAGTTTTTTAAGGAACCTCCCTACCATCTTCCATAGTGGCTGTATCAATTTACATTCCCACCAACAGTGCAAGAGCAATCCATTTCTCTACACCCTCTTCAGCATTTATTTTGTGTCCACTTTTTGATGATGGCCATTCTAACTGGTGTGAGGTGATAGCTCATTGTAGTTTTGATTTGCATTTCTCTAATAATGAGTGACGTTGAGCATCTTTTCATGTGTTTGTTAGCCATCTGTATGTTTTCTTTAGAGAAATGTCTGTTTAGGTCTTTTTTCCACTTTTTGATTGGGTTGTTTGCTTTTCTGGTATTGAGTTGTATGAGCTGCTTGTATATTTTGGAAATTAATCCTTTGTCAGTTGTTTCATTTGCTACTATTTTCTCCCATTCTGAGGGTTGTCTTTTCACCTTGCCTACACCTTCCTTTCGGAGAAGGCAATGGCACCCCACTCCAGTACTCTTGCCTTGAAAATCCATGGATGGAGGAGCCTGGTAGGCTGTAGTCCATAGAGTCGCTAAGAGTCAGACATGACTGAGCGACTTCACTTTCCCTTTTCCCTTTCCTGCGTTGGAGAAGGAAATGGCAACCCACTCCATGTTCTTGCCTGGAGAATCCCAGGGATGGCGGAGCCTGGTGGGCTGCCGTCTACGGGGTCGCACAGAGTCGGACACGACTGAAGCGACTCAGCAGCAGCATAGTTTCCTTTGCTATGCAAAAGCTTTTAAGTTTAATCAGGTCCCACTTGTTTATTTTTGTTTTTATTTCCATTACTCTAGGATGTGGGTCATAGAGGATCTTGCTTTGATTTATGTCATTGAGTACTCTGACTATATTTTCCTATAAGAGTTTTATAGTTTCTCATCTTACATTTAGGTCTTTAATCCATTTTGAATTAATCTTTGTGTATGGTGTTAGGAAGTGTTATAGAGAAATTCTTTATTCCTTTCTCACTTGCAGAAGACTCCATTGTATGGAGGTAACATAATCTCTTTGATTTAGGTGTGATTCCTATATATACCACAGAATTGTTAGCTTGTTTTTTAACATCATAAAACAATTTATGACATCAGAATGCAGTTACCAATTCTTACACTATCTCTGTATGACCCTAACTATGAATGACTGCTATAGAAAATGTTTCCTTCCACTTAAATTAGGCCACTGTTTGGATAAGCAGGACAAAATGTTTGGAAAGCAGTAGCCTTATGTGTTTTGCATAGCATTTTGGACACTATGGCTTCACAAAAAATGTCTCATGACATAGTAATTTTCAGAGAGGCCTGTCTCCTAAATCCAATGAGAATAAGCTTAAGACAAGATAAATATACATTACCTGGGAGCTGTCTCTGGCATTTTATTGCTCTTTTACAGTTTAACTAAAAAGAATATAATGCTAAAACAGACTAACCCAATTAAAAAAAAATTCTCTGTATAAATTGTGATTTCACTTAGGGTTTTGGCAATGACAGTTCATCTGAAAGTTTCAGAGTCGTCTGTTAATCACATTGGGCACTGTAGATTGGGGAGACAATCCTTGTAGATGTTTCCACTGTTCAAAAATACACAGAGCTACTGAGTTCGTTCCTGCTCTATGTTGTGATGTGCTGGTTGTATGACCAGCAAATAGGAGTAAAGAAACAGGCAGTGAAGAGCCAACGTCTCAGGACCAGGCACAGCTGTGTTTTTCTGAATACACATCCTACCTAGACACTGAACCATGACACAGTCAGTTCAGGGTACAATGATGTGATTTCTCTTCTAGCCCAGAAACACATCAGATGATAAATTGTTGCCTGATATCCTCTGAATACAAAGTTACTCCTTCTGAGCTTCCAGTCTCAGGAAGTCTATTGACTCTCCTTTATGCCTGGCCTTCTCAATTACTCTTTTTAAAAGAAACATGTTTGCTACTTTTATTTATTTATTTGGCTGTGTCAGGTCTTATTGCAGCATGTGGGGTCTTTAGTTGCAGTGTGCAGACTCTTAGTAGAGGCATGTGGGATTCTATTTCCTCAATCAGAGATTGAACCCAGGCCCTCTGCAATGGGAGTGTAGAGTCTTAGCCATTGGACTATTGATTGTCTTCTCAATCACTCTTGAGCTGAAATCCTGTTGAATACATCAGATGAAAAACAATAATATAAAATGTCAACTGATGAGCTATAAAAATAATTGTCCCTACTTTCTACTCCAAGGACAAGGCAAAGCTGTCTGTAGCTTGATTCTCTTTGTGATAGCCCTGTAATGTCAGCCACTACCAACCAAATAGTCACACATACCAGGGACTCTATTAGGCAAGTCACTTTATGTGCTTGCTTTCTTTCCATTTCATCTTTACAGCACTGCCAGGTAAGTTCTCAGAGTTTTTTTGTTTGTTTCAAGGCAGGCTTACTCAGTTTACCTCATACAGTGAGACTTTATTGTGATTATAATGATACCTTGAGTAATGAAGTCATCAGTATTTTTCAGGGATTTTAGCATGGTATTGGTGTATGTGAGTTATCATTCAATTTGGTAAAATATGACAGCAACAAACTCAAAGTAGTAGTGACCCAGACACATAAAGGCTTATATTTCTAATAAACAATATGTTTGGAGGTAGAAGATTGCTGGCACTTAGTGCCTCAAGAATTTCAAGACTGAGGTCTCTAGAAGTATAGGCTTTTTGTAACATCTCTCTTGTACTTTTCCTTCCCTTATAGCTCCTAAAGAGCTGCTCGATCTTCAGTCATCTTGTTGCCTTCCAAAGTATAACTCCAAAGCAGAGCTAGCTTTCCTTGAAGCCCCAGCCCACGTTTTCTGCATGTATCTTAATGGTCATTCTCAGCATCTGTGGAAACTGAGACCTTTATCTGATTTATCTGAATACAACAACGACATTTATTTGCTGAATAAAATTGTGGTTCTGATAATAAGAAAGAAGGGAATGGATTTTGAGAAGGTAACTGTGGTCCCTGTCACATAGTGTATGGCCAATAAAAGCACTTCATTTACAGATTGTGTAAGTGAAAAGTACCTTGGGAATTCAGAGCAAGTAATAATATAAACATTTACTGAGACCTCACTCTTTATGTGGCTTTATATATGTCATAGAAAACTCACAACACTATGATATAGATAGTATCATTATACCCGTTCTCCAGATAAGAAAATCAGGGCTTAAAGAATTTCAGAAACTAAAAAAAAATAAATAAAAAAGAATTTCAGAAACTTACTTAAAGTCATTCAGCTGGTCAGTGGGCAAGCAGATGGAATCAGAAAACCAGGTTTTCCTAATGCCCAATGTTTTGCAGTCAGTATGTGTTATGTTCTATTTTTCTGAAGCAAGTGACTAAACACAAAATTGAGCATTTCTTTCCTAGAGAGGGAAGAATTCTAGAACATGTGTGGTCCATGCCTTTCTAAGGACCGGGCTCTTTATCTTAAAGTGCAATGTTAATCAATCTACTTTTTCCCCTAATGGGAAATTTTTTAAGTTCCATTTCCACGTTCTGTTTTGGCCACAGGTGTCCCGGTCTTTGCATTGATCACCCTTATGTGCTTTCCTACCGTAATAATTTGGGGTGTTTTTTTTTTCCAGGTAAATTCCAAGTGTGATTTTGTTGCAGTATTTTGACAGCTGATATGATAGGAAAGAAAATAAAATATTAAGTATGCTTTTTAAATTATGCTTTAAAATGCCATAAATTTGCCTTCACTGGAGAGGGTTCATGAATCTAACTGAAGCTAAAAACTTGCAGCTCTGTTGCTAATTAATTCTGGAAGATGATAGAGAAGTTCTCATTACTCCATTTCAATATGCTTGTAATTCAACATTTCTCCCCACTTTACTTCCTTTGCTCACAACATTTAAATGGAAAATATTAAATGGCTTAATAGCTAGGCCCCACCAAATAGCATGTTTGCCATGACTTAACCTTTTTAAAATATAAAGTCTCATTATATTAAATACATCTCATTATTGTAATTATGCTGCTACAAATATAGTGGATAACACATCAAATTGTTATTTAATTCTAGGAAAAAGTTTTCTAAGTTGTTTGTTGACAGATAATACCAGATTCTATTTGTCTAAATTGCAGTCTGTGCTAAGGTTTTATATTTCATTTTAATATTTCTGAAAATGTGCTCATTTTTGTATCAAACTTGATAGAACTTTGTGTCAGTATAAGATGTATTGGAAATTACTTTGAAGACAGGTTTGACAGTACTGCAATTTTTGTGTTCTAGGATGGCAGTAAAGTTGCCATCTTTAAAAATGTCTTAAAGAACATCTGTAGATTGTGATATTATGCAGTCATTTAAAAAACATATTTTTGAGTAACCTGTAATGACATGGAAAATGCTCCTGGAGAAAGCGAAATGGGCAGGATATAAAACTGTAAGTACAATCTAAACTCACATAAACATTTTTAAAATAAAGAATTATGCCCAAATTCCAAGGCTTTGATTTCTTGAAATGGTGAAGCTAAAGATGAATTCTCATTTTATGCTCTTTTGCATTTTGTGAATTTTTTTATGATAAGCATACTACTCAGTTGAAAAATGTTATTATTTTAAAAAATGACTGTGTGGGTGTCAGGTGTCAGTCATGACATTGACAGCACAGTGATAAGGCTTTAACTAGCAGCTGATGTCTCATTCCACGGGCGTTTCAGGATGAGGACACCAAGTGTCTTCAAATGCTGAAGGAAATGGTGGTCTCGGCCTCTTTTTAGCCCCTCCGACAACTCCACCTGGAAGACTGCCATACCTGGCAAATCAGGCTTCCCCTGACGGGTCTGCTCTTATCGTCCTTTCTGTCTGCATGGGCGCTGTGTGATGTTGGTTCCCTCACCCCTCACATTGCCCTTCCCTGTGCTGGTTACTTAGCCAGGGCCCTCCCTCTACCTCAACTGTCAGTTGAAATTTCTTTTAAAAATTCACACGCACACATGGGAGTTCCCTTGCAGTTCAGTGGTTAAGACCCAGTATTTTCACTGCTGTATCCTGAGTTCAATCCCTGGCTGAGAAACTAAGATCCTGCAAGCTATGTGGTTCAGTGGGGGGGGGGGGGGAATCACAACCAAAATGGGAGTTCTTGTTTAATAGGTATAGAGTTACACATCTGGAAGATTTAAAAAGAAAAAAATTAAATGGAGTACAGAGAACTCCAGAGGCTTCTCTGGTGGCTCCACAGTAAAGAATCTGCCTGCAGTGCAGGAGACTTGGGTTCAAGACTCAGGTTTGATCCCTGGGTCAGGGTGATCCTCCAGAGAAGGAAATGCCAACCCACTCCAGTATTCTTGCTGGAAAAATTTCATGGACAGAGGAGTCTGGCAAGTTACCATCCATGAGGTCACAAGAGACAGACATGCCTTAGCGACTAAACCGCAGAGAACTCCAACACAGAATAAATCCAGGGACAGACACATGAGCCCATGAGGTAACTGAAGGGGATCAGCATAAGCCCACCCAGAATATGCCCTTTGGCATAAGGATTATTTTACCTGAAAGCAGTTAAGAAGCAGCAGACACAGGAGGAACTCTCTGGCCTCCCTCTTTCTGCCTAAAAGCAAGGCGTAAATCTTCCACTTGTACAGGTGCCTCCCGTTCCTGCACCAGGAAGAGAATGACTCTTAGTACTGGAGATGGCAGTGACTTGAGTCTGCATAATACACCTGACTGACTTCTTGGTCTATTCATGCTGCTAACAAAGACCACGGACTGTGCAGCTGACAAACAGACAAGGATTTCTCACATTTCTGGAGACTGGGAAACCCAAGATTAAGCTGGCAGCATGGTGATATTCTGGTGAGGGCCCTTTTCCTGGTTCATAGCTGGCACCTTGCTGTGTCCTCAAAGGCAGAAAGGGCAAGGAAGGCATTTCTCTGCACCTGTCTTATAAGAGCACTAATCCTACCCGTGAGGGCTCTGCTTCCTTACCTGACTACCCCCTAAAGGCCCCTCTCCTAATACTGTCTTAGTGTATGAATTTGGGGGGGGGGACATTTTCAGACCATAGCACTTACTAAACAATTCTTATCTACCATACTAAATTTGATAGTTAAATTTCCTCAGTGTATTATCTACAAAAGCACAATCATTGGAACTTCCCTGGGGTCCAGTGCCTGAGACTCCATGCTCCCAATGCAGGGACCCTGGGTTCGATCCCTGGTCAGGGAACTAGATCCCACATGCTGCAGCCAAGACTCAGCAGAGCCAAATAAATAAATAAATATATATTTTTTAAAGCACAATCACTCACCTTTTTTTGGCCTAGTCACTTCTCCTTAACTTATTGCTCTTTGTTAAAATGATATATAATTTCCGGACTTAACTCCTTTAAGCTTTCATGTCTCTTCTGTGAGGTCCTTGTGTGCATGAGAAATAACCTTTCTTCCTATTAATGTATCTTTTGTCAGTTTGATTCACAGGCCTCACTAAGAAACCTAAGAGGGGAGAGAAAGGTTTTTCCTCTATAACATTATCTGGGTGGTCCTATGTGGATGGGAATGGCGTACTAGTACATTGACACCGGGACTAGACTGATTTTCAGTAATCTCTTCCTCAGTATCCCTAGGGACAAGTGGAGAGACTCTCCCTGTCTCTGTCTCTTGTTTATCCTTACATAGCTAAGAAGATTTTTATTTAATTTAGTCTTTAACAAGTTTTAAAAAGGAGCTTCCCTGAAAGCTCAACTGGTAAAGAATCTACCTGCACTGCAAGAGACCCCTGTTCAATTCCTGGGTCGGGAAGATCCCCTGGAGAAGGGATAGGCTACCCATTCCAGTATTCTTGGGCTTCCCTTGTGGCTTAGCTTGTAAAGAATCTGTCTGCAGTGTGGGAGACCTGGGTTCGATCCCTGGGTTGGGAAGATCCCCTGGGGAAGGGAAAGGCTACCCACTCCAGTATTTTGGCCTGGAGAATTCCATGACTGTATAGTCCATGGGGTCGCAAAGAGTCAGACACGACTGAGTGACTTTCACTTTCACTTCACTTTCCCAGGTCCACTGGTGGTAAAGAACCTGCCTGATAATACAGGAGACATGTGACGTGGATTCGATCTCCAAGTCGGGAAGATCCCCTGGAGCAGGGAATGTCAACTGACTCCAGTATTATTGCATGGTGAATTCCATAGACAGAGGAACCTGGCAGGCTACAGTCCATAGGGTCACAAAGAGTCATACATGACTGAGCAACTAACCCCCCCACACACCCCTCAATATGACCAAATAATTTCCAGCAATGTCATGAAATGAAACAAAAAGAAATCTAGGTAGTGAGAATTTTTATTTACTCAACTTTGGCTATATAATTATGCCAGGAAACAAAGTGAAAAATAAATACATAGTTATAACACAAAAGGAGAAAAATTGAACTGTTTCTTCAACAATTTTTAAATCTAACAATTTGACTGTAGATCCTTTGCTGCTGCAGCTGCTAAGTCGCTTCAGTCGTGTTCGACTCTATGCAACCCTATAGACAGCAGCCCACCAGGCTCCCCCGTCCCTGGGATTCTCCAGGCAAGAACACTGGAGTGGGTTGCCATTTCCTTCTCCAATACATGAAAGTAAAAAGTGAAAGGGAAGTTGCTCAGTCGTGTCCAATCCTCAGCGACCCCATGGACTGCAGCCCACCAGGCTCCTCCGTCCATGGGATTTTCCAGGCAAGAGTACTAGAGAGGGTGCCATTGCCTTCTCCAAGATCCTTTGTTTACAGTCTGATGTAATAATGAAAGTGAAAGTCACTCAGTTCTGTCTGACTCTTTGTTATCCCGTTGACTACACAGTCATGGAATTTTCCAGGCCAGAATACTAGAGTGGGTAGCCTTTCCCTTCCCCACAGGATCTTCTCAACCCAAGGAATGAACCCAGGTCTCCCACACTGCAGATGGATTCTTTACCAGCTGAGCCACAAGGGAACCCCAAGAATACTGGAGTAGGTAGCCTATCCCTTCTCCAGGATACCTTCCTGACATAGGAATTGAACTGGGGTCTCCTGCATTGCAGGCAGATTCTTTAACAACTGAGCTATCAGGGAAACCCCAATGTAATATTTTCTCCAAATAATTGTCCAGTGACATGGCTCAGGATTCATTTCAGTTCAGTCACTCAGTCATGTCCAACTCTTTGTGAACCCATGAATCGCAGCACACTAGGCCTCCCTGTCCAACACCAACTCCTGGAGTTCACTCAGACTCATGCCCATCGAGTCAGTGATGCCATCCAGCCATCTCATCCTCTGTCGTCCCCTTCTCCTCCTGACCCCAATCCCTCCCAGCATCAGAGTCTTTACAATGAGTCAACTCTTCGCATGAGGTGGCNCTTTTCACAGCTATTTGTAAGGCCTCCCCAGACAGCCATTTTGCTTTTTTGCATTTGTTTTCCATGGGGTTGGTCTTGATCCCTGTCTCCTCTACAATGTCACGAACCTCCGCCCATAGTTCATCAGACACTCTATCAGACTAGGCCCTTAAATCTATTTCTCACTTGCACTGTATAATCATAAGGGTTTTTATTTAGGTCATAGCTGAATGGTCTAGTGGTTTTCCTTACTTTCTTCAATTTGAGTCTGAATTTGATCATAAGGAGTTCATGATCTGAGCCACAGTCAGCTCCTGGTCTTGTTTTTGTTGACTGTATAGAGCTTCTCCATCTTTGGCTGCAAAGAATATAATCAATCTGATTTCGGTGTTGACCATCTGGTGACGTCCATGTGTAGAGTCTTCTCTTGTGTTGTTGGAAGAGGATGTTTGCTATGACCAGTGCATTTTCTTGGCAAAACTCCATTAGTCTTTGCCCTGGTTCATTCCGCATTCCAAGGCCTGTTGGAATTTGCCTGTTACCCCAGGTGTTTCTTGACTTCCTACATTTGCATTCCTGTCCCCTATAATGAAAAGGACATCTTTTTTGGGTGTTAGTTCTAAAAGGTCTTGTAAGTCTTCATAGAACCATTCAACTTCAGCTTCTTCAGTGTTATTGGTTGGTGCATAGACTTGGCTTACCGTGATATTGAATGGTTTGTCTCGGAAACAAACAGAGAACATTCTGTCATTTTTGAGATTGCATCCAAGTACTGCATTCCAGACTCTTTTGTTGACCGTGATGGCTACTTCATTTCTTCTGAGGGATTCCTGCTCGTAGTAGTAGATATAATGGTCATCTGAGTTCAATTCACCCATTCCAGTCCATTTTAGTTCGCTGATTCCTAGAATGTTGACGTTCACTCTTGCCATCTCTTGTTTGACCACTTCCAATTTGCCTTGATTCATGGACCTGACATTCCTGATTCCTATGCAATATTGCTCTTTACAGCATCGGGCCTTGCTTCTATCACCAGTCACATCCACAGCTGGGTATTTTTTTGCTTTGGCTCCTTCCCTTCATTCTTTCTGGAGTTATTTCTCCACTGATCTCCGGTAGCATATTGGGCACCTACTGACCTGGGGAGTTCCTCTTTCAGTATCATTTTGCCTTTTCATACTTTTCATGGGGTTCTCAAGGCAAGAATACTGAAGTGGTTTGCCATTCCCTTCTCCAGTGGACTACATCCTGTCAGACCTTTCCACCATGACCCACCCATCTTGGGTTGCCCCTCGGGCATGTCTTCTGTGATTCCAAACCTCCTTAGAATCTGATCCCTCACTTGGGCAGTTCTGATCCCCATCTGGTGCCAGGTCCTGAGTTGGTCCTGGGTGCTGTACCCTAGGTGCCAAGGTTAAGCGCCCGGTAGGAGCCGCACCACATTCAAGGCGTGGTGGCTGTGTGGGCGCAGGAGGGCCTAGAGGAGCTACCCCACATTGAAGGTCAGGAAGGGTGGCGGTGAGGAGATATCCCTCATCCAAAGTAAGGAGCAGTGGCTGCACTTTGCTCGGCCAACCGTGAAGAGATACCCCACGCCCAAGATAAGAGAAACCCAAGTAAGATGGTGGGTGTTGCAAGAGGGCATCAGAGGGCAGACACACTGAAACCATACTCACAGAAAACTAGTCAATCTAATCACACTAGGACCACAGCCTTGTCTCACTCAATGGCTCAGGATACATCACCCCAAAGTGTAGTACCTTGCCATATTGAATATTTTGAGCTGAAGGAATTTAAGAAACAGGTTGTCCTTCTGAGCTGCTCCTGAGGCATGAAACCATCATGTGCGTGGTTCCCTTCCTATACTGTTGAAAGGGGCATTCTCATCTCTAAGACACCAGGGGAATCTGAACAGATGGGATTTGCTATTTCCCCCAATTTTTTGCACTTAGTTCATAATCTTTCTATCCCATCTAATTTTCTCAAGACTTGGCTGTTCATCAAACCAATCATAAAAACACTTAGGTTCAACTGTTTCCTCAGGCCTGCATTTTCTTATGAAGTCTCTCAAGTCATGTAAATCTAAAATTATGTAAATTTGTATGTTTTCTGTTGTTAATCTGTCTTTTGTTAGAGGGACCTCTTTTGATGGATGGGGTGAAAGATTCTTTTCCTGCCCTACATCAACAATTAATAGCCTAATTTTAATAAAACTAATATGTCTGCTGAAGATGCAATTTAGGCAACCTTTTTCTTAATAAGTTTATTTATTTCATTTTTGGCTGTGCTGGGTCTTTGTTGCTGCACAAGTCCTTTCTTTGGTTATGGCCTGTGGGAGCTCTTTGTTGCAGTGTTCTGGCTTCTCATTGCAGTGGCTTGTCTCAAAGGCCAGGCTCTAGGGCCCATAGGCTCAGTAGTTGTGGTGTACAGGCTTAGATGTCCCTCCAGGAATCCTCCTGGATCAGGGATCCAATAGGTGTCTCCTGCATTGTAAGGCAGATTCTTAACCACTCGACCATCAGGGAAGTCCTAGGCAACTACTCAGTCACATCACTGCTATCCATGCTTTTACTTCTTGAATCAGGTTTTTTTTTTTTTAAGATTTATTTAGTTAGTTTGTTTTGGCTGTGCTGGTTGTTCATTGCTGTGCCCGGGGTTTTCTGTAGTTGCAGAGAGTGGGTCTCTTCCCTGGTTGCGGTTTTTAGGCTTCTCGTTGCAGTGGATTCTCTTATTGTGGGGCATGGGCCCCTAGAGTGCAATGGCTTTAGTATTTGCAGCACATGGGCTTGGTAGTTGTGGCCCAGGGGCTTAGTTGTCCCTCAGCATGTGAGTTCTTCCAGGACCAGGGATCATACTCATGTCTTCTACCCTGGCAGGTGGATTCATTATCACTGAGCCACTAGGGAAGCCCAAATCAATCATTTTAAAACAAACATTTTTCTTGAATGATTTTCAATTTTTTAAAAATTATTCAAATTCAGTAAAAAAAAAAAAAATTGTCTCTGGACTAAAATTTACATTTGCCAAAAACAAAAAACAGCATAGCTTGCAGTCCCCCCTTGTTTTTAGCAAAGTACATTTTAAATATAACTAAAAATTCCAAGTGGTTTCATGGAATAAAGAATTTGAAATAGACTGCCCTTTGTTCATCCCCCTTTGATGATATATAAGCACATGTATATAAAGACATTTTCTATTAAAGAATAAAAAGGAGTATGTCAAGGCTGTATATTGTCACTCTGCTTATTTAACTTCTATGCAGAGTACATCATGAGAAACGCTGGGCTGGAAGAAGCACAAGCTGGAATCAAGATTGTCGGTTATATCAATAACCTCAGATATGCAGATGGCACCACCATTATGGCAAAAAGTGAAGAGGAACTAAAAAGCCTCTTGATGAAAGTGAAAAAGGAGAGTGAAAAGGTTGGCTTAAAGCTCAACATTCAGAAAACAAACATCATGGCATCCAGTCCCATCACTTCATGGGAAATAGATGGGGAAACAGTGGAAACAGTGTCAGACTTTATTTTTTTGGGCTCCAAAATCACTGCAGATGGTGATTGCAGCCATGAAATTAAAAGACACTTACTCCTTTGAAGAAAATTTATGAGCAACCTAGATAGCATATTGAAAAAGCAGAGACATTACTTTGCCAACTAAGGTCCGTCTAGTCAAGGCTATGGTTTTTCCAGTAGTCATGTATGGATGCGAGAGTTGGACTGTGAAGAAGGCTGATNCAGTAAAAAAAAAAAAAATTGTCTCTGGACTAAAATTTACATTTGCCAAAAACAAAAAACAGCATAGCTTGCAGTCCCCCCTTGTTTTTAGCAAAGTACATTTTAAATATAACTAAAAATTCCAAGTGGTTTCATGGAATAAAGAATTTGAAATAGACTGCCCTTTGTTCATCCCCCTTTGATGATATATAAGCACATGTATATAAAGACATTTTCTATTAAAGAATAAAAAGGAGTATGTCAAGGCTGTATATTGTCACTCTGCTTATTTAACTTCTATGCAGAGTACATCATGAGAAACGCTGGGCTGGAAGAAGCACAAGCTGGAATCAAGATTGTCGGTTATATCAATAACCTCAGATATGCAGATGGCACCACCATTATGGCAAAAAGTGAAGAGGAACTAAAAAGCCTCTTGATGAAAGTGAAAAAGGAGAGTGAAAAGGTTGGCTTAAAGCTCAACATTCAGAAAACAAACATCATGGCATCCAGTCCCATCACTTCATGGGAAATAGATGGGGAAACAGTGGAAACAGTGTCAGACTTTATTTTTTTGGGCTCCAAAATCACTGCAGATGGTGATTGCAGCCATGAAATTAAAAGACACTTACTCCTTTGAAGAAAATTTATGAGCAACCTAGATAGCATATTGAAAAAGCAGAGACATTACTTTGCCAACTAAGGTCCGTCTAGTCAAGGCTATGGTTTTTCCAGTAGTCATGTATGGATGCGAGAGTTGGACTGTGAAGAAGACTGATCGCTGAAGAATTGATGCTTTTGAACTGTTGGAGAAGACACTTGAGAGTCCCTTGGACTGCAAGGAGATCCAACCAGTCCATCCTAAAGGAGATCGGCCCTGGGATTTCTTTGGAAGGACTGATGCTGAAGCTGAAATTCCCATACTTTGGCCCCCTCATGTGAAGAGTTGACTCATTGGAAAAGACTCTGATGCTGGGAGGGATTGAGGGCAGGAGGAGAAGGGGACGACAGAGGATGAGATGGCTGGATGGCATCACCGACTAAATGAATGTGAGTTTGGGTAAACTTCGGGAGTTGATATTGGACAGGGAGGCCTGGTGTGCTGCGATTCATGGGGTCACAAAGAGTCAGACACAACTGAGTGACTGAACTGAACTGAATTGAACAGAAATTAAAATGAGAATAAGTAGCTTTCATATAAAGCACATCACCTATTAAAAAATAAGGCAATGTATATGTAATAAAACTATGTGTATGTAATTGAAACTCAATTGTTGCTGGGAAGAGGATCCCGGGCAGAGCCCAGGGGCGGGCTCGTGTCTGGCACCAAATGAATCGTGCAGGGAGGCACGCGTGCTGACGAAGCAAGAGGCTTCATGGGAAGGCGTGCCCGGGCAGAGAGCAGCAGGTTAAGGACACTCAGGAGAGCTGCTCTGCACCTGACTTGCAGTCTTGCGTTTCATGGTGGTGGGGGTTGGTTTCCGGGTTGTCTCTGGCCAATCATTCTGACTCAAGGTGCTTCTTGGTGGCTTGTGCATTGCTCAGTCAAGATGGATTCCAACGAGAAGCATTCTGGGGTTTGTAGGACATATGGACTGGCTTCCCCTCTCTCCTTCTGACCTTTGCCAAATTCTTCTGGTTGGTGATTGCTTCTAAGTTCTGCATTCCTTACCAGGAATTCCTGTTGTAAGGTAACTCATGCAAGTAATTACTATTGTTCCTGGCCAGGGCAGACAATTTCTGTCAGTGGTTCCACTAATATAATATCAGCAGTTTTCTAGCACTTAAAAGATTTTTTCAGGCAGGGAGTGTTTCATCACCTGCTTAGAATTTCTGGCACACAGTGATCACAAAAAGCAGAAGGGCTTTAGTTGGTTTTATTAATGGGTTGAAATTCCCTAAAGACAGCACTCCGTTATTGCCTACATAGGGCAGGTTGCTCCCACTGCTCTTCCTTTGCACCTACCACTAGTTAAGCTAGTTAAAGCTGGTTTCATTGATTTAATCGTATTTTATAATGCAGTCTGGTTTTATGAAGGAAGCTTTGAGGATTCATATTTTTTAAATGACCAAACCTAAAATTCCTTATGCAATAAAAACGATTGCCCAGTGACTTATCTTTCTGTGTACGCAATTGTCCTAAATTGAAGAAACTCAACAGGAAAAGAATTGGAAAAGAACATGAGGTTTGCAAGCTCAGACTCCTAGAAGGTCCATATGAACATTGTCTGTGAATAAGAAGGCAGGGGAGAAAGGTATGGAAATGAATAGAAACTCCCAGTTGCAAGTGGCAGGTGACACCAGGAGCAGCTCCTGTTCAGCCTTCCCCAACTGTATCCTTGTGGGACACAGGCCCATAGTTACCTAGCTCTGGCAATTTTTTTTCATGAGGAGCTGACAATCTGATGTCTTTGTAATATCCCCTGATTTTTAAAAGATGAAAATTAATTCAAACTCTAGAAAAACACTGTGATGCAAACAAAATAGGTCCGCAGCTGCAGTTCAGCCGCAGGCTACTAAATTCCTAATAAAAATGCAAGTAGTGATTGAATCAGTTACAGAAGTTGAGAAAATATAATTTATTTTCTGATTCTTTCCTTTCCCCAAATGTGATATTTTAGAAAAATCCAGCTACACTTACATCACATCCATAATCTGCAGTTTAAGGAGAAAAGAAGCATAATTACAGTAAATAGTTGGGAGTGGCCTGAACTCCCAGAGTCCTCCTTTTTCTTGAGTCAAGGCCAAAGATGGTGTCACCCAGATGCCTGTGAACTAAGTGATATACACCAGATTTATTTAACTACTGGCAATCACTTTTTTTTCTTTTTCTTTGTAGGGCAATGATTTAAAAGATTATTTACCTCCCTTGGTTACAAAAAGAAGAAATATTTCTTCCAAGATTCTGGGTAGCTGTGGCCAGTTCTTCCAGAGAAATTTACCTCAAAGATTCAGACCACGGAGCTTGGAAGCCTTGGCTCACTCGACTCCTTGCCGCTGCTCCACATGGGCATCTTCTGAGGGGTGAGTGTTTGCTTGGCCCTCCAAAGTTTTCAGGCTCAGAGCCTCTGAGATAGGTAGTTAAGAACAGCATTCTAAGTCTTAGTATGTAGATGTCATTTGAGCTGGCATTAGACATATTAAAAGAGGTTTTTTTCAAGTAAAAGACAACAATAGAAGTTGTTTCCTTCATTTCTACAGAGCTTTGTGTATCTTAATTAAAAAGCTATATTTTAATTCCTTTGACAGATTTTCTAAGTATCCTCAGGCTGGGTTCCTGCAGGGGCCATACAAAATTTAAAGCAAGAATATGAAGCTGGCTTTGTCTTCTGTGGCTGTTAAGAATTGTGTGGTTTAAGTGCATGGAAGCGGCCCTATACGGCCATGTGGGCATGGCTCCTTGCTGTGACCTCCCAAAGAACTGAGTCTGCCACTTAAATCCCAAGGAAAAGCTTACTGTTAACCCACTAAAGGCCCCCAACTATAATTTCTGACTCTGCCTACCCCAGAGAAACAGGCCTAAGAAGGGCATTTACACAAGGAGATAGTCATCTCCCTGTATAACAAGAGGAAAGAAACTCAAAAGAAGTGAGGTTTTTGCCTTTTTCACAGATCAGTTTCTTTTAAAAGAAAATATCCATCTGTATCATATTGTCTCTTTCCCAGTGGTTATGTTCTGGGCCAATTTTTTTTTTTCCTTTTTACAAACAACAACAAAAATATTAGAAATGGTCAGTAACAAAAACCAGTGTGACCTATTGTGTTCTCTCAGATGTCTATTTCTCAAATTTCTATCATCAGAGTATTTAGGCGTTTGAGGTAAATTTGCTATTTTATCATCATACAAGAAAGGAAAAGAATAAAGATATTCTCGATCATCACAAGATATGGGAGACCAAGTTCAGTTCAGTTCAGTTCAGTCACTCAGTCATTTTTGACTCTTTGTGACTCCATGGACTGCAGCATGCCAGGCCTCACTGTCCATCACCAACTCCCAGAGTCTACTAAAACTTATGTCCATTGAGTTGGTGATGCCATCCAACCATCTCATCCTCTGCAGAGACCAAGTTACTGATCCCAATTTTTTCTGGAGGGGTTGGAGTAAGGAGAAGGGACAGTCATCTTAAAAGCACCCAGTCTATTCTAACTACTAGAACCTGACTTAATACAAAGTTCCTCTTTTAAAATGTACTCTTTTCAAAAGACTGATTTTCTAAGAGTGAAATTTCAAGTATCAGTGGAGAAAAACTATTTTTTAAGAATGATCCCATTCCCCCAAAACAGTATGATAGAGGCACTGTGTATGTATCTTCCCTCTGAGCCCAGCTGGCTGTTTAGACCTGCTTATACACGCACACCCCTCTAGAAAGACCCCTTGAAACCCTGACCACAGCAGGCTTCAGAGAACTTGCACTGACTTAGAAAATGCTGGAACTGTCCTGAAAGTCTCTTATTTGGCAGAAGTTCTTCCTGCCCCTTCCTCCTAGTCACTTGATTCTGGAAACATCTCTTCTCGTGGAGCTAAGTGTCTTAATGTAACTGAGTCCAAGCTCACTCTCTGCACTGCACCAGAGGCCAATAAATCTGAGGGACGAAGTGTTGAGGCTGACTGAGAAAATGGCTGACTAATGTCTCAAAATAACCATCTTGTTGGCGCCTGGATGCCAGGTTCCTTTATGGATCAGAAATGGGGGGAGGTCAAGAAACAAAGTGAAAAGACTGTTAGATTCTTGCAATTATCTCCTAGAAAGGCAAGCCTCAGGCAGGGGGATGTGTTAGCTTCTCTTACAGTCATTCATTGGTGGGCCAGATCAGATATCTCCCTGTGAGCTAAACAAAGGCACTTTAAGGGTCAAGCTGAGGGGGCAGTGTTCTCTGAGGCAGGCGATTATGTATGATTATAATGACAGAAAGGACAAAAGACAGGGTTAAAGTCAGAGAGATCCTGCAGGGAGTCAAAAATTAACCCTTCCCAGTTACATTAAAAGCGTGGTATTTGGAATCAGAATGCCTAGGACTGAACTCCAACTCTGCAACTCACAGGAGAGCCTCTCCTAACAGATCCCCAATGACCTGACTCATCAGCTTAACAAATGCGGGTAAGTCAATGTCTAGTATACCTGAGCACTTCAGTTTTAACTACTTTTGAATAAAAGATCAAGTATAAGGCAAGCCTTAGGACTTTGAAGCGGAGCTCCTCAGACACAGAGCATAGTGTATAGGGCTGATTAGGAGAGAGATTTTATTTACTATCCTTGATTTGGGGGGATGAATTTCAAAGCTAAGTAAGCATCTGTCACAACTTTGTTGTTTAAGGTGGTAACTAAAACAGAAAACTAAAAAGGCTGATCCTTTCCTGGATTTCAGTGTGATTACTGTGCTTGGAGCACAGTAAATGCTTGTGAAATGTCATTTCTTTTGTCTTTTTTGCTACCTGGTGCTTTACACTCCACTACTAGAAAATAAATCTAAAGCCATGTAAAGTAACCAAAACTTCCTGAAAAAGCTTCTTCTAAAAAAGTGTCTTTTATGGATGAAATTGTGCTTTTGTAAGATTATAGAAGACAACATATAACTCAGTAAATACGAATATAGCTGATGCCAAGGGGTAGGAATTAGTGAGTGGATATCACCTCCATCAGGTATCACCTCCTTCAATGACTCAGATAACATTGACAAGTAATATGCCAAGATTATTAATAGTGATATTTCTGTGGAATCAAGGACTGTGGGCAAACATGGGAGAATGTACATCCCTAGAGGGCTGAGGGACATTTGTAGTTTGAGAAATCATACCCACTCTATCCCCTAGTGTTATCCCAGTCTGCGCCCACCCCAGTCTCACCAACCCCCCTCAACAGAGGGTTATTGTTTTCGATTTTCTGGACTTCATCTTATAGAGGGAAGAAAATAATTTTCCTTCAACCTTTCATTATACTTGGCTAAATCTGCCACTGCAAATAAAAGATTAACAGGGGGAAATTTTTAAATTATGTACATACAGAAACATTGTATATACATTCTAAAGGAGATCAGTCCTGGGTGTTCTTTGGAAGGAATGATGCTAAAGCTGAAACATCAGTACTTTGGCCACCTCATGCGAAGAGTTGACTCATTGGAAAAGACTCTGATGCTGGGAAGGATTGGGGGCAGAAGGAAAAGGGGACGACAGAGGATGAGATGGCTGGATGGCATCACTGACTCGATGGACGTAAATTTGAGTGAACTCCGGGAGTTGGTGATGGACAGGGAGACCTGGCATGCTGCGATTCATGGAGTCGCAAGGAGTTGGACACGACTGAGCAACTGAACTGAACTGACATACAGAAACCCCACTGAAAAGAAGATTGAAGATAATATTCCATCCTGAACTAAGGACTAAAGGATGGAGTCTGGGGCTTAAAAGTGGGGGAAGGCAATTCACTTACTGATATAAACAGGAATTGTTTGGTAAACAGAGGTGACTGGGTCCAGAAGTTGTCTCAAATGAAAAAGAAGAATCACTGTCTTCCTGATAACGGCCCCCTTTCTAATGTAAATTTCCTTTACAAATGTAAGTTTTCCCTTACAAATGGGTAACTTCTCCGTTTTCCGAGCTTTTCCTGAGCTTGAAGTTCCTTAGAATAAAAGTCTCAAAATAATTCTTAGTCTTCAACAAGGCACCTTTCAGGGTGACCCATTCTCCTAAACCCTCAGAACTCACAGCAATCAGATACAAATTGTGTTTTATGGCCTCTTATACCTCACAGTATTCAATTAGCTTGGCTAACGTTTTAGGACCTAGTAATGTTCTCATTCACAAGCTGATGTTTGACCTTAAAGAAAATCGAGTTAGCTCTACAGATGGACAAGCTAATTGCATCAGGGCTGGCTTCCTAGTGTGAAGTATCAGCCTCCACACTTCTTCTCTGAGTCCTTCAGGTACACAGACTTGCCCTCATCACAGATGAAATGAGAGATAAGAATCGGATCTTTAATTTACCCCAAACCTGGAAAATTCTCTCTCAACCCACCTCAATAAAGAAATAAAAATTAAAATATTAATTCATAATTAACTATTGTGTGATTCTGATTCCTCCCACTGAAACCCAGGAAATAAAATCTCTTTCCTAATGAGCCCTGGGTACATTTGAAGAGCTCTACTTAGATTCTATGGTTCTTTTCATGCTAACATTGGAATGAACTTTAAATTGACTTTGTAAGCAAAAGCCCATTCAAACAAAGGAGGGATTGGTGCCTCCCCCATCGCTGGTTTCCAGCCTGAGGCGCTGCAGCCAACATCAATGATCTCCTTTCAGGGAACAAACCTCTGATACACACGTGTACATGCTGAGCAGAAGAATTAATCTGTGCAGTGTGTTCACTGCTTACTTTTCTCCTGGAATACATGATGATTTTTATGGAGGGTAGAGGAGGAAGGGAAAAATCACATTCAAGCGAAACCCTACATCATTCTCCTCTACAGTGTCATTTCAAAAGCCAGATAAAAGCCCAATGAGGAGGCTGGGGAAAGTGTCCAACATAGCTGTTCTGAAAACCACTCTCCATTTCATTCTGGAGCAGGGAAGTTACAGCCAGACATCACAAACGCTTCTCTCCTCACAGAAAATTAACTGGTAAGTGCCTTCTTGTTTTCCTCACACTGACACATTTGCAGCTGACCTGATGAGGATGCCTGCAGATGATTTATTTACAAAGCAGTATTTGGACTAACTACCAGCTGGCAAAAAACAAAAAGGAAAAGGACTCCTGATAGCTTATGAAACACTCTCTGTGCAAATTCATATTTTTGGTCCTGTCAGAAGTGTTTAGGAAGAGTGTAACAGGGTTTGCAACAGCTGTGATGAAATCTGAAACACTGAGAGAACAGGACTAGGTTGCTGGGGTGGGATGGGGGAATTGGGAAGGTGCAATTGGGAAGGCACAATGAAGAACTTTCAGTCATTTCATCAGCTTTTACCTAGAAAATTACAGCTCAAAATGCACTTATGACTCAGAAGTGTCTAACATCATTAGTGGAAAGCTCACTGCAGTGAAATCAAGTAGGAGGAAATGGTGCTCTGAGATGAAAACTGATTTTGCCCTCTTTTGATTACATGGTAGGAAAAAAGTTTTAAATTGAGTTGTAATGTGGCTTGGTTTTCTCCTTTTTGAGACAAATAGCGTTCGGTTCTTCAATACGGACATTTCTTTGCTGCTGCTGTGTTTTTGAAATCTCATTGTCAATTGCCTGTTAGAGGAATTGGTATCTGGGCTCATCTAATGCAGGGTGAATGGCTCGTTGAAGGGAGGTATGTGGGAGAAAAGGGTGAGCTAACCCTGGGTGGTCAGATAACTGTGTGCGCCAGTCGCTCTTTGTCAATAGTTTATTCTTTTCCCCTAAATGGAAACTAATGAAAACCAAATGAAAATCTGATAATAGAACTTTCACCATCAGTTACTCTCTTAAGTTGGCCACTCTTCCTTCAAACAAACTCATTTGCCCAAGCTTCCACCAACTTGTTGCTAAATTAATCCACTAGTGTGTTTTGTTTTGTGAAAAAGCCAACAGACATCTCAAATTACCTAGTTCAAGTAATTTCTCTTTTTGTAGAATACTCATCATGTTTGCACTTCTTCCAGACACTGAATGATTTTTAAGTTTTTTCACAGATATTATTTATGATTTTACCTAAAATTTAAGTTCTTAAGTTTATAAAGAATGTCATACCTTTTCTGTGTTACTTTACTACTAACTGTCATGTCCCTGAGAGACAGATATTTAACCCAATATTCTCCTCTCAAAGGCTACAGCAGTTGAAGCTAACTCAAAGAAGCTGTTCTGAAATAAGAAAAGTCTTGTATTCAAATTTTTTTTTCTGAATTGTTTACAATTTAAAAAAACTAAAAGCAATCTAAATATCCAGTAGTAGAAAGCTGCTTAAGAGGTGGGTTGAGAGGGAGGGGATTATATGTATATGTGTATATATATATATATATATATATATACACATATAATATGCTATATATATATAATATGCTAATATGCTGCTAAGTCATTGCAGTCGTGTCCGACTCTGTGCGACTCCATGGACTGCAGCCACCCAGGTTCCTCCATCCATGGGATTTTCCAGGCAAGAGTACTGGAGTGGGTTGCCATTGCCTTCTCCTGATATGTATATATACATATATATATAGCTGATTCATGTTGTTATTCAGCAGAAACTAATACAACATTGTAAAGCAATTATACTCCAATCATTAAGAAAACAAAGCTAGTTAAGCCTTTTATACATTAGTTCAGTGAAATGTTTAAGTCATTAGACGATAATAATTTGGAGGAATATGTTGGATCATGGACAAGTGCTCACATTATAATACTGACAATGACTGTAATTATGTAAAAAGTAAATGGAGATGAAAAAATTAAAGAAAAACACACAAAATTGAAACACACCATAGCTATGTTAAGCTAATGGTGAATTGATGATTTGTTGGGGAAGAAAAACTTTTCCTCTACTCTCTTAAATTCAGTTTCTGAAGGCTTATGAATTAAACTAATAAATGACAGATGATGGACTTCACAGAAAAATGACACTCAAAGGGATGGCTGGAACTGGGGGCTGGTATGGGGTCGCACAGAGTCGGACACGACTGAAGCGACTTAGCAGCAGCAGCAGCAGCACACCATCTTAAAGGGAAGGGAGGAGAAAGACGGACACTTACAGGAATACAAGTGACTTCTTAAATATCTAAATAAGGAAGGAGGAGGTGGAGAAAGGGCACTTATGGGAAAACAAATGACTTTTGAGAAACATAAATGGGCCTTTAGGAGAACAGATGGGCAACAGGATAGTTCGCGTGAGATTGTTTGGATCTGTTGTGGAGACTTCTCGTCCATGAAGGTTAAGAGTCAACCTTTCCTTGCTGCTCCTGGGGAAGGGGTTTACGACAACTGAGTTCTTTTGGGACCTCACATGCCCTCTGTTCAAGATAATTATTATGCCATAATGGCACATGCTGGATCCCTTCAGGTGATATATCCTTTCTCTTTCCCCAAACTTTCTCTCTAATAGTCCATCATTTGTATAATTTTAAAATTTTATAATATTGAGAATTTCCATCTATTTTTTTGAAAGTTAAACCCTTCAATCTGGTGGAGGCTCTTCCATTCTAATTCATCCAGTTTCTTTGGTGACATTAACTTAAACAAAGGTTTCTGCCTCATGAGACGTCTTTTTAAAAATGTACTGAAGTATACTTGACTACCAACATTATGTCTACTTTCTGCAGTACAGCACACAGTTATATATATTCTTTTTCATACTTTTTGCCACCATGTTTTATCACAGCACATTGAATACAGTTCCCTGTGCTATAGAACAAGTAAGACCTTGTGTTTATTCATCCTATGTGTAATAGTTTGCATCTCCTAATCCCAACTCCCAATCCTTCCTTCCCCGACTCCTGCTGCTGCTGCTAATTCGCTTCAGTCGTGTCCGACTCTGTGCAACCCCACAGACGACAGGTTCCCCCTGCCTCACAAATCTTCTAATGAAAGTAATAAAAGCCAAGACCACAATAAAAACTGATAGTATAAACATTTTAAAGATAGAAAAAAAGCAAAACTAGCTAAATGCAGATAAATAATACAGCATCCTCTTAAATTGGACAATTTCTAAACATTCCCCAAATCTATGGCTGCATAGCATTGTTAAACTTGCTATTTTGAAATTGTCTGTCACCCCAGACTTTAATCCCAGCCCTGTCTCTAACTTGTTTTGTGACTTGAGGCTGAGCAAACTTTCTGGAACTCAGTTTCCTTTAGTCTTAAATAAACCCGATGGGCTAGGTTCCTTCGAGCCCCGCAGTCTCACCTCTTACCCTTTTTCCAAACTCTTCTTATTAAGTCATTGTTCAATGTGATATATATAATGGGGTCCTTGCACATACAGTGTATACCTAATAAATATTTAGTGAAACAAATTTTTTATTCAGATTCTATATTTTCATATTTTTTGATTATCATAGTATGTACTGATTATTCCATGATACTCAAAGATGAAAAATGCTCTTCATTGTTAAAGAAAATAGTGTCAGTAGAAAAAAAGTAAACATGAATCAGGCACAAGCTTTCTGCTAGGAATTATGCAGTCCTTCCTTCAGCCTGGGCTTTCCTGGTAGCTCAGCTGGTAAAGAATCCGCCTACAATACAGGAGATCCTGGTTCGATTCCTGGGTCAGGAAGATCCTCTGGAGAAGGGATAGGCTACCCACTTCAGTATTCTTGGGGCTTCCCTGGTAGCTCAGCTGGTAAAAAATCCACCTGCAATGTAGGAGACCTGGGTTCGATCCCTGGGTTGTGACGATCCCCTGGAGAAGGGAAAAGCTACCCACTCCATTATTCTGGCCTGGAGAATTCCATGACTGTATAGTCCATGGGGTTGCAAAGAGTCAGACATGCCTGAGCGACTTTCACTCACTGAGGTATAGTGTTTAAATTGAAGATGGAAGTAGAGTAGAAAAAGAATTCAGACCCCTTAGTGGTTTAGGAGGTTTTTTTAGAACACCAGAAAAGAGAGACCTTACTGATATTGCTGGCAAGAATGCAACCACTAGATGACAACATTCAAGAAAGTAATTTATTTAATGAAGTTCAGCATATAAAGAGTTAAATAAAAAGGAGCCATAATCTTCTCTCAGGAATCGTGAAGAAGCAGCGGGGGGTGCATCAGGGCTTGGGATAAAGTCAGAGTTAATACTAAAATGGGAGAGCTTTATGAAGAAGGACTTTTGCATGGACTATGCAACCTGGCAGCCCAGAAAAGAGAGAATCCAACTCAAGTCTAATAATATGTGCTGGGTTGAATTTTCATTAGGACCTAAGGGCATGAAATATAATTTATATGTGAAATTAGATCATTAGACCTAGTAGAAAGTGCTTATAGATATGATATCCTTAATTTTCATAAATCTTTCTCTTTGGCAGTTAATGATAAACCTCTATTTCAGTGGAAAGCATATGGTAATGGTACATTCCACTTATTGTGTAACTGAAGAGTTGACATGGATTTTTTTAATGAGGTTGTACCATTTAAAAGTACTGTTATTTGTCCTTGATGATTTTTGACCTAATGGCAATGTCATATGCTTCAACATAAAATATGGATTATTAATAAAATAGAAAGATATATCTATAGTATTTATTTTATTGCATAAATATTTTTTTGATTTGTATATTTTATTTATACACATTATATAGTTAACTATGTCTAACACTAAAACTATACTCAACATGCTATAGTTTTGAGAATGGAGAAAGCACTCCCTCCTTCATTCACTAAACTTTCATTGAGTACCTACTATGTTTCCTGCACTCTCTGTTCTGTATTTGAGATACACAAACGAGTAAAGCTTTGTCTTTATCACCTTGCCCTTGAGACTTTCAACATTTAGCAAGGGAGATAAACACACAAACAGGTGGTTACTACAGACAGCATGTGTACAAGGATTAAGAAGGAAGTCCCTGGAGTCAGACTCAGAAGTCTTGTCTGGGCTTCACCACTTGTTAATTGCCCAACCTCCCTTAGCCTCATAGAGATAATAATGGTACTTCACAGGGTTGTTGTGAGAATGAAATGTGAAAATGCAGTTGCTTAGTGTTGTAGTACACATAACAAATACTCAGGAGATGTTACCGTATTACTGTGATGTGTTAAATGGTGCTGTATAATTAGGTGTCTATAATGTCCTATGCTTTGTTTGCTTCCTTTTGAATATAGTTAGATAAACTGTTCTTAATAATAAGCCATACGTTATTGGATGTAATTTGCTCCTGATAATAGTTTAGAGAAAAATCTCATCATCTTTCCCTGTATGTGGGACTTGTTTTCATTCAAAAATCCTGATCTAATTAAGTGGCCGGACAGATTTAAAACATCTCTAAGGAGTGAGATTCATCATTCTTTTAACACCATTAATAAGAAAGAGTTCCTGAGAACCAGAACTAATGGATTCGATGGTAATTAAGAGCTGAAATTTCCTTCTCAAACTCACCTTTGCCTTTCAGGCAAATATAAATATTAGTTGTTGCCAAGATGCCCATGACCGTGAATGCCTTTTCTCAAAACCCACCAAATATGGGACTTACTTGGTGGCCCAGTGGTTGAGAATCCATCTCGCAATGCATGGGGTGTGGGTTCCATCCCTGACTGGGAAGCTAAGATTCTACATGCCGCAGGGCAACTAAACCAGTGTGGCACAACTACTGAGCCCGCATACAAAAGATCCCAAATGATGCAGATAAGACCTGATGCANGATGGAAGTAGAGTAGAAAAAGAATTCAGACCCCTTAGTGGTTTAGGAGGTTTTTTTAGAACACCAGAAAAGAGAGACCTTACTGATATTGCTGGCAAGAATGCAACCACTAGATGACAACATTCAAGAAAGTAATTTATTTAATGAAGTTCAGCATATAAAGAGTTAAATAAAAAGGAGCCATAATCTTCTCTCAGGAATCGTGAAGAAGCAGCGGGGGGTGCATCAGGGCTTGGGATAAAGTCAGAGTTAATACTAAAATGGGAGAGCTTTATGAAGAAGGACTTTTGCATGGACTATGCAACCTGGCAGCCCAGAAAAGAGAGAATCCAACTCAAGTCTAATAATATGTGCTGGGTTGAATTTTCATTAGGACCTAAGGGCATGAAATATAATTTATATGTGAAATTAGATCATTAGACCTAGTAGAAAGTGCTTATAGATATGATATCCTTAATTTTCATAAATCTTTCTCTTTGGCAGTTAATGATAAACCTCTATTTCAGTGGAAAGCATATGGTAATGGTACATTCCACTTATTGTGTAACTGAAGAGTTGACATGGATTTTTTTAATGAGGTTGTACCATTTAAAAGTACTGTTATTTGTCCTTGATGATTTTTGACCTAATGGCAATGTCATATGCTTCAACATAAAATATGGATTATTAATAAAATAGAAAGATATATCTATAGTATTTATTTTATTGCATAAATATTTTTTTGATTTGTATATTTTATTTATACACATTATATAGTTAACTATGTCTAACACTAAAACTATACTCAACATGCTATAGTTTTGAGAATGGAGAAAGCACTCCCTCCTTCATTCACTAAACTTTCATTGAGTACCTACTATGTTTCCTGCACTCTCTGTTCTGTATTTGAGATACACAAACGAGTAAAGCTTTGTCTTTATCACCTTGCCCTTGAGACTTTCAACATTTAGCAAGGGAGATAAACACACAAACAGGTGGTTACTACAGACAGCATGTGTACAAGGATTAAGAAGGAAGTCCCTGGAGTCAGACTCAGAAGTCTTGTCTGGGCTTCACCACTTGTTAATTGCCCAACCTCCCTTAGCCTCATAGAGATAATAATGGTACTTCACAGGGTTGTTGTGAGAATGAAATGTGAAAATGCAGTTGCTTAGTGTTGTAGTACACATAACAAATACTCAGGAGATGTTACCGTATTACTGTGATGTGTTAAATGGTGCTGTATAATTAGGTGTCTATAATGTCCTATGCTTTGTTTGCTTCCTTTTGAATATAGTTAGATAAACTGTTCTTAATAATAAGCCATACGTTATTGGATGTAATTTGCTCCTGATAATAGTTTAGAGAAAAATCTCATCATCTTTCCCTGTATGTGGGACTTGTTTTCATTCAAAAATCCTGATCTAATTAAGTGGCCGGACAGATTTAAAACATCTCTAAGGAGTGAGATTCATCATTCTTTTAACACCATTAATAAGAAAGAGTTCCTGAGAACCAGAACTAATGGATTCGATGGTAATTAAGAGCTGAAATTTCCTTCTCAAACTCACCTTTGCCTTTCAGGCAAATATAAATATTAGTTGTTGCCAAGATGCCCATGACCGTGAATGCCTTTTCTCAAAACCCACCAAATATGGGACTTACTTGGTGGCCCAGTGGTTGAGAATCCATCTCGCAATGCATGGGGTGTGGGTTCCATCCCTGACTGGGAAGCTAAGATTCTACATGCCGCAGGGCAACTAAACCAGTGTGGCACAACTACTGAGCCCGCATACAAAAGATCCCAAATGATGCAGATAAGACCTGATGCAGCCAAGTAAATAAATATATATATTTTTAAGCCCCACTGAATAGTTTTACTGCCAGCCAATAAATATTTGTGCATGTGCGCTCAGTTATGTTTGACTCTTTGTAGCCCTCCAGGTTCCTCTGTCCATGGAATTTTTCAGGCAAGAGTACTGGGCTAGGTTGCCATTTTCCTGCTCCAGGGGATCTTCCTGATCCAGGGATCGAACCCGTGTCTCTTGTGTGTACTGGATTGGCAGGCAGATTCTTTACCACTGGTGCCACCTAGAGAGCAAAGGGAGCGTGAAGGAAGTATCAGGGAGTATGCAGGGAAGCAAAGCAACAGTCTGGTGGAGCAGAGAGACTCATCAAACATTCAAATACGTAAAAATTCTAAATGAAGAGTGTAGAGCAGGGACCCTGATTTAGTTTGGGGGATAGACTCGTGGAGATCAGGAAAGAATTCACTTAGGAAAGTAATATCTAAAAACATAGATTACCCTTTAGAAGAACTGATGATTTTCTCCTTAATTCCAAACCACCAGCAAGTTCAGGAAATGAGTTTAGTCAAGTCAATTGTTTGGTTACTATATGGGAAATACTAAGTCTATAGAAATTGCTTATTGTATTACTCTAATGTATAAATAATACTAAATGTGACTCTTCTTTTGATTGTCATTCTGCCCCCTATGGGCTTTCATTTCATTAACTATTCAAAATAAGACCATTCACCTCTAGGGTAATTCCATCATTATCAATACACTCAGACATAAATGTATATTTAATTCAGTTTTTTACATTTAACAACCAAGAAGATGGAAAACTTTGAAGATAATAAAATGACTAAATTCTTCCTTGTTTGGGAGAGGTGCCTTGCTGTGGGATGGGTATAAGGAGGTGTTTCTCCTTGGTTTGCTTTTTGATTTCTAAGAGATTGAATAGGGAAGGAGGAACTTCAGAACATGCCTAACACGGTTTATCTCTTGGGAGGGATCATAATATACCAAACACTATTTAAAAGTGTATTTTCATATCTCCTTACAAAGGTATTCTATCCTCCAGAATGTAGGAGCGGGTGAAGAAAATGATTGTGAAGAGTATTTCTTCATTTTAACTTTCTATTAGATTATTTATAAGAATATTCACACTCATTTATTTCAATCTTAATTAAACAAAAGCTTGATTTGTTAAAAACTAGGTCTATTTTCAAACCTTGTCAAATGGAATTTGTATTGAGTACACTTTAATAATTTTCTAAAAAAGACAACCTCTTCCTTTTTACACTTTTCTCAAGCAGTCAGTAAACAACTCATTCATCAAACTTGAGAGAATGCTCAAACAGGATTTTTTTGGAAAAGTTCATTTTTTGTTTTTTTTGTGGGGCTTTTTAAAATTTTTGCTTAGTCAGACAATTGATGTATTTCCTAACCAGTTGGATCACAGCAAGTCACAGAGATTTCAGCAAGAAGCCCAGTTTACTTCATTCCCATCTTTATCACAAGAAATGAACTTGATTGGCATAAATCATTTGACATAAAATAAATAAACTCCTTTAAATAGAATATTATCACAGGATCAAAATGATCCCCTTTGGAAAGGAAGGAATGAGTGTAATGTAGCTTTACTGTCCCAGCAGGAAACCATTATTTTGTTGCTCCCATGGTATCTTTCAACTGATGTTTTCTTTCAGGATGAAGCACAAATCCAAAATGTTATCTAAACTAATTACAAATAATATCATCAAATGAGCTCTCTGATTAGAACCAGTGATCATTAAACTAGCTGGAAGCCCAAGAATTTGCTACCTTTCAACAAAACCATATGTTAGTTATAGTGAATTATTTCATAGTACACCCTAATAAAAAAGCATTAATAAGGTAAGATATAAAAATGATATTGCATATTTCCTGAGCTCTTACTATGATCCAGGCACTGTGCTAGGCACTTATATACATTATCTTGTGTAATTCTTACAACAACCCTAGAGTAGTTTGCTGATGGTGTTCCTCCCCAGATCACAGATGAAGAAACTAAAATTTAGTTCAGTTCAGTGGTTCAGTCATGTCTGACTCTTTGTGGCCCCCGTGGACTGTAGCAGCACACCAGCCTTCCCTGTCCATCACCAATTCACAGAACTTGCTCAAATTCATGTCCATCAAGTCAGTGATACCATCCAACCATTTCATCCTCTGTCATCCCCTTCTCCTGCCTTCAAACTTTCCCAGCATCACGGTCTTTTCCAGTGAGTCAGTTCTTCTCATAAGGTGGCCAAAGTATTGGAGCTTCAGCTTCAGCATCAGTCCTTCAGTGAATACTCAGGACTGATTTCCTTTAAGATTGACTGGTTTGATCTTCCTGTAGTCCAAGGGACCTTCAAGAGTCTTCTCCAACACCACAGTTTGAAAGCATCAATTCTTCTGTGCTCAGCTTTCTTTATGGCCAAACTCTCACATCCATACATGACCATAAGAAAAATCATAGCTTTGACTAGACGGACCTTTGTTGGAAAAGTAATGTCTCTGCTTTTTAATATGCTGTCTAGGTTGGTCATAGCTTTTCTTCCAAGGAGCAAGCATCTTTTAAGTTCATGGCTGCTGTCACCATCTGCAGTGATTTTGGAGTGCCCCCCAAAATAAAGTCTGTCATTGTTTCCATTGTTTCCCCATCTATTTGCCATGAAGTAATGGGTCAGGGTGCCATGATCTTCATTTTTCAAATGTTGAGTTGTCAGCCAGCTTTTTCACTCTCTTTCACATTCATCAAGAGGCTCTTTAGTTCCTCTTCACTTTCTGCCATAAGGGTGGTATCATCTGCTTATCTGAGGTTATTGATATTTCTTCTGGCAGTCTTGATTCCAGCTTGTGCTTCATCCAGCCTGGCATTTCACATGATATACTCTGCGTATAAGTTAGATAAGCAGGGTGACAGTATATAGCCTTGACCTACTCCTTTCCCGATTTGGAACCAGTCTGTTGCTCCACGTCTGGCTCTAACTGTTGCTTCTTGGCCTGCATACAGATATCTTGGAGGGGCCGGTCAGGTGGTCTGGTATTCCCATATTTTTAATAATTNGATATACTCTGCGTATAAGTTAGATAAGCAGGGTGACAGTATATAGCCTTGACCTACTCCTTTCCCGATTTGGAACCAGTCTGTTGCTCCACGTCTGGCTCTAACTGTTGCTTCTTGGCCTGCATACAGATATCTTGGAGGGGCCGGTCAGGTGGTCTGGTATTCCCATATTTTTAATAATTTTCCACAGTTTGTTGTGATCATCACAATCAAAGGCTTTAGCGTAGTCAGTGAAGCAGAAGTAGATGTTTGTAATGTTCCACAGTTTGTTGTGATCATCACAATCAAAGGCTTTAGCGTAGTCAGTGAAGCAGTAGATGTTTGTAATAAAAAAATATGGTTATTGATTTGTTGATGTAGAGGAGGAAAAAAGAAAAATATCTTTCTTCCTCTTCTTCTAGATTCCCAGCTGGAGCACCTATAAAAAATACAGTTAATAGGAGGAAAGCATTCAGATTTTTAAATATAAGTTTCACATGACATACAAGCCTTCATAAGGAAATGAAGACCTAAGGAAATAGTTAAGCTTGAGTGTTTTTATGCATACTAGGTTTGATAAAAAGTGAAGAGTCATTGAGAAATGTGATAGGACAAAATGAATGTGAACTGAGAGTGGTAAATTGGGGGAAACTTCAGTTCAGTTCAGTTCAGCTCAGTTCAGTCGCTCAGTCGTGTCCGACTCTTTGTGACCCCATGAATCGCAGCACGCCAGGCCTCCCTGTCCATCACCAACTCCTGGAGTTCACTCAGACTCACGTTCATCGAGTCAGTGATGCCATCCAGCCATCTCATCCTCTGTCGTCCCCNCTCTCTTCTTTCACTTTCATCAAGAGGCTTTTTAGTTCCTCTTCACTTTCTGCCAAAAGGGGGGTGGGCGGGACTTAGCAAGCCTGTTTATTCAGATTCCACTCAGTATCCTTCCTTCTTTGGAGGAAGTTCCTTTCCTTAGGGCATGAGGAGAGCAACTTTCATTTGAGAATCTCATGTCCTGTGACTCAGGGGAGGGTCAGAAATCCTTCTTGCACCTGTTTCTCATACTCCTTCAGCTTAAACTATGGCATATGCCAAAGTGCCATTATTTTGGGCTACCAGTAGAACCTCATCAGTATCTATGTTGGATTGAGGGGGGAAATGTGAAGTAGTACCTACAAATAACAAAAGAGGAAATAGAAGTACACTATTAACAGAGAGAAGACTGGAGACAGAAGTAATAGATGGCTATGTATCTCACACTGAGCTTCACTCCATTGCCACGTTTTTCTCCCCACAACTCCCTGATACAATAGATATTATTATTATATTATCCCTATTTTTACAGATGGAGAAATTGCTGCTTAGAGCTTTTTTTTTTTTTTTTTTTTACTTTATTTTACAATAGATGGTAACGATAACCCTGTATGCTTGGAGCTTTTGACTGATTTTCCAAGGCCACACAGGTGAGAAACAGAGAGATAGCAGTGGGTGGTAGCGAGAATCCAGATCTTAGTTCTCTACTCAGGAATTGGACCTGGGATGAAAATCAGGAATCCTAGCCACTAGTTCACCAGGGGCTAGAGGCTAGAAACAAAATTCCCCTGGCCCTTGCCCCCATTGAAAAGTGCATTTCTCAAGGAGGCAAAAACTGTAGAAACAGGTACAAAGTTTATTTTTAGAAATACAGCACACCAAGTGGGTGAGGACACAGAGAAATAGCTTGTTTCATTAAGACAGAAGCAAGACAGAGATACACACCAGGAGGGAAAGGGTGTGAGCATCCTGGCTGATGAGGAGGAGTGTGGTAAAGAGGTGGTTAAGTCATTTACGTGGGGCAGTTCTGGGCCTTTGTTTACCTTTGGCCAATCATCTGTCTTCTCCCACCCCCTATCTGTCCTAGGACCCTCCCCAACATGCATGTGCAACTGTTTCCCAAGATGGATTCCAGCCCAGGGGCCTATGGAGGGATCTTGGCATCACCTATGCTGGGGTGGAGACTTTCTACACATGTGCAGTGACTCTCTTGGCCCAAGAATGGGAAATACGTGACCTCGTGATCTTTTATTCCAACAGGGTTTAGCCTCTCTCTGTCCCTGCCATAACCATTATCTTAAAGTGTCCATAGGAGGCAAACTCCAGCTGTTATTTGCATTCCAAGATGGAAGTAAATATCTAGCCTAGAGCCCACCAGCCTCCTTGTTCAGAACTGTAATGTAGGCTAGCTGTAAATGCCTAGCCTGGAACCCATCTATTTCCTGCCTCCAAAGTGACATTGCAGTTAGAACCAAGATTTGCCTGACTCCAGGGCTTTCATTCCTACCCACCATAAAATGTGGCCCAGAAAGGATTCTGCTTGTTTCTGGATTATATCAAAGCACATGATGAAGAGGGACTGGTAGGGAAGAAGGTAGTTTACCCAGGGTAACAAGACAGAAAGAAGACAGGCAGGGAAGACTGGAGAAGGGGATGTAGAAGTAAAAGTCAGCTCTACATAAACACCCTCATGGGTTTAGTTATCTCAGGGAATAGCTAGGGCAGGGCAGGTCTCTTGGCTGATCTCATAGAACTGAAATTTCTTGGATGGCCGCTGGGACTTCTCTTTATCCTGCTTTGGTGAGGCAAATGGTGTATCCTCGGGATGAGGAAGGCATCCCGTGTTCTCCAGCTGCAGCGCTGACCAGGCAGAGTGCCATGGCTAGCCAATTATTTTGAAGTTTGGAGGTGGCTAGAACATTGGCTTGGTTCCCTTTCTCTGAGTAGTGGCTGAAGGGATTAAGAGGCCTCAGTCTGACTGCAAAAAAAGAGAAAGCAAGAGAGATAAAATGAAAGCTGTACATATTTGAATGCTGTGTTAATGTCTTGGCTGTGTAAAACAATTGTACTAAGCTTCCAAGAGTCATATCAAGGGCCTGGCTTTAACATACCACTCTTAAAGAGAGCGGATAGGAATGAAGAGCGAAGGGAAAAGAGTCTGAGATCCCTAAATTTAGGAAGAATTTGCCTCAGCAGTACAGCCTTATGGTGGTATCCGGATTTTCTCTCCTTCAGCCCTTCCCTGCTTGCCTGGTATTGAACTTCAACCAAGCCTTCTACCCCACCTTATCCTTTCCTCTAAATGTGTCCTCCGGTCCTAATGTTTAGTAGTATCATTACCCTAGGAGTGGAAGGTAAATTTAGATTTTGGAAATTCATGGCCAGAAAGAAACTTTATAGACACTTTAAAACATCTTACCACATCCCTACCTCCCTCTTCCTACTTCCATCTGTCCTCCCAAGGTTAGACTAATACTGTTGGAATAAAAGACTTATTAAAAAACCTGATTTAAAAAATAAAATAAATCATGACTGCCATACAAATATAAAGTTAACCTGTTTCAAAGGCTTTTACTTAACCCCTTAATTAATGATACAATCAGTTAAATGGGTTAAAAGGAGATTTCAAAGTCTCACACATGTATAGTATAGACCATCAGGACTGTTGAAACGGATTTATAAACAGTTGTAAAATTGGTCAGTATTTATAGGACAATAATCAATTGTGTCTCCCTAGACACAATTCATTTGTATTTCTCTGGAGGAGATTATTTGCATTATGAAAAGTTGTCTGTAACTTTCATGATTGTAAAATACACAAAAGACAATGACAAGCAGAGAAAACCTAAAATAAAGCCCCACCATAAATCATATTTTTCAGGATGTCTATATATCATAAATCGTGTCTGACAGTGTACCTCTGTTTTAAAACCACTTGTACTTACTGATTTTATCTCCAGTGTTCCACCTCAGTGTGTCAAGAACTTGAGGATTATGGTCCTTTTTGAGCAGTATGATAAGATATCACTTTGAAAACACTTTAGATAATTTGCTGATCTTATTTAAAAGGATAATTTTAGGTTGTTGGTTTTAGTCACTAAGTTGTGTCCAACTCTTGCAACCCCATGGACTGTAGCCCACCAGGCTCCTCTGTCCATGGGATTCTCCAGGCAAGAATACTGGAGTAGGCTGCCATTTTTAGGTTACTCTATGTAAAATAACTAATTACAAATTTAAACAAATTATTTTGGATGAAAGTTGCCTAGGGAGCAAGCAGCTTTTTNACTGTAGCCCACCAGGCTCCTCTGTCCATGGGATTCTCCAGGCAAGAATACTGGAGTAGGCTGCCATTTTTAGGTTACTCTATGTAAAATAACTAATTACAAATTTAAACAAATTATTTTGGATGAAAGTTGCCTAGGGAGCAAGCAGCTTTTTAGATTTGAAAATGAGAAGGTGGGTGCTGGACAGGAAGCTGCTGCTGCTAAGTCGCTTCAGTTGTGTCCGATTCTGTGCGACCCCATAGACGGCAGCCCATCAGGCTCCCCCGTCCCTGGGATTCTCCAGGCAAGAACTCTGGAGTGGGTTGCCATTTCCTTCTCCAGGACANAGGGAGCAAGCAGCTTTTTAGATTTGAAAATGAGAAGGTGGGTGCTGGACAGGAAGCTGCTGCTGCTAAGTCGCTTCAGTTGTGTCCGATTCTGTGCGACCCCATAGACGGCAGCCCATCAGGCTCCCCCGTCCCTGGGATTCTCCAGGCAAGAACTCTGGAGTGGGTTGCCATTTCCTTCTCCAGGACAGGAAGTTAAAGATGAAAAATTGAAGTCTCTTAGTGATACTTCGCTTGACATTCTGTTTCTAAACTGGAAGCAGAAATAGTAAGGCTAGAAGAGCAGAATATAAAGCATGCCCTGAAACAACCGCAGTGTATGCCTCTGGACACTTTAGCCCCTGTTAGCCACCAGCACTATCAGCCCCAGTGGTCTGCAAGGAAGTCATGATCTTGAGAAAGCGTTTGTTTCCACTTCCGCCAGGCCCAAGTGGAGAAACATCCAAATAGGACAAAATGGATCCCTCCCCACCCCGCGGCTACTGTGCCTTTTCCACATCTGTTTAGCTTCCTCTTGGTTCTTGCTCCAGTCCTGATTTCTGCATTCTGATTCCTGACCGTTCAGTCTCCTGCAGCGTTATTCATTTCTGGTTTCGTTGAGTATTGACCATTTGTTAATAAATAAACTACATGCTTCGATATGTTGGCTTCATATAGCCTCCTGACTTCATTCCTCCACATGTAGTAGAGCACTGGTTTTCCTAGTTTCAAGTCAGCTCGAAATTGTGCAGTGGTGAGTCCTCTCCTCCTAAGCCCTTAGGTGCCATTGTCCTTTTTTCCTCAAGGTCACGCTGTGCCTGAGCGCCCTAATAGGTTTGCATTCAAAGGGCTCTCTGCTGCCCCCTCCAGGAACCCAGAAGCACTACCTCAAACTGCTTCTCAACTCAGCTTCACCCGGATTAACTACTTGGCTGTTGAAATAATCACAGAATTCCGATTCTCTTCATTTACAGTAAGAAAGAAAAAGTAAGCAAAAACAGTAAAACGAAGTTCTTTTTTGGTCATAATGATACGAACTGATGTGTAATAGGTAGAATTATTCATCTATACCGAAATTCCCAGGTAGCACTAGTGGTGAAGAACCGCCTGCCAAAGCAAGAGACGTAAGAGATAGGGGTTCAATCCCTGGGTCGGGAAAATCCCCTGGAGAAGGGAATGGCAACCTAATCCAGTATTCTTGCCTGGAGGATCCCATGGACAGAGGAGCCAAGGATCAACCACAGGCGCTGGCCAGTGAGAGCACCGAGTCCTAACCACTGGCCCTTCCCTGCCCCATTTGCTTTTACTATATGTACGTGTGGGCTTCCCTGGTGGCTTAGACGGTAAAGCGTCTGCCTGCAATGCGGGAGACCCGGTTTCGATTTCTGGGTTGGGAAGATCCCCTGGAGAAGAAAATGGCAATCCACTCCAGCACTCTTGCCTGGAAAATCCCATGGACGGAGGAGCCTGATAGTATACAGCCCATGGGGTCACAAAGAGTCGGACACGACTAAGCGACTTCACTTTATATATATGTGTATATGTTGTTTTTCTGAATTGCTTGAGAGAAAATTGCATACATTACGTCCCCTTTCCCCTATATTTTTCAGTTCCTATTTCTTAAGAACAAGGACATTCTCCCTATCTAACCACTGTATATTTACCANTATACAGCCCATGGGGTCACAAAGAGTCGGACACGACTAAGCGACTTCACTTTATATATATGTGTATATGTTGTTTTTCTGAATTGCTTGAGAGAAAATTGCATACATTACGTCCCCTTTCCCCTATATTTTTCAGTTCCTATTTCTTAAGAACAAGGACATTCTCCCTATCTAACCACTGTATATTTACCAATTACAGTAAATTTAAAATTGATGCTGTATTTTTGGCACAATGGTAAAGAATCTACCTGCTAATACAGGAGGTGTCAGAGATGCAGGTTCTATCCCTGAGTCGGGAAGATCCCTGGAGAAAGAAATGGCAACCTGCTCCAGTATTCTTGCCTGGAAAATTCCATGGACAGAGGAGTCTGGTGGCCTATAGTTCAGGGGGTAGCAAAGAGTCAGACTCGACTGGGTGACTGAGCATACACACACACAGTTGACTTATAATGTGTTAGTTTCTGGTATACAGCAAAGTGATTCAGTTATATATGCATTCTTTTTTATACATTTTCCACTATGGTTTATCACAGGATATTGAATATAGTTCTCTGTGTTATACAGTAGGATCTTGTTGTTTATCCATTCTATGTGTAATAGTTTTGATGCAATCCTTTTTTCAATCTAATCTATAGTCCATATTCTAGTTTTGTCAATTGATCTAACAATGTTCTTTCTGGCTTTTTGTTTTCCACCAGTACAAGATACATGCCAGCATCACATGTCTCATTAAAACTGTCCTGTTTCTCTAATCTATTTTAATCCAGAACATTTACACAGCCTTTTTTGACTTTGATAACTCTGGCATTTTTAACGAAAATAGAACTTTAAAAAAAAAAAAGTTCTTCATTTGAAGTTTGTCTGATACCCATCTTGCATTGCAGATTCAGTTCTCCTAGAAGAAAATTTTAATGGTCTTCTCCTAGTTTAAGACAGTTTGATGGTCAGATGTTTACTCGGTTATGCCCTTAGAATCAACATCTACATGTGGAGTGGGTGGTGAGGGGGTGGGCATGGGGGACAACACTACCAGGCAGAGGGAGAGATTAAGCTGTAAGGTAGAACTGACAACCATGTTTGACTCTTGATGGACCTCTGAAGCTAAAACGGACTCCTCAGAATTACCCTTCACTGGTCCAAGGTGACCAGGCCTTCCCACTTCCATCTTAATCATTGTTGACAGTTGGCTACGCTAGAAGGGTAGGAACTTGGGCCAAGGGCCTCTACATAGTAGTAGAAGTCTCTGAAGGGGCTGTTGTTTATAGATGGGGGCACTCTCTTGACAGCTCTTCCAGGAGTGAGGGCAATAAGGTTGTCCTTATAGAGGGATCTGGAGAATGCATTTCCATTCACCACATTTCACAATTAAAATCAGATTTTTTCACTTCTATCTGGATGACTGCTATGTATATGTATACATATATATGTATATTTTCTTTTTTATTGGAATGGGCTATGATCCATAGTGTCACAAAGAATCAGACACAACTGAAGTGACTTAGCACACATGCATGCACATAGTTGATTTACAAGGTTGAGTTACAATAATTTCTGCTATACAGCAAAATGACCCAATTATATATACATTTTTTTAACATTCTTTTCTATTATGGTTTATCCTACCGCTTTCCTGACTCTTTTGAAAGTTAGATTGTAGACTTTAGCCCTAAAGACTTCCGCATTTATCTAGGATAAAGACGATTGTCCTACAAAACAATATCATTAACATACCTAAGAAAATGAATAAAATATCTTAATGATATTCAATCCATATTAAAATTCCCCCTATTATTCTCAAAATATCTTTTATAGCTTTTTAAAATCAGTGTCTAATCAATCATATTAAATCCTTAATCATATTAAACTCCCTTTTCTCTTTTTAACTAGAATAATCACTCTTTTTCCATGACAAAGCCATTCTAAGGAGATGGGGTCTAATGTCTTGAAGAACCTTCCTATTTTTCAGTGTTTTTTCTTTTTTTTCAAATTTGAAAGTCATAAGACTTAATGTTGCAAGAACTGAGGATGTTGCTTTTTCTTAGATGATTTTAAGTATTAATACAGATGAAATAATTTTTAAAGATGTGAACTATCTTTGTTGGTGAAGGACAGGTAAGCCTGGCATGCTGCAGTCCAGTTCAGTTCAGTTGTTCAGTCACGTCCAACTCTTTGTGACTCCATGAACTGTAATACGCCAGGCTTCTCTGTCCATCACCAACTACTAGAGCTTGCTCAAACTCATGTCCATCGAATCAGTGATGCCATCCAACCATCTCATCCTCTGCCGTCCCCTTCTCCTCANTTAGCCCTAAAGACTTCCGCATTTATCTAGGATAAAGACGATTGTCCTACAAAACAATATCATTAACATACCTAAGAAAATGAATAAAATATCTTAATGATATTCAATCCATATTAAAATTCCCCCTATTATTCTCAAAATATCTTTTATAGCTTTTTAAAATCAGTGTCTAATCAATCATATTAAATCCTTAATCATATTAAACTCCCTTTTCTCTTTTTAACTAGAATAATCACTCTTTTTCCATGACAAAGCCATTCTAAGGAGATGGGGTCTAATGTCTTGAAGAACCTTCCTATTTTTCAGTGTTTTTTCTTTTTTTTCAAATTTGAAAGTCATAAGACTTAATGTTGCAAGAACTGAGGATGTTGCTTTTTCTTAGATGATTTTAAGTATTAATACAGATGAAATAATTTTTAAAGATGTGAACTATCTTTGTTGGTGAAGGACAGGTAAGCCTGGCATGCTGCAGTCCAGTTCAGTTCAGTTGTTCAGTCACGTCCAACTCTTTGTGACTCCATGAACTGTAATACGCCAGGCTTCTCTGTCCATCACCAACTACTAGAGCTTGCTCAAACTCATGTCCATCGAATCAGTGATGCCATCCAACCATCTCATCCTCTGCCGTCCCCTTCTCCTCAGTCTTTCCCAGCATCAGGGTCTTTTCTAATTAGTCAGTTCTTCCCATCAGATGACTAAAGTATTGGAGCTTCACCTTCAGCATCAGTCCTTCCAATGAATATTCAGGTCCGATTTCCCTTAGGATGGACTGGTTGGATCTCCTTGTTGTCCAAGGGACTCTCAAGAGTCTTCTCCAACACCACAGTTCAAAAGCATCAATTCTTTGGCGCTCAGCCTTCCTCACAGTCCAACTCTCACATCCTTACATGACTACTGGAAAAACCATAGCTTTGACTAGACAGACCTTTGTGGCTGTTTAGGTTGGTCACAGCTTTTCTTCCTAGGAGCATCTTTTAATTTCATGGCTGCAGTCACCATCAGCAGTGATTTTGGAGCCCCCCAAAATAAAGTCTCTCACTGTTTCCATTGTTTCCCCATCTGTTTGCCGTGAAGTGATGAGACCACATGCCATGATCTTAGTTTTTTTTAATGTTGACTGAGTTCTAAGCCAGCTTTTTCACTTTCATCTTTCACTTTCATCTTTCACTTTCATCAAGAGGCTCTTTATTTCTTCTTTGCTTTCTGCCATAAGGGTGGTATCATCTGCATATCTGAGGTTATTGATATTTCTCCTGACAATCTTGATTCCAGCTTGTGCTTTATCCAGCTTGGCATTTCGCATGATGTACTCTGCATATAAGTTAAATAAGCAGGGTGACAATATACAGCATTGACATACTCCCTTCAGTTCATGGGGTCACAAACAGTCAGACACGACTGAGTGACTGAACAACAACAATCTTTTTCAGAATCGTAATTGAAGGCCTCCTTTTATATCCATTATTAATTAAGGGGAGTCAAAGAGAAGTAAAGAGATAAAATGGTTTTTATACCATTTTTATTACATTTTTACAAATTTAGTCAATGTTTGTGCACAAGTATGTTTGTATGTGAAAAAATAACTAGATTCTATTTAACTTTCACATCTTCTCTAACAAAAAGTAAAGCAAAATAAAAAGCCACTTAGTATTTCTATAATTTTTTAAAACAGGAAATGAAAACCTCATTATCTCACCCTATCATATTATGTTGTTTCATAATCATATTACTAAAGCTGTTTAGTCCTTTCAACTTAGCAATCATTATGAACAGCTCTTATCCTCTTAAATTATTATGACTCATTCATTATAACAGATTAAGAAAGGTATGAGACGCAAGAATGTTTTCAGTTTATTTCCAAACAGGTTTTTTTTTACCTAATGCCCTTCAATTTGAGCTAGTTATGAATTTTCTGATGGAAAATAAGTTTATTTCTGCTAGGTGTTTGTCAGAATATTTGCAAAATTTGTCGGTGCCACCATCTTTTCAGCTAACAAGAATACTTTTCTCTTTCTTTTCTCATTTCTTCTATTTTTAACAGAAAGAATTTACCGTTAAACCTATATTTTTACCCAAACTAAGATATATCCCATAAAAACTAAAAGAAGTGGAAAACCTAAATATCAGTTCAGTTCAGTCGCTCAGTCATGTCCAACTCTCTGCGACCCCATGAATCGCAGCACGCCAGGCCTCCCTGTCCATCACCAGCTCCTGGAGTTCACTCAGACTCACGCCCATCAAGTCAGTGATGCCATCCAGCCATCTCATCCTCTGTCGTCCCCTTCTCCTCCTGCCTCCAATTACATGCTATTCAGTTCAGTTCAGTTCACTTGCTCAGTCATTTCCGACTCTTTGCGACCCCATGAATCACAGCACGCCAGGCCTCCCTGTCCATCACCAACTCCTGGAGTCCACCCAGACTTACGTCCATCGAGTCAGTGATGCCATCCAGGCATCTCATCCTCTCTCGTCCCCTTCTCCTGCCCCCAATCCCTCCCAGCATCAGAGTCTTTTCCAATGAGTCAACTCTTCGCATGAGGTGGCCAAAGTACTGGAGTTTCAACTTTAGCATCATTCCTTCCAAAGAAATCCCAGGGCCGATCTCCTTCAGAATGGACTGGTTGGATCTCCTTGCAGTCCAAGGGACTCTCAAGAGTCTTCTTCAACATCACAGTTCAAAAGCATCAATTCTTTGGCGGTCACCCTTCTTCACAGTCCAACTCTCGCATCCATACATGACTACTGGAAAAACCATAGCCTTGACTAGATGGATCTCAGTTGGCAAAGTAAATATAAAACTAAATATTTAATATTATGAATAGGATAAAATATAATAGACAGCAGGTCAATTTTGCCTATTTTGAGCTAATCTGTTTTGGTTCAGCACCATTCTTCGAGTGCCTGTTATGTTTAGGTTCCTGTACTGGACTGTACAGTCCCTGTACAGTGTGAGTCACAAATTTCATTAATTCATGTATTTATTCATTCATTTTTATAGCATCTAGAACTAAAGCAAGTTTAGGAAAGAGAAGGAAATGGTGGGAAAATATATGTTTTTCCATAGAGATTTATTAAGTGGTTATTCCTCTGCTTCGATTTCATAAGCTGAATTTTTAAAAGAACACCATGCTGTTTCAGTCATATGGTTTCCAGAGACACAAAATATGCCAATTCAAACTCCCTATGAGCAAAATTAGTGACATGAGCAAAATTAATGGAGTAAGGATCTCAGAAAATTCTCTTTCACAGAAGCTGCAATAAACTGGCAAAATGGTCAGAATCAAATTTTTCAAAACTCTGGAAATTACCCAAAGACTTGCAACAATCTGGGGAGTGTTTGTCAGAGAGAAAGAGGAGGAAGAGAAAGGAGAGGAGGAAAACAGCTCAATCTCAGTGAAAGAAATGAGTTTTCTGTCTTAAAAATTTTTTTTTGTTTTAATTTTTTGGCCACACTACTCAGCAGGTAAGATGATGGAAAATAAGTTTATTTCTGCTAGGTGTTTGTCAGAATACTTGCAAAATTTGTCAGTGCCACCATCTTTTCAGCTAACAAGAATACTTTTCTATCTCCTTTTCTCCTTTCTTCTATTTTTAACAGAAAGAATTTACTGTTAAACCTATATTTTTACCCAAACTAAGATATATCCCATAAAAACTAAAAGAAGTGGGAAACCTAAATATTAAACTAAATATTTAATATTATGAGTAGGATAAAATATAATAGACAGTTTCTTAGTTCCCTAATCAGGGATCAAAACCATGCTCCCTGCATTTGAAGCATGGTTTCTTAACCTCTGGACCACTAGGGAAAGTCCCTGTATGGCATTTTTAACTTTCCTTAGTCCCATCTCATACTCTCCTGCTTTATGATATTCTTAAAAACCAACAGCCTGCTGGTGAAGGGTGAAGAACCGCAGCCTGAGAGCCAAGGGAAGGAAAAGAAAGGGGCTGAAGCTCTTTCAAAGCTTCACCCCCAGAGAATTATTGTATAGCCTGTCTGTTGGATAGGAAATTTCCCTGGAAAATTCCACTTGCTGGGTGATTTATTTGACTTAACTCAGAGTTCATTCAGCGTGAAATTTTTTTTTCCCATAGGCATTTTTCAAAAAAAATTACAGGCCGTTACTTAACTTTGCAGCTGCCTGAGGTGATGGATACCAGTTGGGTGAAAACATTAGACTAACCAAAAAATTAAAAACTGGGAATGAGACATACAGAGGGTCTTTTTGAAGCTTCTGAATCAAGAAGGCCACACACATGTATGGATTGTGCTCATGCCCACGGCTCTGTGCATTGCCAAGACCGACTTGAAAAGGCTCTAAGCTCTCACCTCTCGATGACCTTAAGATTCTGTGTAAGAGAGGTGAAAGCTAAGGCAGAGCTGAAAAACGCACCCCCCTCCCAACACACACATAGAGCCTCTCTCCAAAAGCTGGGACACTTGTTGGTTCTAGGCATTTAAGGAAATTTCCAGGTCCTGAAACTCCGAGTTGATATATATTAGATCTTCTCCATTCCTCATTTTTAGCCTTTCTTTCATATCTTGCATATCATCATCTTTCTATGCTACATTTTTGATAACTTCTCCAGATGTGTCTTCTAGTTTACATTCTCCCTTCAACTGGGTATAATCTACAATTTTATGTATCCATTAAATCGAATTTCAAAGTTAGCTTTGTAATTTCTAAAAGTACTACTTTATTTATTTATTTATTGGCCATGCTGTGTGGGTTCTTAGCTCCCCCCCAACCAAGGTTGGAACCCATGCCTTTGCAGTGGGAGCTCCGAGTCTTATCCACAGGACCACCAGGGAAGTCCCTCTATTTGATTCTTTGTAAAACTTTTTTTTCCACAAGTCAATATTCTGCCTAAAGTTCGAGTGGTTATTGGTGCTTCTGTCCTTTGTATTCAGTGTTTTAAAGTGTTCTGCTAAATTTCTGTTCTCTTGCGTATAAAATGGAAGGACTAGAGTAGATTATCTCTATTATCTTATCTCACTTCAAGGACTATGATTCTATGGTGTTTAGCCACCCTGACTCCAACAACTTTCAAAGAAATTAAAGAATTGAAACTGATCTGTAAGGGAAGAGAACTCTCATTCCACAAACAATAATGGAAAAAGAATAAAAGTAACAGAAATGACAACCAGATATTTGGGGGGGGAACCTAGATAGCATATTGAAAAGCAGAGACATTACTTTCCCAACAAAGATCTGTCTAGTCAAGGCTATGGTTTTTCCACTGGTCATGTATGGATGTGAGATTTGGACTGTGAAGAAAGCTGAGTGCTGAAGAATTGATGCTTTTGAACTGTGGTGTTGGAGAAGACTCTTGAGAGTCCCTTGGACTGCAAGGAGATCCAACCAGTCCATTCTGAAGGAGATCGGCCCTGGGATTTCTTTGGAAGGAATGATGCTGAAGCTGAAGATCCAGTACTTTGGCCACCTCATGCGAAGAGTTGACTCATTGGAAAAGAGTCTGATGCTGGGAGGGATTGGGGGCAGGAGGAGAAAGGGACGACAGAGGATGAGATGGCTGGATGGCATCACTGACTCAATGGACGTGAGTCTGAGTGAACTCCGGGAGTTCGTGATGGACAGGGAGGCCTGGCATGCTGCGATTCATGGGGTCGCAAAGAGTTGGACACGACTGAGCAACTGAACTGAACTGAACTGATGGGATATAAGAAAATTGTTTCCCTTCGTTGTACATCACATATGAAAGAACTGTTCTAGTCTTTTCTCTCTACCTTCCATGCTACTCTATCCATCTTAAACACTTAGCAGAAAAAATTAATAAAAAAACAAAACACGTAGAAACAGCACTGCATATGTACAGTGATGGATAGAAGACCATGGCTAAGCCCCAGAATCAGCTGTGCATCCTGATCCGTAGCCAGGAGAGCCATCAAACTGTACCAAGTACTCTAAGGTTTTGGTTACTCTTAGAGTAACCAAAACCTGGAGTTTCAGGGTTGGCAGAACTTTAGACATTAAGTCCAGTCACGTTTGATGTCAGAAAAACCTTCGGCTTATTGTTGTCTCATTAAACACCTCTTAAGAATGAGATGTGCACCATCCTCTGACAAAGCTTTGTACTTGACTGAAAGCCCCATGGCTTCGTTTCATTGCTATTCAGCACTGTTTCACCGGGGCCTTGAACACATAGGAGATATTCAGAAAATACCTATTAAATGAACAAATGCCACTTTTAACAGCTATTTATAATCTTAAGAAAGTTTTGCTTTATATTGAGTTAAAATGTCTCTTTCCCTCATAGTCTTAGCTTTACCCTCTGGCCAGATAAAATATTTCCCACATCTGGATGAAAAAAATGTTACCCTGCTCTTTCTTTTCCAGAATAAATAGCTAGAACCAGGTCATCCAAAACTCCTCCCATGATGTCATTTTAAGCTTTCCCTTCATCCTGTTCCCTCTCTTCTGGACATGTTCCAGTGTATCCTTCTTCATAAAGTTAATTTCCAGGAAAGAACACAGTACCTCCAGGTGCATTCTGACAACTCAAGCAGAGTGGGACAAACACTCCCTCAATTCTATCAAAACAGCCAAGGGCAAATTCACTCCTCCTTCTATTTCTCTAAACTGCCGCATCCCTTTCTTGACTTTCATTAAGCTCAGGGTCAAGGAGAAAGCATGTGTTAGGCAGAAATTTAGTATGTCCAGAGGTCAGAAGAGGTTACCCCAGGGCACTGATCTCAGTATATTTGGTGAATGGTGGCCATCCCATGGAAATGCAGGTGAAGGGGGTTGAGGGGGAAACCTCCCTGTTCGTGGATGGTGAAAAGTCGTGGAGGAAACCATTAGTTCATAGCTGTGTATCTCTTTAATGTAGGCTTAGCAAATCCATTTTAGGGAAATAGTTCAGGTCCTGTGACTGCTGTCTAAGCACATCACAGCCGGGAAAACCTGTCTGAGAAGATGATTTGCTTTGTGCTGTAACTGGCATAAAGTTCAGTACAGGTATTGCTTAATAAGCGAGTTCTGAAGTGAAAGAAGATAGTTAAATTCTAAAGGACATTCTGGGCACTGCCTTTCAGCCCCATTTTTCCAGGTCAGTATGGTGGAATTAGACTTTTTTAAAAGCAGTAGAATAACAATTCTGAACATCGCTCTAGAACCTGCAAAACTTTATGTTGAATGAAAGCAAAACTAAGGTGTTTTAGACTTAAGGTATCTATGATTAGTATTATATGACTGTTCTTTAAGTGTCATTGAAGTGGAGCTTAGAAATGCCAGGGTTTTTTCTTTTAATAAATAGTCACATGAGTTATTAAAGATAGTTTCAGGGAATTAGACTTTAGACTTGAAGTAGTTTATCTGACTTTATCTTGTTAGAGAAAATCTGTGATTTGCAGAAAAGAGAGAGGAACTTGTTCTAAAACTAGAATTTTTAAAAAGAGATTTTATTGCATCAAGGATATCAAGTGGTTTGCTACTGAGTTTCATCTGAGTTCCTTGTCAGGAAATATACTGCGTACATTTTGTTCATTTAATACATATACTGTGTTATTTATATAGGTGCCCAGATATTTTCTGACTGCTCCCTTGTGCTTGAGTACTTGGAGAAGTACTTGGCTTTTGAATTATCCAAAGTACATACTGTCTCCAACTTAAAATGATTCAACTTAACGATTTTTTCACTTTACAATTGTGTGAAAGTGATACACATTCAGTAGAAATTCTAGTTCCAATTTTTTTAAAGATTTTTAAAAAATTTTATTTTTATTTATTTATTTGGGTCTGCCAGGTCTCAGTTTCAGCATGTGGGATCTTCAATCTTTGCTGTGGCATGTGGGGTCCTTTAGTTGGAGCATAGAAGCTCTTAGTTGCAATATATGGGATCCAGTTCCCTGACCAGGCGCCCTGTGCTGGACTATGTCTTAGCCACTGGACCACTCGAGAAATCCTTGTACTTTGAATTTTGATCTTTTCCCAGCTAGCAGTGTATAGTGTATGATATACTTCTATACTCTGTTGTGATGTTGGGCAGCGGCAGCAGCCTCAGCTCCCAGGCAGCCAAGTGATCTCCAGGATAAACAGCTGATACGACCACTCTGTGCCCAGACAACCATCTGTTTTTCACTTTCAGCATAGTATTCGGTACATTACATGAGCTCTTCAACACTTTATTATAAAATGGGCTTTGTGTTAGATGATTTTGCCCAGCTGTAGGCTAAGTGTTCTGAGCATGTTTTTAAGGTCAGCTGGCTAAGCTGTAATGTTCCTAAGGTTACATGTATTAAATGCACTTTTGACATAATATTTTCAAGTTATGATGGGTTTCCCTGGTGGCTCAGACAGTAAGAAATCTGCCTGCAGTGTTGGAGACCCAGGTTCAATCCCTGGTTAGGAAAGATCCTCTGGAGAAAGGAATGCCTACGCACTCCAGTATTCTTGCCTAGAGAATTCCATGAACAGAAAAGCCTGGTGGGCTACATACAGCCCATGGGGTTGCAAAGAGTTGGCCATGACTGAACGACTAACACTTTCACTTTTTCACCATCAGGATATAAACCTGATCAAGGAAGATCTGTACTGAGATCATATATGCCTACATATACCAGATATATGCCTATGTCTTTCTCATGAACCACCATACTAATGACCTTGAGAAGGTCAAATTATTTTCCTGAAGTACCAGAGGCAAGGTGTTTCTGAGGCAGGGTGACTAATACTAAATATAAAAGAAACAAATTAAATATGTTAAAATTATTTACTGAATATTTTTACTGTGTTCAGAACCAGTTTGCAAAATAACATAGTTGAGGTCTCAAAAGTGGTTCTTGGGACTTCCCTGGTGGTCCAGTGGCTAAGATTCCATGCTTCCAATACAGTGAGCCCAGGTTTGACCCCTGGTCAGGCAACTAGATTCCACATGCTGCAGCAAAGAGTTCAAACGCCAGACTAAAGATCCCACAAGCTGCAACTAAGACTCAGTGCAGCCAAATAAATAAAATATATATATATGTATTTTTTTTAAGTGGTTCTTGCCACGATTTTCTACCACTGGTCAGAGAGTAAGTAAATGTTAAAAATGGCCATACTTTAAAATGAGCTAAGAATAAGGAAAATAGCTCTCAAAATGAAATCATATGTTTTATCAGTATCTTCCTACCTTCCTTGTCTTTCCTCTCTTGCCTTTCTCTCTCCCTCCCTTCCTTCCTTCTGTCGTTTGTCAAGGAAAAAAGAGGAGGAAATAAACAGGAATATGGGCTATGTGAACGAATACTGTCTCTCCCTACTTTCCAATTATGCAAACTTAAATACTGTATGAAGATCTAGTTAAGAAGGGCAGTCTCGTGTTTTCTGCAGTTCTATGACAATTTCAGGCATGGCTGTGTGTTTATAAACTTTTCTCGCAGATGTTACATTTTATGAACTGTGACTCACCAAGGGTGGTACTGGTGTCTAGATGGAAAGAAATCTCTGAGGGATGAAGGATTTCACAAGTCTGGTTCACTCAGAACCCGAGATATTTGAATAGAATATTTCCTGGGTGTGGGGGGGAGCAACAAGATTTTGCCACACTTCAGTGAATTCAAATCCATTTTTTTTTTCCCTGAAGAGAATGAGGGAGGGACAGCATTCTTGTCTGGGGAGGTTTTGTTTTCATTTGCCAAGTGTTTTTAATTTGTGTAGGCTTTTTGTTTTGGGCTTTGGTCCATATTTGCGTTCCAGGGTTCAAAAAAACCACTTACTAGTAGACATTTTTTGAATACTCACTCTAGGCAAAGCACTGGATTTGATGCTACTTGGAGGCACAGAGAATAAAAGGGCTAGAATACTTTGTACTGCCATATTTGATCTTCTCATAAAAGTTTAAACTCAATGTCACCTGTATCTTTCAGATTTGGCACCTGGGATCCTAAGTAGGAAGCTAGCTCATGCAAAGTCATAGAACTAATGAAACGTAGGACAAAAACTTAGAACCATCTTTCCTGAGTTCCAGTGTTCTTTCAACATACCAGGCTACCTAATACCAATGAACATCAGTGGGGTCAAGCATCATGACACCAAAAATCTCAGTAAACAAAATGAATACAAGAAGTCCATGCTGAACAAAATATCAAAATTTTAAGTGGAGTCAGGATCTGACCCTGTACTTGCATGACCCAACTTCACTTGCCTCATCCAAGTCTTGGCCTTACATCATGTAATCTGAATTTGTGGGTGGACCAATGGGGAAAGCCAATATGAAAATATTCTGGGACTGGGATGTAAATAGAGTAACATGTCCAGATGTTCAGAGATGGATCACACACGATCTGAGATAAAATAGCTCTCATTTGTTTTAATAAGACACATATCAAAGACAAGAGGAAAAACTTCAGATGCGATGGTGGGTCATGCTAACCTTTAGGGGACAGGAACCCCATTTCCCTCAAGGGCTCTGCAAGGTGAGGACAAAGTGGAGTCCTGAGAGTCTCACAATGGGGTTTGGTTGGAGGGCTTTGATCAGAACTAGAAACTGGGTTAAATTTTTCTTCCTCTTTTGGATTTTTTTCTCTCTCTCACCCATGTCCTGTGCTTGAAGTGATAGTCCAGGTCCTGGATATACACCATTTGAAAATACTCTTGCCCTTTGTAGGACAAGAAGAAATCACAGTAGAGTCCTGGGGGAAAGAAGAGGCTCGGGCAAATGCAGGACTTATGTGGTCCAAGCCACAAGGGGACTTGAGACTTCGCCTGCTGTGGAGCAGTAAAGAATAGGAATTTGCCTGGATGTCCTCAGAACACAGCTGCCATGGCTGGATGAGCATTGCTTTAGGTTCTTGGTCTGGTAATTTTGTTCTTCATGTTTCTACAGTTGCAGTAACTTTAACAGCAGAGTTAGAACCAAGCCCAGGAATAGAACAGATTCTGGATAAGTATGGATCTCTGGCGCAGCTCTAATGTGTAGCCACAGCAGAAGCTCAAAGACAAAAGCTTCTCATATGCTAGGTCCACCCGGCCTGGAGGTGGGGGTGTTGGGTGAGGAATGGTGAGAAAGGGTCTAATTAAAAAACAGTGTAACTACTTTTTTTTTTGCTTCAGGGCAAGCAGGATTTTAAGTTCTTGACCAGGGATGACCAGGGATTGAACCCGTGCCCCCTGCAACAGAAGATCAGAGTCTTAACCACTGGATGGCTAGGGAAATCCCCAAAGCACCTTTCTTGTGTTACATCATTCTGAACTTCCTCCTGTCTAATCCTCCTCACTTGCTAGGAAGAGGGGTTTATTTATTTTGCTTTTTATTCAGCCAATTATGGCTCTAGAAAAGAAAAGTAGAATTATTCTCTAATTTCAGTGTTGTTCTTAGAAACTATTGCTTTAAACACTCTGGAGAAAGGATTCTTATATCTTGGGTGCCTAGAGGGTAAGAACTTGGGCACTTACACATTTTAGTAAGAATCTAACTATTCTAACTTGCCAACTGAATGGTTTTTGCAATTTCCTTAAGTTTCCTCACCTTCAGTTTCCCAATCAGTAAGTAGAGAATAAAAGCTCAAAAGTAATATCTATTATCATACATTCTTGTCCTTGATGGAAGATGTTAAAGACCCTCTAAATATAGATGTCAATACCTTCTAGAATGTCCCCATCAGCAGCCATTCAACCCCCTTGTGCCCACCCTGTGCCATGGATCTCTTTGTTTGCTGGCTGATAGATTTTGAACAGCTGTAAGTTTTGGGTTCTACTAAGCCAAACTTTTCCTAGCTATTGTGCCAAGTAATTTTTTTGCCCTAGTTTCAACATTGGAACCACACAGAATAAACGTTTTATTTTTCCCTCATCTTCAGGTATGTGAAAAGAGTTCTCAGACCTCCTTTATTTTTAATTTTTTTATATTGGAGAATAGTGGATTAGCAGTGTTGTGTTAGTTTCAGGTGTACAGTAAAGTGATTCAGTTACATATATATACAAGTCTATTTTTAAAAAAATTCTTTTCCCATTTACATTATTATAGAATATTGAGTAGCATTTCCTGCGCTATACAGTAGGTCCTTGTTGGTTATCTATTTTAAATATAGCAGTGTGCACTTGTCAGTCCCAAGCTCCCAATCTATGTCTCCTCCCGACCTGTCCCAGCTGGTAACCATAAATTCATTCTCTAAATCTGTGAGTCTGTGTTTTGTAAATAAGTTAATTTGTATCATTTTTTTAAATTCAACATGTAAGCAATATCATGTGGTATTTGTCTTTCTCTGTCTGACTTCACTTAGTCTGATAGACTCCAGTTCCATCCATTTTGCTACAAACGGCATCTTATTCTTTTAAATGACTAAATAATATCGATTGTACATATATACCACATCTTCTTTATCCACTCAGCTGTCGATAGACGCTTATGTTGGTTCCATGGCTTGACTATTGTAAACAGCCTTCCTTTCTTACTGATTGCTTCAACCATTCCAACAGATGTAATTTAGTCTTGAGTCCTTTCTTTTGCATTGCTTCTTTTTTCAATGGTCTTCTCAAAATCTGGTTATGCAGACTTCAACCAACTATACCTCCTCTAGACTGACAGTGATAAAGTGGAGGGCTGAGCCTACTAGCTTACTTTCACTACCATCAAATAGTTAAAAGTGTTCATGAAGAATGTTTCTAAACCCTTGCAATAATGACTTTGGTATCCAACTGTCTGGTTTTTATCAATGGGCAAATCCTTAAACTGGTGCTTTATTTTACCTTCCATTACTACGTTTGATCCTACACACATTTCTATCTCCTCGAAGTGAAAAAAATGGCAGAAATATTTTCAAGCATAATCTTGTATGAATGGGAGGAAATTCTAGAACTGTTGTCCCTCCCTCCTCCTACGCTTTTGCTGCTATCTTGAGAAAACATTACTTTTGCTACCAAAACAAGTTTCCCTTCTCCCCACTTTACCAAGTTCACGAATCATCTCTCTGTATGATGAATAGTATTGTTTTGTGAAGTGGCTGAAACTTCAATATATTTTGTGAATTACTTAAGTACTGTTTTTTCTCCTTTTGGAGACTAGCCTTCTCTTGTCTTTTTAATTTTATTACCTATTTATTTGTTTTAAAAAATATTTGCTTACTTATTTGGCTGCTCCAGATCTCAGCTGTGGCATGTGGGATCTTAACTGTGGCATGTGAACTCTCATTTGGGTACGTGGGATCTAGTTCCCCAACCAGGAATTTAACTTGGGCCCTCTGCATTGGGAGCTTGGAGTCTCAGCCACTGCACCACCACCTTTCTTTCTTTTTTTTAAATTGTTTTATTTTATTTATTGGACACACAGCATGTGGGATCTTAATTCCCCAACCAGGGATCGAACCCATGCTCCCTCCATTGGGAGCTAAGAGTCTTAACCACTGGACCACCAGGGAATCCCCCACCACCTTTCTTTTTTAAAGAAATGAAATATCTTGATAAAAATTGAAATAAGCATGTAGTAGCTGGCTAATTCAGTTTCCATCCTAAACTGGATGTTTCTCCTAGATTTCTGTCAATGTCACAGCAATATGTGATTAAGATCAAAACATCTTTAGTGCCAAGGCTTCAGAAAACAGAAGTGTATTATAGTAGCAGCACAAACTTCTACTGTGTGTCCCTGACTTTTCTGAAGCATATTTTTGTCTGCAGAGATGTCAGGTCATGGTTAAAGATTTTTGATGCACACCAACATAGTCATGTTTGACCTTTTTTTTTTTTTTTTACTGACTAAACCATGGATGGTATCTATGAGAAGTTTTATAATCTGGTAGGTACCTTGTTGTGATTTTTGCTTCCAAAATCAGTTCTTCAGTAAACATAACATTGCCCAGAAGACAGTAAAAAGGGTTAAAGCTCTAGTTTTGATTGCTTATATGGATGGATATATCCATGACATAAATTGAACAATTCAGATCTCCAATAGCTAGCTAGTCATGTGCTTTACAAAAATAAAGTTACAGAAGTCCTCTAGCACCAAGGTTTCCAAATTAAGTGCCCACTTCTTCCTGCTAAAAAATTATCTTCATATACATAAATCCTTTTTGAAGAACATTGTTAAAATTTGCTCTGACCAAGGCTTTGAAACATTACATTGTTAACTGTGGTGATCCTTTCCCAGATTCCAGACAAAATTTGGAGAAAAGTGGAACTTCCCTGGTGGTCCAGTGGTTAAGACTCTGCTCTTATACTGCAGAGTTCAATCCCTGGTTGAGAAACTAAGATCCAAGGTGCTATGTGGCACAGCAAAAAAAGAAAAGAAAAGAAAAAAAAATTGGAGAAAAGCAAAATAAAGACTTAGATCTTTAATAAAAGGTGAAAAATAGCTTTTTTAAAGAATAAGAGAAATACAATGCTTTATAGTGTTCTGTTTTCTCACCACTCTTGGTCAGATATAGGGATGGTACTGGCATTTGGGGCTAGACACAAGGGTTCCCCAACTTCCTTTGGAGGACAGGCATCTGACAATGTGTGCTCTCAGTCCAGATTAGGTATTTTTCATAACATAAAGCACACAAAACAAAACAAGTTTTGAAATCTCTCAAGTCTTCTCACTGTTCTCCTAAAGTGATATAAAGTAATCCCATCATCTTTCTACTTTCCTTCTAACCCTCTATTGTGTACTGCTTTTAGTCTTAGACTGGTGATAATTGGAACTTCCCTGGTAATCTAATGGGTAAGACTCCCAAAGCAGGGGGCCTGAGTTCAGTCGCTGGCCAGAGAACTATATCCCACATCTTTCAATTAAAGCTCCTGCAGGCTGCAACAAAGATGGAAGGTCTCAAGTGCTGCAATTAAGACCTGGCACAGCTAAATAAATAAGTATTAAAAAGATAAATAAATCCTAAGAGTTCTCATCACAGTTCAGTTCAGTGGCTCAGTTGTGTCTGACTCTTTGCGACACCATGGACTGCAGCACGCCAGGCTTTCCCATCCACCACCAACTCCTGGAGCTTGCTCAAACTCACGTCCATCAAGTCAGTGATGCCATCCAACCATCTCATCCTCTGTCATCCCCTTCTCCAGCCTTCAGTCTTTCCCAGCATCAGGGTCTTTTTCAGTTCTCTGCATCAGGTGGCCAAAGAATTGGAGTTTCAGCTTTAGCATCATTCCTTCCAAAGAATACCCAGGACTGATCTCCTTTAGGATGGACTGGTTGGATCTCCTTGCAGTCCAAGGGACTCTCAAGAGTCTTCNGCATGTGGGATCTTAATTCCCCAACCAGGGATCGAACCCATGCTCCCTCCATTGGGAGCTAAGAGTCTTAACCACTGGACCACCAGGGAATCCCCCACCACCTTTCTTTTTTAAAGAAATGAAATATCTTGATAAAAATTGAAATAAGCATGTAGTAGCTGGCTAATTCAGTTTCCATCCTAAACTGGATGTTTCTCCTAGATTTCTGTCAATGTCACAGCAATATGTGATTAAGATCAAAACATCTTTAGTGCCAAGGCTTCAGAAAACAGAAGTGTATTATAGTAGCAGCACAAACTTCTACTGTGTGTCCCTGACTTTTCTGAAGCATATTTTTGTCTGCAGAGATGTCAGGTCATGGTTAAAGATTTTTGATGCACACCAACATAGTCATGTTTGACCTTTTTTTTTTTTTTTTACTGACTAAACCATGGATGGTATCTATGAGAAGTTTTATAATCTGGTAGGTACCTTGTTGTGATTTTTGCTTCCAAAATCAGTTCTTCAGTAAACATAACATTGCCCAGAAGACAGTAAAAAGGGTTAAAGCTCTAGTTTTGATTGCTTATATGGATGGATATATCCATGACATAAATTGAACAATTCAGATCTCCAATAGCTAGCTAGTCATGTGCTTTACAAAAATAAAGTTACAGAAGTCCTCTAGCACCAAGGTTTCCAAATTAAGTGCCCACTTCTTCCTGCTAAAAAATTATCTTCATATACATAAATCCTTTTTGAAGAACATTGTTAAAATTTGCTCTGACCAAGGCTTTGAAACATTACATTGTTAACTGTGGTGATCCTTTCCCAGATTCCAGACAAAATTTGGAGAAAAGTGGAACTTCCCTGGTGGTCCAGTGGTTAAGACTCTGCTCTTATACTGCAGAGTTCAATCCCTGGTTGAGAAACTAAGATCCAAGGTGCTATGTGGCACAGCAAAAAAAGAAAAGAAAAGAAAAAAAAATTGGAGAAAAGCAAAATAAAGACTTAGATCTTTAATAAAAGGTGAAAAATAGCTTTTTTAAAGAATAAGAGAAATACAATGCTTTATAGTGTTCTGTTTTCTCACCACTCTTGGTCAGATATAGGGATGGTACTGGCATTTGGGGCTAGACACAAGGGTTCCCCAACTTCCTTTGGAGGACAGGCATCTGACAATGTGTGCTCTCAGTCCAGATTAGGTATTTTTCATAACATAAAGCACACAAAACAAAACAAGTTTTGAAATCTCTCAAGTCTTCTCACTGTTCTCCTAAAGTGATATAAAGTAATCCCATCATCTTTCTACTTTCCTTCTAACCCTCTATTGTGTACTGCTTTTAGTCTTAGACTGGTGATAATTGGAACTTCCCTGGTAATCTAATGGGTAAGACTCCCAAAGCAGGGGGCCTGAGTTCAGTCGCTGGCCAGAGAACTATATCCCACATCTTTCAATTAAAGCTCCTGCAGGCTGCAACAAAGATGGAAGGTCTCAAGTGCTGCAATTAAGACCTGGCACAGCTAAATAAATAAGTATTAAAAAGATAAATAAATCCTAAGAGTTCTCATCACAGTTCAGTTCAGTGGCTCAGTTGTGTCTGACTCTTTGCGACACCATGGACTGCAGCACGCCAGGCTTTCCCATCCACCACCAACTCCTGGAGCTTGCTCAAACTCACGTCCATCAAGTCAGTGATGCCATCCAACCATCTCATCCTCTGTCATCCCCTTCTCCAGCCTTCAGTCTTTCCCAGCATCAGGGTCTTTTTCAGTTCTCTGCATCAGGTGGCCAAAGAATTGGAGTTTCAGCTTTAGCATCATTCCTTCCAAAGAATACCCAGGACTGATCTCCTTTAGGATGGACTGGTTGGATCTCCTTGCAGTCCAAGGGACTCTCAAGAGTCTTCAACATCACAGTTCAAAAGCATCAGTTCTTCGGCACTCTGCTTTCTTTATCATAAGGAAACATTTTAAAAATGGTAGTGATCAATAGCTATAATTACTGAGCATGCTCTGTGTGCCAGGCACTGAGCTATTTTTTGAGGATTTCCTTATGTAATCATCATAACAACACTATGACTTAGAACTATTACTAATCTCGTTTTACAAATGAGGAAACTGATGTTTCAAGGTAGTAGGTGATTTGTCCTAAAATCCACGGCCAGAAGAGATAGGACTGGGATTTGAAGTCAGATATTCTGATTCCAGATGCAATAGAACCCTTTATGGTCTGATATTTAAATTATACCCATGTGTTAATTATCTTAAAGTCTTGCAAAAAGAATTAAGCCTGAAAATTTCTCCCTAACCTAAGGTTATTCATTCACTCTGTTTTCCTCCCCCAAATCCACAGAGCTCAACAGATTGTGCAAATCAGGACATAAACCTCTGGGTGGAACGTCAAATCAACTGTTGTGTAAGTAGGCACTGACCTTTCAAACATGTGCTATATTCTCTTGAACTTTCCTAGTGAAGCATGAGGATTAGACCTGCAAATCAATCAGCAAGTGCCTTTTATGAAAAGACCTTGATCCCAACAGAATGAAAATAGGTATCACTTCATGTCCACTTGGTTCAATTTTTTTTTAGCTAAAAGTGTTCTCTTCCCTAACCCCACTTCTTTTTTTATTATTATTAATTTTATTTTTAATTACAGGATAACTACTTTACAATATCATGCTGTTTTTTGCCATATATCAACATGAATCAGTAAGAGGTATACTTATGTCTCCTCCTTCTTGAACCCCATTCGCACCTCTTCTCCATTGGGTTCCCTGCGTCATACTGCAAACTCCCAGTGGCTGGCTATTTTACATACGGTAATACATATGTTTCAGTGCTAGTCTTTAAAAATCATCCCACCCTTTCCTTCTCCCACTGAGTCCAAAAGTCTATTCTTTACATCTGTCTCCATGGTTGCCCTGCACAATCATTGGTACCATCTTTTTAAATTCCATTTATATGTGTTAATATACGATATATGTCTTTCCCTTTCTGACTTACTTCACTCTGTATAATAGGCCCTAGATTCATCCACCTCATTAAACTGACTCAACTGTGTTCCTTTCTATAGCTGAGTAATATTCTATTGGGTACATGCACCAAAACTCCCTTATCTATTCATCTGTCGATGGACATCTAGGTTGCTTCCATGTCCCAGTATTGTAAATAGTGCTGCAGCAAATATTGGGGTACATGTGTCTTTTTCAGTTATGGTCTCCTCAGAGTATATGCCCCGTAGTGGGATTGCTGGGTCATATGGTAGTTTGGTGGGCTGCTGTCTCAGGGGTTGCATAGAGCCGGACACGACTGAAGCGACTTAGCAACAACAGCAGCAGCATGGTAGTTTTATTCCTAGTTTTTTAGGGAATCTCCATACTGTTTTCCATAGTGGCTGTGTTAATTTGCATTCCCACCAACAGCCTAAGAGGGTTCCTACGCCCATTTCTTTATGACTTGTGGGTTTTTAGTTCCCCTATATGCTAAGTCACTTTAGTTATATCTGGCTCTTTGTGACCCCATGGGATCACAGGCTTCTCTGTCCATGGGATTCTCTAGGCAAGAATACTAGAGTGGGTTGCCATGCACTTCTCCAGAGGATCTTCCTGACCCAGGGATCGAACTCACATCCATTCCATTTCCTGCATTGCCAGGCAGGTTCTTTACCACTAGCGCCACCTAGGAAGCCTTTTAATTCCCCTATCAGGGATCAAACTATGACCCCTGCAGTGAAAGTGCAGTCTTAACCACTGGATCACCAGGGAAATCCTCGAAATTAGCTAGTGTTTAAATCCAGGGTTGGGTTTCAATGCCAAGTCAGTAAAAAGTTATTGTGAGTGTTACCCTAGCTTAGCTAAGCTTCCTAAAAGATTCTATTAATTTCCTAAATGAATGTCTTTCTAATATGTCTTCCTCATCTCCGTTCTAACTCTCACTGCCTAGAGGCCCTTCCATCTTTGACCTCAAATGTGTCAATATGTCCCAAACTGCCTCCAGATGGTCTTTACAAAAATTCAGTGATGACAGTCACTACTACAAATAGTTTTATTTGCTCCCAACTCACAATGGAATAAAATCTTAACTACTTAGGCATGACTTTCAAAGGCCTTCATTACCAAAACATTCCCTTGATTGGTTGTGTCTTTTCCAGTCAAACCAAAACACTTCCATTTATCCTAATATGCCCATTTTCCTAATAAGGAATATTAACATTTGTCTTAGTGTGTGGCACTAAGGAATAAATGACATGGGAGCTACAGATAGATAGGCTGCTGCTGCTGCTGCTGCTGCTACGTCACTTCACTTGTGTCCGACTCTGTGCAACCCCAGAGACGGCAGCCCACCAGGCTCCCCCGTCCCTGGGATTCTCCAGGCAAGAATACTGGAGTGGGTTGCCATGTCCTTCTCCAATGCATGAAAGTGAAAAATGAAAGTGAAGTCGCTCAGTCATGTCTGACTCTTAGCAACCCCATGGACTGCAGCCCACCAGGCTCCTCCATCCATAGGATTTTCCAGGCAAGAGTACTGGAGTAGGGTGCCATCGCCTAGATGCCTCTTATTCAAGGATAGGCTCTGCCAGGGCTTGGGGTGGAAAGGAGCAATCCAACAATAACCATTTAACCATCAGTATCACACTCAACCTTCAATTTCCATTTAAAACTCCCTTGCTTCTCTTGGGTGAATAAACAGGGAATCTTTATAAAATACTGCTGTGTCCCAACACCTTCCAAGCAGAGATCATTTTTCCAAACGGCAACAAAATATTCTGCTGGCGCCAAACATCTTGAGCACAAACTGGGGTGTGGTATACTGTTTATGTTTGATAGTGAGTGAAAAATATTGAGCAATGACCTCAAATAACCCTCCCCCACTCTCCTTTTCTCTCTCTCACACACACACATCTTTTGAACAAAGTCTCTTCCCTAAGTAGACAGCTTTTAAGAGATATAGTTTGCTGATCACATGTTTGCTGATTGATGGATTTTTGGTTTTCACCAAAGAGTTTCTCTCTCATGTCCATTGATTCTTCCTGCTTATTTTTGTCATTTAAGCGGAAGCAGGGTATATATACCCTCAAGGTTCCCTATGGTTTTCATGAGAGATACATTTCACAGGAGATGCATCCTTGAGTTCTTTATCAGGGTAAATGGGGGAATTCTGGGGCTTCACCGGTGTCTCAGTGGTAAAGGACCCACCTGCCAATGGGTTTGATCCCTGGGTGCGGAAGATTCCCCAGAGAAAGAAATGGCAACACTGTCTAGTATTTTTGCCTGGTAAATCTCATGGACACAAGGAGCCTGGCGGGCCACAGTCTGCTGCTGCTGCTGCTAAGTCACTTCAGTTGTGTCCGACTCTGTGCGACCCCACAGACGGCAGCCCACCAGGCTCCGCCATCCCTGGGATTCTCCAGGCAAGAACACTGGAGTGGGTTGCCATTTCCTTCTCCAATGCATGAAAGTAAAAAGTGAAAGTGAAGTCGCTCAGTCGTGTCTGACTCTTAGCGACCCCATGGACTGCAGCCTACCAGGCTCCTCTGTCCATGGGATTTTCCAGGCAAGAGTACTGGAGTGGGGTGCCATTGCCTTCTCCTATGGGATTGCAAAAGGGTCAGACACCAGTTAGTGACTGAACAACAACAACAACATGGGAAATTCTACACAGGCAGACAATGGTCAGCAACATCGAAACCTTCTCTCTGGTTGAAGCAGATCAGAGCTAAATTTCCTTAAGATTCTGTTAGGTATACATTTTTCAGTGGTCCGTGACAACCCATCTAACTCAACAATATGAAACTAAATTAAACTCCTTTGCATTCACCAAATGTTCTGCTAGAAGGAATCTTTGTGTTTTGTCAAGGTAAATAAACTAAATGTTTCCCTCGACAGTCAAGTCTCATTTAAAACCACACTTAAATGTTTAAAGATACACATTTCTTCCAGATGTTCTTTCCCCGAATCATCTGGATTTTATGGAATGTTTATCACTATTTTTTCTGCCAGGACTCTTGTAGTGAAATCTATTTACTCAGGAAGGAGTTTCAGCTTTGCCATCTAGTAAGTCTGCATCGATCAGAAACCAATTTGCTTAATTCAATAAACTGCTCTGTGCTCCAGAAGTAGATATTTGTCACTTGAGTGTCAATGTATCTGTAACCCAGGAATGTGACAACTTGGTTCCCCACAGCAGCTGAATCCCTGCGGTAAACATGTCCCACCACGTTTTTGGAAACCAAACCACAAACTTCAGGGGGTGCTTCTCCACACCAAGCATTTTTCACACATTTCTAATGGACTCAGGCGGACCTTTTTTATATTCACGTCCACAATACAGCTTGGCACTCACTTCAGTGGCTACTCAGAAGATTTAAGATCATGGAGATCTTTCTGTCTTTATTTCAGTCAGAATTATTTATTCGCTTTTCAGCAGCACATATGGTTTAAGACAAATACAGTAGCTATTTCCTCTTTTTCAGTCAAGTCAAAAGGACTCATCTTGGTGATGTTTTGTGCACTTCCAAATTGAGAAGAATATCTGACGTCTCAGTGGAAAGCCACGGCCAGCCAAGACAGTTTCATTTTTCCTGATTAATGAATGTGAAAGTTTCCTTTAAATCTGGATTCTAAGTTGGCCGGCGCCGCATCTTCATTTCTGGTTGTTGCCTAGCCAGGGTTTTTTTCTATTGTTCAGACATCCCTCCAGTTTCATCTGAGTCTTCATTGACATCTCCTCTTCTCAAAAACAGAAAAAGTTTTATGTGCCTAAATATACGTGTGTGTGTGTGTGTGTGTGTGTGTAGCATGTATTTGTGCTCAGTCATGTTTAACTCTTTGCAACCCCATAGACTGTAGCCCACCAGGCTCCTCTGTGGAATTTCCCAAGCAAGAATGCTGAAGTGGATTGTCATTTCCTCCTGCAGGGGATCTTCCCAACACAGGGATCAAACCCACATCTCTTGTGTGTCCTGCATTGGCAGGCAGCTTCTTTATCACTGTCTCACCTGAGAAGCCCTGTATGTGTGTATACACATGGCAAAACTGAAGAAAAATTCCCCCATATTTTATTTCTGTATCTCTTTTTGCTCTTTCTCTCTTATCAAGAATAAATAGATAAGTATAACACAGTATGTTTGATGATACAGCAGAATGTCAGGGGCTTTTTTTTTTTTTGGAATTTTTATTGGCGTATAGTTGCTTGAATATCAGTTTTAAAAAGTTTAAAAATACTTGTTCTTAAGTATAGGCCCTTAAATTTAAATTGGCAGAAATGCCCAAGGTAATATCCTTTCTCTGTAGACCACATTTTTACTTTGAGATTGCAGGCATTTTCTTGAGATTGCACTATCATACAGTTCGTTTGCATTCTCACATGTGTATGGCTTTTATTTTTCAATAATTTTATTTCTTACTATATACAAGGCATAGTGTTAGCAAAGATTGCATACTCAAGTATTGACAGCATCTTGGAAAGTGTCATCAATGAGTGATTTAGAAGTGGTGACCCTGACGAATGAGAGAATACATCCCTTGTCTGAAGAGGAATCCAAATGCTGCTATAGGAAATACAAGTCCGTTATTACCAGATAGTATACATTTTCCAAAGAAGCTAGAAATTGCGATTATTTTTATGAAGTCTGTTAATGTTTAATATTAGCATTGACATCTAGCATACATTTTTTTTTAACACTTTTTTAACCAAATCAAATACGTTTGCAGTCTCTACAAAGTGCAGTTGGTTTAGTGGGGTAGAGTGGACTCCACGGTGAGAGTGCCCACAGATAAAGAGCAGATTCAGCAGCAGGCGATAGAAGAAAGGAGTTCAGACGGAGCCTAGTGTGTGTAGATGAGGGTTTCTTAACTTTGGTGTCCTTGACTTTTGGGGCAACATGATTCTTTGTTGTAAGGGTCTGTATATTCTAGGATGCTTAGCAGTATCCCTGGTCCCTGCCCACTAGATAGCAGCAGCATTTTCCCCTTCATCCTCCATCCTTTGTTGTGACAATCAACAGTGTCTCTAGATATTGTCAAATATCCCCTGGGAGGCAAAGTTGTTCCCAGTTTGAGACCCACAGGTGTAGATTGTGGCAGGGATGGACAATGGGAACTGGTGTCAGAGCACTGCCCCCTGGGATGGTAAGTGGATAGTCTAACCAAGGTTGGGAGAGAAGCATGGATCTTCCTAGAGAAGAAAGGAACAGCGTGTTGGAAATGTGGTAACTGTTCTCTAGAGGACCAAAGGTACGGCAATCCAAAGCTGGAACCTGGAGTAAGGACTAGGAACAAGGCAATAACCCAGTTATTCAAACCAGAGAATGAAGTAGAAATAGAACCATGGATCAGGACGGCTGCCAAGTTACACTTCAAACAAGAAATATAGTTGAGTCCAAGTTTGGGGCAGAGCAGAGCTTACAGGTGGAAGTTGAAAGCCCAAGCTGTGAGAATTAGAACAGTGATGAGGCAGGGAAATAATGGTCTAACCTGAGATGGTGGAAAGCAGGGTGAGGGTCATTATCAGGGAATTTGCTCATCATCCCCTTCTGAGAACCAGGAACTTTGTTACAGCTCCACGGAAGGGCTCTGGTTCTAGGTAATGATCCCCATTGTTTTGCCTTTCTTATCAGGATCCTCCTTAATAACTCTAACAGAAACCCAGTAAAGTCAGGAACTTGTCCATAGCATCTTTTTTCCTAGAGAAAAGAAGAGTTATCTCGATTCTTATATCAATTTGGAGAAGGTTAAAATGAGGGTCTGTGGAGAGGCCCTGAGTAGCATTAAATCTTATGATTGCCTCACTGGCACCAAGGGGCAAGTCATTCTCAGAGGCCAGCTCAGAGTTTCTATTTCCATTTAACATATAACCTCCTCTCCTTCACTGTTGAAAAGCTCAGAGTCTTCAAAGACTTTGCCTCTCCAAGTGGTCACAAATTTATAGCTGGGCTGAATATGGCCCACAGCTATTTAGTTTTAAAACAGTAGTTTAGGAGTTGGGAACTTTCCACATTAAAAATACAGATATTCAGGGACTTCCCTGGAGGTTAAGGCTCTGCATTTCCACTGCAGGAAGCACAGGTTCAATCCCTGGGGGGAACTAAGATCCAGCATGCTGCAAGGCATGGCCAAAAAAATAAATAAAAGAAATACCTTAAAATATATATGTGAGTGTGTATGTATATATGTATAAATTTTCATCCATTCATCCAAAACTCTGGCAACACTAAGCCCTCATTTCCCACATGGAAACAGTTGGCTGGAATTGAGTAGCTGCTTTCCACTGAAAGCAAGTCCACTGTTTTGTGATTCACCCAAATCCCATTATCTCCCCAACTTGGACTATTGTACCCATTAAAGTTACCTGCCCTTGCGACATTTAAATTATGAAATAAAGGGCAGAGGTCATTTAACTCTGCTCAAGTCACTTAGGTCTATTACAAACAAGAGTCTCACCAACCTGTCATAGTCAATGGCAAAAACTGCTCCATGAGATCAGTCAGGCACCCAGGCTTCTATCTTGTGAACCATCATGTTTTCCTCATCCACTTGGCATATGATGGCTCATCCCTACATCCTCATTCAGCCAATAAGAGGAAGAGAAAGAGGGTAGGGGAAGGCCTGACACTGGCATAGAATCAAGAGGTCTAAACATCTTGTATATACAAGCCAAGGGCTTCCAAAGTTTGCCAACAGATCACCAGAATCCAGGCAAGAAACATGGAACAGATTGTCACTGATAGCCCTCAGAAGGAAATGACTCTGCCTACACCTAGAGAACAGTCATCTCCAGACTTTGAAACAAAAAATTTGTAATTTTAAGCTACTCAACATAGAGCACTTTGTTACAGCAGCCCTAGGATTAATAAAGTTAGCCTCTAGATATTTGGATAGGTCTAAGTACCGTTTGGAAACTTAATTCGATCTGGAGGCACCTGTAAACTGTAAAGCAAAGTATTGAGTTGGCCAAAAAGTTCATCTGAGTTTTTTGTGAGATGTTACAGAAAACCTGAACAAATTTTTTGGCCAACCCAATACAAGCAAGGCATATGATTAAGAATACATCCTCAGGGGTTAACTGTCTAGCCAAGGACTTGGTAGGGTAGTCTTTGAATTCTGCCTTACTTCTCTCTTTTCTCCATCCCACCCCTCCCTCTCACCAGCACCAACACACAAAAACAGCTGCTGTAAGTCACAGGGGAATTCCTAGCTTATGTTTCCTGTGAAGGCTTCAGCTGGGCAGTATGCAGCTTCTCTTGAAGATCTTTCTCCAAGCCTAAACTGGTCATTGCCTCTAACCGAGGCACCTGCTTTCTGGAAGATTAGCAGTTTCTCTGGAACAGGGCTTTCTGTTAGAAGGGCTTCTGTTTGGAAAGATCACTCATCCTCAAGGTAATTCTCCTGCCCCAAGAGAATTGGGAAGAAGGGTAGTTGGCATCCTTTAGCAGACCCTATGACCATTCTGGCCCAGCAGGGTCAGCAGTGACCGGTCCTGACTTGGTGAAAATAGTGGTTGTGTGCAATTACAGGTCCTCCAGTGGCTTTTCTATGTTTGGGGAATGAGATTCCATCTACTCATTCCTTCGGGTTTTGTAAGGTGATTCCAGGCCATTTGGTTTCAGGATTGCTAATAGCCTAAAGAATAGGTCACAGGCACCAAAAAAGCAGCTTCCCTGGTGGCTCAGTTGGTAAAGAATCTGCCTGCAAAGCAGGATACCCTGTTTCAATCCCTGGGTCAGAAAGATCCCCTGGGGGCCATGACAACCCATTTCAGTATTCTCGCCTGGAGAATCCCCATGGTCAGAGGAGCCTGGCAAGCTATACAGTCTGTGGGGTCACAGTCAGACATGACAGAGCAACTAAGCACAGCAAATTAAGCCCTGTATTAAGCACTGTGGGATCCAGAGATGACAGTCATTCTTGAGGAATTCACAGTTTGACAGAGCAGAAATCAAAGAGAAATCAATGAAAGCGCAATGTATTAAGTACGGTAAGAGCAGTGTGACAGAAGAGGGGAATGTCACATGGTTAAGAGCTCAGGATCTGCATTCAGTGGAGCTGAGTTTCAATTCTGACTCTTCAATTATAGGTTGCCGTCATACTGGGAAAGTCACTAAGCTTTTCAAAGCTTCAGTATTTTCCCTTGTAAATAGGAAAATAGTAGTACTTATACACTTTATATGATTTTTTTCAAGGATCAAATTAGATCATGCATGCCTAGCACCTAGGAAATTCCCAACAGCTTTGACTACTGCATATGTTAATAGTTATGATTAAGTATTATTAATATAATTATCTGAGGGGAGGTAATGTTAGAAAATGTTCCCAAGAAAAGGTGGCATTTGAGCTGAATAATGAAAAATAAAGAGAAGTTGGCTGAGTTTGGGTTTGGGAAGATGCTAATGAATTGCTTTTGTTTATTATACTCAGATTCCTCAAATGAATTTAGATAAGGTGATGAATTCAGTGTTAGTCAAACTGAGCTTGAGATGGCTGTGAACAATACAAGATGTTTTGACCTCTTCATTCTAACTCTATGATAATCTCAAATCTTATATTTCTACTCTATCAGTGATTATAGCTTCATGAGATGACTATAATTACTAGTATTTTTTCTACTTGATTTTGAATACTACAGATAGAAATAGCAAAACAAATTGATGAAGCTAGAATTGTACCCAATAAGCTTTGTTTTGGTTGAAAAATTGACATTTAAGTCTTCTTAGCCTAGGAAAGTAGACTTGATAGCAGGAAAGAAAAAAAAGACCACAGAAGGAAAAAAAGTTTGAAAGTCGCTCAGTCTTGTCCGACTCTCTGTGACCCCATGGACTATACAGTCCATGGATTCTCTAGGCCAGAATACTGGAGTGGGTAGCCTTTCCCTTAAATGCACTCTACAGGAAGTTAATGTAGAAATTAAATGGTCATAGTCAAGTTCATTCCAAAATGTATCTTTTAGTTGAAAAGCCTTTCATATTGATATAATTCTGATGAACATATTCGAATTCATAAACACAGAATCAGAACATCCATGAGTGCCAAATAGGGTCAAAATCTCCAGTGCTTGCCTGTGACATCCAGGTGGTAAGCCAAGGAAGCAAGTGGAACTCTGTCCAGATCTTAAGAAGTCAGAGTAGTAAAGTTTTTTTTCAGAAGTCTTTTATTATTATTATTAGAGGAATAATTGCTTTACACTGTTGTAGTGGCCTCACTGTACATCAGCGTGAATCAGTCACGCTGTTATATATATATAGCCCCTGTCTCTGGAGCCTCCTTCCCCCCACCATTCCATCTCTCCATGTCATCATACAGTGCCAGGCTGGCTCCCTGTGTCATATAGCAGCTTGCTGTTTATATGTTTTATACATGATAGTGTATATATTGCCTCTCTGCTTTCTCGATTTCTCCTTGCTGCTTCTTCCCCTGCTGTGTCCGTAAGTCTGTTCTCTATGTCTGTGTCTCCTTCTCCTCTCTGTAAACAGGTTTATGGATATAAATAAAGAGGTTGAAGTCATCACACATAAATGTTGATCTGTTCTCTTTTGCATCTTCCATAAAATAAAAATACCTGGTGAGAACTTAATAAGTACTTGAATTTTAGATTCTCTCGAGTCAGCCCTGCAAACATTATGAACATAGAAATTGCACCTATAGTGTGAATCATTTTAATTTAGCACTTACTGAATATTTTACAAAAATAAACTTTCACGCTTTGAGAATGATTATAGCAAAATTTAGGTCCATCAAGACTTGGACACCTAGAGTGTTAATCACAAGTCCTACCAAGAAATATACTATTTCTAGTTCATAACATGAAAAAGAATGCTTTTTTTTTTTTTTTTGCCACATCGTGTGGCATGTGGGATCTTAGTTCCCTGATCAGACTTTGAAGCCCTTTGCATGGGTAACAAGGAGTCTTAACCACTGGACTGCCAGGAAAGTTTGAAAAAAAAATGTTTTAATTCATGATATTTCTTTAATGATTGTAGGTCTATTCAGGTTTTTTTTCTACTTGTGTCCATCTTGGAAGAATACATTTTTTCCTAAGAAACATTTTGCCAAATATTTCAAGTAAGTATTTTTTTCATAGTTCTCTCTCATTTACAAAATTTATACTTCCTTTTTTAAATTTTTTTAATTGAAGGATAATTGCTTTATAGAATTTTGTTGTTTTCTGTAAAACCTCAACCTGAATCAACTTCCCCACCCCACCCCTCTAGGTTGATACAGAGCCCCTGTTTGAGTTTCTTAGTCATACAGCAAATTCCCAATGGCTATCTATTTTACATATGGTAATGTAAGTTTCCATGTTACTCTTCCCATACATCTCCCCCATTCCTCCCCTCTCCCCTTGTCCATAAGTCTATTCTCTATGTCTGTTTTTCCATTGCTGCCCTGTAAGTAAATTCTTCAGTACTGTTTTTCTAGATTCCATATATATGCGTTAGGATATGATATTTATCTTTCTCTTTCTGACTTACTTCACTCTGTATAATAGGTTCTAGGTTTATTCACCTCATTAGAACTGACTCAAAGGTGTTCCTTTTTATGGCTGAGTAATATTCCATTATGTATATGTACCACAACATTTTCATCCATTCATCTGTTGAGGGACATCTAGTTGCTTCCATGTTCTGCTGCTGCTGCTGCTGCTAAGTTGCTTCTGTCGTGTCCAACTCTGTGTGACCCCATAGACGGCAACCCATCAGGCTCCCCCGTCCCTGGGATTCTCCAGGCAAGAACACTGGAGTGGGTTGACCCATTTCCTTCTCCAATGCATGAAAGTGAAAAATGAAAGTGAAGTCACTGAATCATGTCCAACTCTCAGAGACCCCGTGGACTGAAGCCTACCAGGCTCCTCCGTCCATGGGGTTTTCCAGGCAAGAGTACTAGAGTGGGGTGCCACTGCCTTCTCCTTGCTTCCATGTTCTAGCTATTGTAAATAGTGCTGCAATGAACAATGGGACACGTGTCTTTTTCAATTTTGGTTTCCTCAGGGTACATGCCCAGGAGTGGGATTGCTGGGTCATATGGTGGTTTTATTCCTAGTTTTTTAAGGAACCTCCGTACTATCTTCCATAGTGGCTGTATCAATTTATGTTCCCACCACTGGTGCAAGAGCATTCCCTTTTCTCCATACCCTCTCCAGTATTTATTGTTTGTAGACTTTTTGATGATGGCCATTCTGACCAGTGTGAGGTGATAGCTCATTGTAGTTTTGATTTGCATTTCTCTAGTAATGAGCGATGTTGAGCATCTTTTCAAGTGTTTGTTAGCCATCTGTATGTCTTCTTGGGAGAAATGTCTGTTTAGGTCTTTTTCCCACTTTTTGATTGGGTTGTTTTTCTGGTATTGAGTTGTATGAGCTGCTTGTATATTTTGGAAATTAATCCTTTGCCAGCTGTTTCATTTGCTATTATTTTCTCCCATTCTGAGGGTTGTCTTTTCACCTTGCCTATAGCTTCCTTTGCTGTGCAAAAGCTTTTAAGTTTAATCAGGTCCCACTTGTTTACTTTTGCTTTTACTTCCAGTACTCTAAGGGGAGGTCATACAAAATCTCTACTTCTCTAGTTATGTCTCCCTTTTGTCCCTAAATTGTTATTAGCGCCTATTAAGATAAAGTATTTTTATCCTTATGTCCTTTATTATTTACTAAACATTTTTTCTTTTATAAGTTGTTTTCTATAAATAAATTCTTAAAGTTGTTTTCTTTCTTTTTAAATTTGCTTCCATAGATTTGTTCATTCTGCAAGATCATGGAAGATCTAGAGGAGACATTATTTGAAGACTTTGAGAACTACTCCTATGCCCTGGAATATTACTCCCCAGAGACTGATTCAGAGGAGAAAGCACACCTGGGAGCCATTCACTGGGTCTCCTTGGTGTTGTGCTGTTTGGCATTTGTCCTGGGCATTCCAGGAAATGCCACTGTCATTTGGTTCACGGGATTCAAGTGGAAGAAGACAGTCACCACTCTGTGGTTCCTCAATCTAGCCATCGCAGATTTCATTTTTCTTCTCTTCCTACCTCTGTACATCTCGTATGTGGCCATGAATTTTCACTGGCCCTTCGGCATCTGGTTGTGCAAGGCCAATTCCTTCATTGCCCAGTTGAACATGTTTGCCAGTGTCTTCTTCCTGATGGTGATAAGCCTGGACCGCTATGTCTACTTGATCTGCCCTGTCTTATCTCATCGGTACCGTACCCTCAGGAACTCTCTGATTGTTATTATAGTTGTTTGGCTTTTGGCTTCACTAATGGGTGGGCCAGCTCTGTACTTCCGGGACACTCTGGAGTTGAATAACCACACTCTTTGCTATAACAACTTCCATGAGCATGATGTGGACCTCAGGTTGATGAGGCATCATGTTCTGACCTGGGTGAAAGTTACTGCTGGGTACCTCCTCCCTCTGCTAACAATGAGCATTTGCTACTTGTGCCTCATCTTCAAGGTGAAGAAGCGAAGCATCCTGATCTCCAGTAAGCACTTCTGGACCATCCTGGCTGTGGTCATGGCCTTTCTGATTTGCTGGACTCCTTATCACCTGTTTAGCATTTGGGAACTCACAATTCACCATAATAGCTATTTCCACCAAGTGCTACAGGCTGGCATCCCCCTCTCCACAGGCCTGGCGTTCCTCAATAGTTGCTTGAACCCCATCCTTTACGTCCTGATTAGTAAGAAGTTCCAAGCGCGCTTCCGGGCCTCAGTGGCTGAGATACTAAAATACACGCTGTGGGAGGTGAGCTGTTCAGGCACCCTGAGTGAACAGCTCAGGAACTCTGAAACCAAGAATCCGAGTCTCCTGGAAACAGCCCAGTGAATTCTTGCCCTCCCACCCATCAGTACACGACTTTTGTGTGGTTCCCCTGACATGCTTTCAGATTATTTGGTTCCAAGATATAGAGCTGATTGTATCTTTTTATTTTTTTGGTAATTTTATTGGCATCCTATTTTTCTTTAGATATAAAACATAACAAGGATCTTCATTTTTCTTTTCAGCAACTTAAATTATCTTATTTTTGCTAAGTATACCATAGTGGATTAACCAACACAACTTTTCTAATTTTAATGACTTTTAAAAACTTCTAAATTTTAATATTAAATGTATGATTGATTTCAAAAATATAAAAATAGGCGTGTTTAAGCTCACTTTAATTCTGCACAAGTAACCTATTAGACTTATTCTTAAAATGCAACATATGTACCTAATTTCTTTATTTCATGTAATCTGTATATGTGCCTTTATGAATTAAAGTGATAGTTGATTATAGTAGGTTAAAATTGTTCCAGTTAAATATGAATACTTGGTAAACTGCCCCCAAATCTAGAAAATCACTATTATTACTATCTCTCACGATTCTGAGAATCAGGAGTTTAAACAAGGCACAGAAGGGAGGTCCGTCTCTCTGTTTCACAGTATCAGGGGCCTCAGCTGGAGGGGCCAGGCAGCTCGCTTCCCTTCCGCCCTCTTCTCTTCCCTCATTTCTTGTATCTTCTCTTCTTTCTTCACGTGGATATTCCACCATGGCAGCTCAGGGAAGCCAGACTTAGGGTAATATAGGGCTCTAAGAGACCAGGGTGGAAACTTCCACTCCTCTTAACAGCTATGCCAGACACTGCACACTTCCACTGTAGTCTGTTGATCAAAGCAGTCACTGGCCAGGTCAGATTCAAAGAGGAGACATAGACCCCATCTCTCAATTGGGATATATGCCCAATTACACCCCTATACTAATATTATAAATATAAATGATTATATAAAGGTTTCTGGAAAGTTCTGGATATGTGCAAATATGTATAAGTTTGTTATAAACATGAAACACATCCAGATAGTAGGCAGGCCAGCCCAATATAAGAAAGATTTCAGGAAAAGAAAGCATGTATGATATTTCCACTTTCTATTTCTATATTTATATAGACAACAATGTAAGACCAATAAAGTATGCCTTCAAGTCAATGACCTTTTCATGATGCAAATCTGTTGCATTTAAGACTATAATAGTATTTTGGCTTCTATTCATTTATCTCCTTAGCAAATAGATGACTAAGAGTTATATAAAACTTTAATAGATAGATATTTTAAGGGATGTCAAGAGACGACCCTAGTGGTAAAGAACCTGCCTGCCAAAGCAGGAGATGTAAGAGACGTGCGTTTGACCCCTGGGTTGCAAAGATCCCCTGGAGGAGGGCATGGCAATCCACTCCAGTATTCTTGCCTGAAGAATGGACAGAGGAGCCTGGCTGGCTACAGTCCATACGGTCGCAGAGAGTTGGACATGACTGAAGCAACTTAGCACACACACAAGATGAATAAGGTACTTATAGAGACTGAGAGTAAACTTGGATAAGAACACTCCTAAAGCAGTAGTAAATACTATTCAGTTCAGTTCAGTTGCTCAGTCATGTCCGACTCTTTGCAACCCCATGAACTGCAGCACACCAGTCCTCCCTGTCCTCCAACTGCCGGAGTCTACCCAAACCCATGTCCGTTGAGACGGTGATACTATCCAACCATCTCATCCTCTGTCATCCCCTTCTCCTCCTGGCCTCAATCCTTCCCATCATCAGGGTCTTTTCAAATGAATCAGCTCTTCACATCTGGTAGCCAAAGTACTGGAGTTTCAGCTTCAACATCAGTCCTTCCAATGAACACCCAGGACTGGTCTCCTTTAGGATGGACTGGTTGNTAAAGCAGAAATAGATGTTTTTCTGGAACTCTCTTGCTTTTTCCATGATCCAGTAGATGTTGGCAATTTGATCTCTGGTTTCTCTGCCTTTTCTAAAACCAACTTGAACATCTGGAAGTTCACAGTTCACGTATTGCTGAAGCCTGGCTTGGAAAAATACTATAAGAGAGCCAAGAAGAGTGTAGCCTGTTCAAAGAGGAAAGAGATGGACTCCAGTGAGTTAGTAAAGAAGCACTGGAAATCTATGTCCTTGGCATTGGGGTTTCTTAAAGATGCCACTCCTTTTCCATGTCTCTGCTGGTTCTCTTGTCTTTTATAAATACAAACTCTGCTACTCACTGCAATTTTTAAAATACTTAAATTTTCTATAATTTCTTGATTTTATTTGAAAGTTGTGAGGAAAGATATGTATCTTTTTATTTCAGCTTAGTTTTTAGAAATGCTAATATCAGATCATTTACTGGCTATGTTCTTTACTGTTAGCCCCATGTGACAATCAGATCTGATTTGGAAATTATTCCAAGAAAAAAATAAAATATGTGGCATAGCTCAGCATATCCCAGACTTATGCCATTCCCAAGCTTCCTGCCTCCTGCCATACCCAGTACAGGTTAAGGGAAGATTGGGAGAGAAAGGCTCATTGTGAGTTTCTAGCCCTCTGTGCTCCGTTGAACCCTGCCCCCTGCATGAGGAGGGTTTGCAATATTTCACTTTGGTGTACCCCTCAACACTCAAAGGATGGGGTCCCAGGATCAGGAGAAAAGCTGGAGGATCCAAGAAAGAAAAGAGAATTATGTAGGTTCATCTCTGGTTTGTGCAGAGAGACTGACTCTGAAGGCTGGGGGAGAAAGAAGGCTGAGGAGTAGGGAGGAAAGCAATTAAGATACCAGGGTCAAAAGTATATTATGGAGCAGGTGGTGGTCTAGAAGTTCAGGACAGTGTTTCCTAAGCTTTGTGAATTAGGAACCTGTGCAGAGCAATTCAGTTTTTCCCATGCTATGGGAACAGCGTCTAAGGCCTGTGAGCTTTCCAAGGGCCTGTGAAAATGTTTGAGATCCTGAAAAAATATTGTCTCTAAAATTAAAAAGGGAAACTTGAAAAGTCAAAATTAATAAATATTCTGAGTTTATTTGAAAGTCTAATGAAAAGTTATGGGTCCTTTCCCCAGAAAAAAATGCTTTTAAATAAAATTTCAGGGAGTCCTTGTACCCCAGGCAAAGAACTCCAATGTAGTGGCTTTTAAAATAGATGATAACGGGGCTTCCTTGGTGGTCCAGTGGTTAGGAGTCTGTTTTGTGATGCAGGAGACACGGTTCACTTCCTGGTCTGGGAGGATCCCACATGTTGCGGGCAACTAAGCCCATGCACCACAACCGTTGAGCCTGTGCTCTGGAGCTGGGGAGCTGCAGCTACTGAGCCCAAGTGCTGCAACTATGGAAACCCATGTGCCCTAGAGCCTGTGCTCTGCAACAAGAGAAATCATCACAATAAGAAAAGTCCAAGCACAGCATCGAAGACCCAGCACAGCCAAAAATAAATAAATAAAATAGCTGATAGTCTGGGTGTAACTTACAGGAATCTACTAGTACAAAGTAGCAACCAATGCAAGCACTTTCTAGCAGAAACAGAAGTTCATTTTTATTCTCAACTTGAAGGAAGATCCAGAGCATAGTGTAGGACCCAAGGCTGGGCCCAGATTTAGAGACTTCAAGCCTCCTCCCCTGGCAGCTGGAATTGGATAGTGGGGCTCTCCAGGGGTCTAATAACCTCTAATGAATAGCATGAATGAATGAAAGGACAGAGGGGGCTAGAGGAAGAGGACTGCACTGGGGCAATCTGAGGAGGAAGCAAGGAAGCTCAATGCCCAGTTGGCAGAAGAGTAAAGAATCCCATGGCTCCCAGGGACTGGGGCGTGAACCCAGCAAGACAGATCTGATTCCTTCTCAATGGAAGGAAACAGTCAAACAGAGTGCGGTTTTCAGGGCCTCCAGAGGCAGGATATCTGGCTTTGAATTATGACTCCCAATTTATCCCAGCTAAATGAAGATCATGGCATCTGGTCCCATCACTTCATGGGAAATAGATGGGAAATCAGTGGAAACAGTGTCAGACTTTATTTTTGGGGGCTCCAAAATCACTGCAGATGGAGATTGTAGCCATAANTGGAAGGAAACAGTCAAACAGAGTGCGGTTTTCAGGGCCTCCAGAGGCAGGATATCTGGCTTTGAATTATGACTCCCAATTTATCCCAGCTAAATGAAGATCATGGCATCTGGTCCCATCACTTCATGGGAAATAGATGGGAAATCAGTGGAAACAGTGTCAGACTTTATTTTTGGGGGCTCCAAAATCACTGCAGATGGAGATTGTAGCCATAAAATTAAAAGACGCTTACTCCTTGGAAGAAAATTTATGACCAACCTAGACAGCATATTCAAAAGCAGAGACATTACTTTGCCAACAAAGGTTTGTCTAGTCAAGGCTATGGTTTTTCCAGTAGTCATGTATGGATGCAAGAGTGGACTGTGAAGAAAGCTGAGCACCAAAGAATTGATGCTTTTGAAGTGTGGTGTTGGAGAAGACTTGAGAGTCCCTTGGACTGCAAGGAGATCCAACCAGTCCATTCTGAAGGAGATCAGCCCTGGGATTTCTTTGGAGGGAATGATGCTGAAGCTGAAACTCCAGTACTTTGGCCACCTCATGCGAAGAGTCAACTCATTGGAAAAGATCTGATGGTAGGAGGGATTGGGGGCAGGAGGAGAAGGGGACGACAGAGGATGAGATGGCTGGATAGCATCACCAATGGACGTGAGTCTGAGTGAACTCTGGCAGTTGGTGATGGATAGGGAGGCCTGGTGTGCTGTGATTCATGGGGTCACAAAGAGTCAGACACGACTGAGCGACTGAACTGAACTGATGACCTTGGCTAAATTGACCCTATCTGCAAAATGGATTCATAATAGTAGTACCTACTACATAGATTTATTGTGAAAGTTAAATGAACTGATAAAGGTGAAGTACTTCAAGTGGGTGCTTAGTCCTATAAATACTTAATATTACCTGGTATTATACTTATTCAGTGAAACCCTCAGCATCTTCTGACATAGTGAAAGTGAAAGAAAGTGAAGTCGCTCAGTCGTGTGAAGTCGCTCAGTCGTGTCCAACTCTTTGTGACCCTGTGGACTATAGCCCACCAGGCTTCTCCATCCATGGGATTCTCCAGGCAAGAATACTGGAGTGGGTTGCCATCTCCTTCTCCAGGGGATTTTCCTGACCCACGGATTGAACACAAGTCTCCCACATTGCAGGCAGATTCTTTAACCTCTGAGCCACTAGTAATTACTTATTAATGTTAGAGCCCTTTCACCTCTTGAATGAATATTAAAAAATCTCACAGGAAGAAGGGAACTCATACAAAGAATTTCAAATTTTATAAATTTTATTTTAAATGTGTATTAATAATTTCCTGGCAGTCCAGTGGTTAAGACTCTGTGTACTCACTGCGTAGGCTCCAGGCTCAATCCCTGGTCTGAGTACTAAGATCTTATAAGCTTCACATTGTGGCCAAATTAATAAATATTTCTTAAAATTTATAAAGTTTAGAAATACTATAAAAGGATATTATGGGGTGAGAGGCTACAAGAGGCAGGAAAAGTAGAATGAAAGACTTTTAAAAGAGGTGACTTAAGTGCAGCTAGAATGACTAATTTTAACAAGCGCAGGTGAAAAAGTATTTCAGGTAGGTGGCACCACAAGAGCATATGTTTAGAGAACGGAAACAGATTGTGTTCAGAAAAGAGAGGAGTCCTATTTTCTAGGGGCAAAGCAAGGATAGAAGATTCCCAGGTTGGAGTCAGGCTTGAATAGTAATTCACCGCTCAATATTCTTCCATATGTGAGTAGTTCCATGGGGATGCACACTTAGAAGCCTGTGGACAGTTTTCTTTGACGTTCACTTTACTAAAAGCTGGGCTTCCCTTGTGGCTCAGTTGCTAAAGAATCCACTTGGCAGTGCGAGAGACCCAGGCTTGATCCCTGGGTTGGGAAGAGCCCCTGGAGAAGGGAAAGGCTACCCACTCCAGTATTCTGGCCTGGAGAATACCATGGACTATACAGTCCATGGGGATGCAGAGTCGGACATGACTGAGAGGTTTTCCCTCACTTCACTTTACTCAAAGCTATTCAGGACAATGACATTTCAAATGATAGACCTTCATTTGGGACATTTTCTAGATGCAACTATTATCCATACAGGGCACGTATGGAGAGAATATCTGTTTATCTTTCTTAAGTTTATCCTTATGTGATACTGTTGTTTTTACTTTTCCTAGTTGAGGGTATCAAGCAAGGGTTAGATGAAACAGGATCAAATTGTCTAAATGCAGGAATGAAGAACTTCCCCCATTCTGGCCAATATATGACCTGGCCCATGAAGATATGGGCTTGCATTCCTTCTGTGTCACTTACTAGGTGAATAACTGGGGAATGATCTTTCAGAGGTGTATCCTTATCTGTAAGTGCTGATGGTAGTGTTTGCTTTATCTCACTGGCTTATAATCAGGTTCATATTAGACAAAGTATGTGAGGCATGCACTTTTTTTTTTTACACTTATTCTATGGATAATAACTGTCATTGCCAAATGTATTTGTTTGGAAAAAAATTATACACACATTCAAAAACACTAATGGAACTCGTTTTTGTTTTTTTGTCCATAAGCTTATAGTTCATGGTTATGGTCAGTGAAAAAATCGAGCATTTTCATTGCTGCTATAGTCTCCATTACTTTCTAAACTAAATGTATTAAATTTATAAAAACTTCCACATATGCCATGATTTAGCCCTTTCTGTTGTTAAACAGTCCTCTTATTTCCCTGCTTCTGTCCACAGATCTCCAGATCAGAACTTTTTCACTGAAATATAGTTGACATACAATACTCTATCAGTTTCAGGTGTACAACATAGTAGTTTGACATTTATGTACATTAAAATTGGTCACTATACTAAATCTAGTAAACACCTGTCACCATAAAAAGTTACTACAATTTTACGGACTATATCCCCTGCACTGTACATTGCTGTGACTGATTTTCAATTTGTCCCTCTGAATTCCTTTCACCTATTTCACCACCCTCCACCCTTCCCACCCACTCCCACTTCCACCTCTGCTCTGCCTTTGTCATCCTCTGGCTTGGAAACCAGGCTCCCCACTGCCCTCACAGAATGAGCCAGCCTATAACTCAAATGTCTCTACAGCCTGGCCCTGTCTATTAAGAATCCCAAACTGACACTACAAAATCCAGCCAAACTGGTCTAATTGCCTCCCCAAACGGTTCTCATTCTTGGCTTCTCATTCTGCCTTTCACACCATTCTGGAACTTTCTTTTTTTTTAAATGAATGACTGATTAAGATCTATCCGACTCAAGTCCTAACTCTTCTAAAAAACTTTTATTCAATTCTAGCTTTCCCTGAGTCTCTGGACTTTGGTATTACGGTGACACCTCCTTATCTGCAGGTTCTACACCTGCAGATTCAACCAACCACAAATCAAAAATATCTGAAAAAAGAAAAAATTCCAGAAAGTTGCAAAAAGCAAAACTTCAATTTGTCACGTGCTGACAACCATTTTCATAGCATTTACATTGTATTAGGTATTATAAATAGTCAAGATGATTTAATACAGGAGGATCCTAATAGGTTATATGCAAATACTATGCCACTTTATATAAGAAATTTGAGCATCTTAGGATTTTGGTACCTGAGGTTTGGGGGTGGTTCCTGGAACCAATCCACCCTTGGATACTGAAGGATGACCGTACTTGTTTAATCACAAAATAACTTAACAATTTTAAGGATGTTTGAACCACCTCCCTTTGGCTATTTTCTTACTCCTTTTGTAATTTTATAACATCTAGCATAGTGACACTGAATGAATCAGTTTTGAATTCCCACACTGTGCCCAGTTCTTATACTGGATGGATGAATATGAAAAATAAGTAAGGTCTCAGCATCAGGTAATCACTTAGGGAACATATCAAAAAAGATGGGGTTCTTATTCCAAGACCAGAAACAGGAAAAAAAAATCTTTCTCTATGTATACCTATGCCTTCAGAACATACTGGTTCAAAAAAACAATTCAGTATACTGGCTCACGTGAATATGTAAGCATTGCTCATATAGCAAAAAACTGAAAGCAAACTAAAGATCCAATAACCAGACTAAGTAAGATATGAGAAAATGGATTATATAACTATTTTAAAAAAGAGGAAGTCTTTTATGTACCATTACAGAATAAAAGATATCCAAGTCTATTTCTATGGACAAAATTTAAGATGCAGAAATTTGCATCAAATGCTACCATTAGTCTCTGCACACGCTTAGACTAGCTCTGGAAAGACCTAAGAAACTGGTGACTTGGCTGCTTTTATGGAAGTGAATGGGAGACCTGGGGAAAGGGAAGACTTCACTGTATAAACTCTAGGATTTTGAATGATATTAATGTGTAATCTTTTAAAATGACATTAAAAGATACCATTAACTTTTCATTCAAGGCCATGGAGTCAAGATCTTAAAGTCATATGCTTCATAATTTTAAGATTTACCAGAGAGCTTTGGTTTGAATTGACTATTCTAAATTTTTTAACTCTTACTTTTAACCATTGTTTTTCCTATGTTTCAGCAGCGTGGTCTGTGGTATCTTGGTTCAGATCAGGAATCCGTGTCCCCTGCAGTGAAAGCACTGTGCCTTAACTACTGGACTCCAGGGGAGCCCCTTAAAAACATTTTTAATCATTAGTTTAAAATTAATGACTTTTCATACTTAACATTTTGGGCAAGCTACTTGGTACTCAAGCTATCTGGTACTCAAGTGACTGTGAATTATTTTTGGCTATTCACTAGGCTACTATATCTCTGCTTTTCCTATTATTTCCAGAATTCCCAGGCTCTGCTGTTCACCACAAAATCAAGTGCTGCCCTCTGCTGGCTCCCATAATTGTGACAACCTGAAAATACCTCCAGTGATTTTAGACCGGGTCTGTTGTAATCTCTTTGGCCTATTTTTGGAGGTCTACAATTCCCAAGCTCTACTTTTCTGAAAACTACTATGGCAAAAAAAATATATAAATACTACTAAAAGAAAAAAAAAGGAAGTCCCATCAAGGGACTTCCTTGGTGGTCAGTGGTTAAGACTTCACACTTTGAATGCAGGGGTCCTGGGTTTGATTACTGGTCAAGGAACTAGATCCCACATGCCACATCTAAGACTTCTTGTTCAGTTGCTCAGTTGTGTCCAAGTCTTTGCTAGCCCATGGACTGCAGCACACCAGGCTTCCCTGTCCTTCACCATCTCCCAGAGTTTGCTCAAACTCATGTCCATTGAGTCAGTGATGCCATCCATCTCATCATGTTGTCCCCTCTTGCAACCAAGACTAGCTACAGCCAAGTAAGTAAAAAACATTAAAAATTAATATATATACTCAAACATTCAGTATATTGCAAACTGTTAACATGCAGCTATTTCCAATACTGGACTACCATCTGACTATAGTACCACTCTCCTCTCAGTACATTAATTTAACTGTAGCACCATCTGTTTTGAAGATCCCCCACCCTGACAGACTTAGTCAGACTTACAAATTCAGGTAGAATGTCCCACTTCGTCACCCAAGCTAGACTCATGAACCATAGCCTAGGGATCAATCACCCATCTTTAGGCCTTCCTCCCAAACACTACTACACAATTCAGTTCAGTTGCTCAGTCGTGTCCGACTCTCTTGAGATGACCCTATGGACTGCAGCATGCCAGGCTTCCCTGTCCATCACCAACTCCCGGAGCTTACTCAAACTCATGAACGTGGAGTCGGTGATGCCATCCAACCATCTCATCCTCTTGTCGTACCCTTCTCCTCCTACCTTCAATCTTCCCAGCATCAGGGTCTTTTCCAAGGAGTCAGTTTTTTGCATCAGGTGGACAAAGTATTGGAATTTCAGTTTCAGCATCAGTCTTCCCAGTGAATATTCAGGACTAATTTCCTTGAGGATTGACTGGTTTGATCTCCTTGAAGTCCAAGGGACTCTTAAGAGTTTTCTGCAACAACAAAAAGCATCAATTCTTTGGCACTTAGCTTTCTTTATGATCCAACCCTCACATCCATACATGATTACTGGAAAAACCAGATCTTTGACTAGACAGACTTTTGTCAGTAATCTCTCTTAATACACTGTCTAGTTTGGTCATAGCTTTTTTTCCAAGGAGCAAGCGTCTTTCAATTTCATGGCTGCAGTCCCCATTTGCAGTGACTTTGGAGCCCAAGAAAATAGTCTATCACTGTTACCCTGTTTCTCGATCTATTTGCCATGGAGTGATGGGACCTGATGTCATGATCTTTGTTCTTTCAATGTTGAGTTTTAAGCCAGCGTTTTCACTCTCTTCTTTCACTCTCATTAAGAGACTCTAGTTCTTCGCTTTCTGCCATCAGGATGGTGTCGTCTGCGTCATCAGTTTATTATTTCTCTCAGCAATCTTGATTCCAGCCTGGTATTTCACACTATGTACTCTACATGTAAGTCAAATAAGCAGGGTGACAATATAGTCTTGACTCTTTTCCCACTTTGGAACCAGTCTGTTGTTCCATGTCCAGTTCTGTTGCTTCTTGACTTGCATAAAGATTTCTCAGGAGGCAGGTAAGGTGATGAAGAATCTTTAGGCTTCCCTCCCCACACTACCACACAGGCTCAACACAAATTCTTCCTCAAGAGTACAGAAGGTATCATTTAAAACTTACAATGTTGCCTTGATACAGGTTGCAATTCATGGCAAATTCTGGGAATCCTCCCCTCCTCCAGGTTGCCTACAGGCTATCACTTGTGTTGTGCCCCTTTGTGACCCCATGGACCATTGTCCACCAGGCTACTCTGTCCATAGATTATGCAGGTAACAATACTGGAGTGGGCTGCAATTTTCTTCTCTAGGGGATCTTCCCAACCCAGGGACTGAACCCAAGTCTCTTGCATTAGCAGGTGGGTTCTTTACCACTAGCACCCCTGGGAAACCAAGGTCTGGGTTAGGTAGGTATCCTTTTGTAAATCACACATCCTAACTCATGTAACACATAAAATTTTTAGTTGGGACTTTTAATTGTGATTTTAGTCACAAGTAGACACTAGCTTGAAGATGTTGCTGCTGCTGTTAAGTCGCTTCAGCTGTGTCTGACTCTGTGCAACCCCATAGACGGCAGCCCACCAGGCCACCGTCCCTGGGATTCTCCAGGCAAGAACACTGGAGTGGGTCGTCATTTCCTTCTCCAATGCATGAAAGTAGTTAGGTCACAACAAACTACTGTCAGCTATTGTCACCAACTACAAAATGAGTCAGTCTTGGCCTTTAATTCCTTTAACTCCAAATGTTTAACTATCCAACAAAATTATATTTGCCACGTGCCTGGTATTACCGTAAGCACTTTGTTTTTCACTGATTTCTTAGGATTCAAGACATTCTGAATATTCTCATTGAGTCAGCTCAGATATTGGGGCACTTTGTAACGGAGCCATTATATATGGGCCAAATTAATCTAAAATCAACTCTTGGCAGTTAACTGCCTTGGACCTGGGTAACTAAAGTCCCAAAGCCAAGTGATGTGGTCAGAGAGAAAAAAAAAACTCTTAGTACAAATTCTCAGTCAAGTACACCTCTCCAATAATATAAACACTTGAAATACTGCAGTAAAAGTTGTATCGCCACTTACAGAGGACGTCACTGACAGGTAGAGAAGTTGTCCTAAGTCCACTTTTGTTTATAAAATCTACCTTACATCTATGCGTAGCCACAGTATTCATAATAGGTAGTCCTTTTTCGGCTAAATGTTGAATGACAATGCTGACCTAAATTTACATTATTTATGAATTATCTAGCCACTGAATTTCTTCCCTCGAAAATGGAATAAAAGTACCACCTTCTTATTTAGAAATCAAGAGCCAAGGGTTGTCTTTCAAACTTTTATTTAAGGGCACTGATCCATGATGGATTTTAGATCTTGTTGAATGCAGCCACATCCATAGACTGTACATACTCATCGAAAGCAGTGATCTGCTCCTCCAGCATGTCTGTCCCAACTTTGTCGTCTTCAACTACACACTGTATTTGAAGTTTCTTAATGCCATACCCAACCGGAACTAGTTTAGCTGAAAAGAAGATTGAAAAAAATCTTAGAATTGACACAGTTGGAAAATATGCAGATGCCAGTGTCAAAAAGAGAAGNCTTTGTCGTCTTCAACTACACACTGTATTTGAAGTTTCTTAATGCCATACCCAACCGGAACTAGTTTAGCTGAAAAGAAGATTGAAAAAAATCTTAGAATTGACACAGTTGGAAAATATGCAGATGCCAGTGTCAAAAAGAGAAGACTAAACTCACAAGAGCCCCAGACCAAGCCGTCTGCTTGAATGCTTCTGACGCACTCCTCTAATTTTGCCATGTCGGTCTCATCATCCCAAGGTTTCACGTCTAATAAGATGGAAGACTTGGCGACAAGCGCTGGTTCTAAAAAAATATAAAAAGTGTACAGGAAACAGCATTGTTCAAACAATTCTTTTTGCCCTACTCCAAGTCACTTAACAAATCTTAAATTTGTTTCTAAATGGATCATCTCCTTAGCCACACAAAAGTATAGAACACACACCTTGTGTTTGTCACACACATGCCCACTTTCTGTTGTGCTGAGAAAGAGGTGTTGAGTTGTGTGACAGTTTCTTTCCCACAGTGGAATGCCACAGCTGCTACCTTTAAGAACAGCTGCAGACCAGTAGCTGTGGAAGTTTTGAAGCTCTAATTCAACAAAATAGGGACGAAAGGAAATTACTTTCGAGGTTAGTTTTTAAAAAAGATTATTCACATTATGAAATCTATTAAGTCAATTAGACATGAATTATAAAATGACCCACTTTTGGCTTTCTTAGACTCATACTGGGCAAGGCGTTCTTCTCTTAGCCTCTTGGCTTCTTCACTTTCCTGTAAAGGAAAAAATTTCATGTATTTCACAAAGTGGGATGTTCCTCAGTTTAAAGCTGGTGGGTTGTAACAAAGACTGGCTTTGTCAGAAAAAAGCAGATCCATCATGAGGTCAGCCGAAAGATGGTGATTTGATTTTACTCATCATGTAGCCAGTCAGAATTTTTAAAAGGCAGGTAATTTTAAGTGAAGGCATGGTTAAAACCCAGGGATTCTGGCTACAGAGCCTATGCTTAAGCAGTGATACACAAGTAAATCAATTTATGCCATACCTCCTCATCATCAGATCCAAAGAGATCAATGTCATCATCATCTTTACTATCTGTAGCTCCACTTTCTGTGGTATCTTCCACATTAGCAGGGCCATATTTGCCCAAAGCTTTCTTCACTCCTGGCAGGCTTGAAAAAAAAAATTAATCAAATATTACTAGGTCACCATGATGTCCCCTTTCACATAACACATGAGAACTTGTTTTCATTACAATTAAAGAATCTCTTTTGTACTAAGAATTTACCCTTCAACCCTCCCTGGTAAATACTTTTATATATATGTTTAGCTTCTCACTCAACCATCATCAGTACCATGTGAAACACTATATTCAATATGGACAAGGATATACTTTCAGAATGAGAATTTCTATTTGAGATTTCATTAAGTATGCTCAGTTCCATGCTTAGTGAGCTGGAGTCTACGTCCCCAAACTTCCATTCTTGTTAGCAGTTTCCGAAGATTGAAGGACCGCTCATCCCAGAGGTCCGCCCCCAGGTCAAGGTCAGGCACATTGGTAGGGCAGTGTGGGGAAAAGCTGAATTGCTGTTTTTGATCAAGTAAAATTCATATTTTGTGGCAAGACAAAATAAAAATTTTCCCAGTCCATTTGAACCACCTCTCTCCCCTCTAGGCTGCACTGTATATGTGCATTAACCAACCCTCTTAAAGAAATATTTCTTCCTAATCGTGGGTCATGATGAACCATGACCTGCTTCCCACCTGTAGCTCTAGATTATATAAACCGTCATTAAATAATACATTCATTTATGTACAGCCTTGTCTTACTTATGTGGAGGGAACAGTTGTCAGGTTTTGGAAGAATTTTTCAGAGGTTATAGTCCTCGGTGTGGCTTTAATAAAATTTTCTATTTCCTAGATTGACCTTTTTTTTTCTTCAATATGGTCACGTTGTACCTGCTACATGAAAAAACCGGAGGATTTCGGTCTCTTGGCCCTTCTCAAGTCATGGAGAAATTAGCTCACAATATCCCAACAAAACTGTAATATCCTGAACCCTAACTTGTCATGTGAAAACCCCGAGTTTAAGCTCCGAAAGTATTCTATTCTTCAAGGAAACACAAAGATAATTTTACCTAGCCTTTTCCTTCTCATAAGATTTGATGTGATTATACCAACGGAGGGCATGACACAAGTCGGCAGGTGGTGGGCCGGAGACGGCTTCAAATACTGCCACATCTGCTTGTGAAGGCACATACCTGCTGATGATACAAACGTAATTACACACACTTTTATAAGGAGAGATACAAACACCAGCAAATGAATGACAAACACTACGAACTCNGACCGAGGATGAGATGGCTGGATGGCATCACTGACTCGATGGACGTGAGTCTGAGTGAACTCCGGAGTTAGTGATGGACAGGGAGGCTTGGCATGCTGCAATTCATGGGTTCACAAAGAGTCGGACACGACTGAGCAACTGAACTGATCTGAACTGAAGCAGTATGACATTGACTGTAGAGGATGGTGGTTTGGAGATTAAGATTAGAATGAGACAAGGATAGAGTATATCTTGCATTAGTGGAGCAGGAAGTGAGAAGGCCCAAAATAGTGGCAATGGAAGTGAAAACAAAAGGGTATATTCATGAGAGAGTGAGATGTAGATAGGCTTTTTGGAATGATGAGCAGAGGAGTTTTTGTGAATTCTGGCTTTGTTATCTTCTTTGGGGATTTATAGGAGGGGACAGGGCTTGCCTGTGGCTCAGATGGTAAAGAATCTGCCTGCAATGCGGGAAACCCAGGTACGATCCCTGGGTAGGGAAGATCCCCTGGAGAAGTAGGGGATGGAAATAGATTGACTTTTTACTGTCTAAAGAACATGCACACGCAAATGCCTACCTACATCTAAAGAAGTGGAAGCCTGTCAGGATTGCAGGTGCAGGTTCAAATGTAATCAGTATGTAAAATGAGCTAGTGTGAAGGTGGGGACAGGACCCACTGCATCTAGCACACGGGAAGACTTGGTGCGTATTTATCAAGGTGTTAAAAAATATTGAAAATTGATGAGATTGCTTAAGAGTGAGGGCTAAGGATGGAATAACAAACTCTTGAAATTTAAGTGCATTTATAGGCTCAGAGAAGGAAAAGGGATAATTGGCAGAGCTGAACTAATCGCCCTCGCTGGGCAAATGGAAACTGAGAAGAGCCCTTAGCCAACGGTGGGGAGTCCTGGACGGGATATCTGGGGCCAAAGACAGAACTAGATTATAGTCACCTAGATGGTGTGAAATGAAGTCTAATCTAAAGGAAGAGAGCTAGTCAATGAGGAAATCCAGGGACATGAAAGCACTGGGACAGAGTTTGAAGGAGGAATCTTTGTAGAGAATGGTTCAGAGGAGAAGTGAGTAGTCTGAGGATGCTTTATCCAGTTTTTAGGCATGGTGAGGATCTTTAAAGAGGTATCTTCAGAGCAGACAGAGGTTGGAGTCAAGAACAAAGAAAAGGAGGGAAATCTCTTTGAGGATGAAGGTAGAATGAAGATGCAGCTTTTTGGATTTAGGAGTAATTAGATAAGTAGTGAATGGCCTCGTTTTTTTGTTGTTTGATTTTTGTTTGTTTTGTTTTTCCTGTTTTTTAGAGAAGACACGGATGAGGTCAGGTTATTCTACTGCAAATATTTTTTACTTTCTCTTCTAGGCTTGCGAGAAGGTTGGCATGCAGATTCCTCGATTCTGTTACCACGAAAGGTTGTCTGTTGCTGGAAACTGCAGAATGTGCCTTGTTGAAATTGAGAAAGCTCCTAAGGTACTTAATACCTAAAATTACATACCATGCTGTAGAAGGTATAAAACTTTAAGTTATGTAGCAAACTTTATTTAAAATCAATATTGTTGTAACCAAGAGTCTGGTCCTGTTTACTTCTGTCTGTAAATTTATTTTCTGTATGATTGATTCTCTTCATTTCACAACTGGAAACACATCGAAGAAAGTACTTTATAAGTGCAAGTCCTATATAATTGTCATGTTTAGAAATTAAAGAGACCTTCTTAAAGCAGTCAGTATTTCCAAATGACTATATGACACACAACATTGGAAGTGCTTATGCTATGCCATTTTTCACTAGAGAAAAGGGTTGCAGTGAAAAGGTTCACTTTCAATTTAACTCTGTTTTTGCTTATGCAATTTTAGTTCAGTAGTGCCTGGTCATCAAAACAGTTATTTGATGTTCTGTTTCAGAGCCTCTTATTTAAAAATCATATTAATTATTATAATAAAATTAAGATGATATCTTATTTTTAAGAGAAATGTAAAGTACCAGACTATCATAAATATGAAAACTAAAAAACTCAGTCTTCAAAAATATTCTGTTCTTTGCTTGTTTTCAAATATATGATTTAATATTTTTATATATTGGTTACTTATAATTACAAATAAAATTTGCATAATTACAAATACTTAGAGATTTCTCCATTGAAATTCCAGGTTGTAGCTGCTTGTGCCATGCCTGTAATGAAAGGTTGGAATATCCTGACAAACTCTGAGAAAACTAAGAAAGCCAGGTATTTACTGTTAACTCAGCATAGTGACTTTTCTTGGCAGAAAATTGCACATTTCAATATGTAGACCTTCCCATAGATGAGAAATTCAGTATCAGGCTCCGAAGAAGTTGTGCTTGGCTTCTAGCAGCATTTGGAAGTAAGTACACATAGAGGAGGTGAAGTCAGGTGTTTATGTTTTCGAGTCTGTACTGGAATCAGCGTTAAAAACCCTTGTTTAGAACTTCAGCTTATGATGGCAGTGGGTCTGGGGCTTATTGAACTGAGATTATTGCAGTGATACTGTACTGTACTGGCATTGATCGTGTTTGTTTTTGCTTTGCATTCATGTTTTTCTGAATTAATGCCTGAGTTTTCTGAGGCCCATTCAGCAACTTTTGATAATTCTGTGTTGTTAAAACTCATAATTTTCTAGGTTCTCTAATGATATTTTATTCCAGATTCATAAACATTTTTTAAATTATGTATTTAATATTTTATGATGGTTAACTGGTGTTTCTGATAGTAAATATAAAATCCATCCTAATGGTATGAGAACGTACATCTGTCACAGTTATTTAAATACCCTGTATGCAAACCATTTTGAATGCCAGCAATTTACTTAAGTTTATATATTACAATTTTCTGTACAGAGAAGGTGTGATGGAGTTCTTATTAGCAAATCACCCACTGGACTGTCCTATTTGTGACCAGGGAGGTGAATGTGATCTGCAGGTATGTGGTCTTAATTTCTTAATTCTTTTGGTTGTCTCAGGTTTTAATTTTGTTAGCAAAATTAGGTTGACCCTTTTGTAATCTACTTAAGGACCAGTCCATGATGTTTGGAAGTGATAGGAGCCGGTTTTTAGAGGGGAAACGTGCTGTGGAGGACAAGAACATTGGGCCATTGGTAAAAACCATTATGACTAGATGTATACAGTGTACTCGCTGCATCAGGTAATTATTTTTCTGCCTCTTGGAATATCATTTGTATTCTTAGCTCTAATATTCACAAAACTTGGTGGAATAATAACACTGGAAAGGACAGCAACTTCTATTTGGTGGAAAAGAGGGATGTTGTATTGGTTGTTTTTTACATAAGCCAATAGAGTGAATTAATAGCAACTTCAGTTGGATTTAAAAGTCAGAATCTACAAGCATTAATTTTGAGCTGTACACATGATTTGTACAATGTTCTGTATGTGTGTTATACCTCAAATGCCAGCATTTATTATTAATTTTTATTCAGGGACTGCACTTACTAATGAAAACAACTTTCTTAGTGTTTTGAAAATCATTATCTTTGCGATAATAAGAAAGGAGGTAATTTTGTGGCTTTGACCAGTTGTTTGGTGCATTTTTATCCTGTAGGTTTGCAAGTGAGATTGCAGGAGTGGATGATTTGGGAACTACAGGCAGAGGAAACGATATGCAAGTTGGCACATACATTGAAAAGATGTTCATGTCTGAACTTTCTGGCAATATCATTGACATCTGCCCTGTAGGTGCCCTGACATCTAAGCCCTATGCCTTTACCGCTCGGCCTTGGGAAACAAGGTATTTGTCATTGTATTTTTTGTCCTTTATTTCAGTACTGTTCAAAAAGATTTAAGATTCATTTTCTTCCTGAGTTCTAATTGTTTTGGTCTGCTAAGTTTTTGTTTGCTTAAAGTAAAGCCCTTTTACTGGAATGTAGGTTGTTAGATAGATAGGATGAACCTGTGCAAATCAGTTGTTTCCTTGGAAATTAATTCCAGAGTACTTAATCACAAAATTATTTACTTCTTCCAAAGAGTAAGATTGTGTTGATTTTTTAAAATTTATAGGTTCCTCTCATTGTATATTAAACTTTCAACCATGTATACATATCATACATTATTTAATCAGTTCTTATTAGACCTTTAGTTTATTTCTATTTCTGTATAATTACAAATCTGTGATAAATATATTTACATTTTCTCTGATTCTATCTCTGATTCTTCTGATTAAACTAAGAAATTAAATAGATTATTGAAATAAATTTGAATACTTTTCAAGTTCTAGAAACATATTAAATTGCCCTCTAATTTTAAACTCGTACCAGAGTATATAGGAGCATCTTAAAATTCCAGGCTTTGAACCATGTATTTATGTATAAAAAGAGACTGAAAAGTTTAAGTTGAGAGTTTTTTCTCCTCTCCATAATACATATGATGGTACATTTAATGTGCTATAGGTCTCTGAGACCCTCACTCCAGTACTCTTGCCTACAAAATCNTACCAGAGTATATAGGAGCATCTTAAAATTCCAGGCTTTGAACCATGTATTTATGTATAAAAAGAGACTGAAAAGTTTAAGTTGAGAGTTTTTTCTCCTCTCCATAATACATATGATGGTACATTTAATGTGCTATAGGTCTCTGAGACCCTCACTCCAGTACTCTTGCCTACAAAATCCCATGGACGGAGGAGCCTGGTAGGCTGCAGTCCATGGGGTTGCTAAGAGTCGGACACGGCTGAGCGACTTCCCTTTCACTTTTCACTTTCATGCATTGGAGAAGGAAGTGGCAGCCCACTCCAGTGTTCTTGCCTGGAGAATCCCAGGGACGAGGGAACCTGGTGGGCTGCCGTCTATAGAGTCGCACAGAGTCAGACACAACTGAAGCGACTTAGCAGCAGCAGCAGGTCTCTGAGACACTATTCATTTTTCTTAAAACTTTTTTTCTCTTTGTTCTTCAGATTGGATGGATTCTGTTGACATACCATATCGAGTTCATTCTTTTACCATCCCAAATCTTCTATTCAACTGCTACAGTCAGCTTTTTATTACAGTTACTCTTTCCAACTGCAGAATTTCTATTTCTTTTTTTTTAATTTTTGTATCCTCACTGGGAATCTTCACTTGTTGATTTCATGGTTTTACATTTCCCTTTAATTTTTTTTTTAAATAGTTATTTTTATTTATTTATTTGGCTGTGCCAGGTCTTAGTTGTGACATGCAGGATCTTTAGTTGTGACATGTGAGATCTAGTTCCCTGACCAGGGATTGAACCCAGGTCCCCTGCATTGGGAGCTCAGAGTCTTAACCACTGCACCACCAGGGAAGTTCTTCCCTTTCATCTTTAAACATGACTTTCCTTTTTTCATTGAACATTTTAATATTCTTGTTTTTATTTTTAAGCAAGGCTTCTTAGGAGTTGCTTCTCTGTCTGTATAGCTTAGTAGTCAGATAATGATCATGCTCAAATTCTTTGAGCCAGTAAAGCTTCCATCCTCTGCCAGTGGATCTGTGTGTGGATTGTTGTTCCTGTTTAGTTGCTAAGCTGTGTCTGACTCTTTAGGGACCCCATAGACTAGCCCACCAGGCTCCTCTGTCCATGGAATTTCCCAGGCAAGAATATGGGCAAGAGTGGTTTGCCATTTTCTTCTCCATGGGATCTTTCTGACCCAGGAATTGAACCCGCATCTCCTGCATTGCAGGCAGGTTCTTTTACCACTGAGTCATGTGGGTTGCCCTTGTGTGTGGATAGAAAAGCATATTCAGAGTTCTGGCTGTTTTCAAGTCTGCCCAACTTGTAGTTTACAGTAGGTCCTTTGGGTCTCTGTGTTGTCCAGGAGAGTGTGAATAGCCTGGGCTGTCTCTGGTCTCAGCTGCACATTTGTGCAGCCTCCACTAGGAATGCTTACCCTGACTGTGACTGCAGCCTCATGCTAGTAGGCCCTTGACTTTCCTCAGCTCAGTAACCTCCAAGGTATCACTTCCACAGACAACTTTTCCCATTTCTCCAAATCAAGTGAGTCTTTGTCTGCAAGAAAAAAATCCCCTATCTTCATAGCTTGCCCCATCCTACCAGAACCTCCAGATCAAGGTGGTGAGAAGGGCAATAAGAATAGTCCCAAGCCAGAACACCACTGGTTTCCACCATTCTTTCTGGAAGTTTCTCTAAACATAAAACCTTCACATGATGTTTTTGTTTTTGTTAGCTCTCCAGAGAGTTGAGTTGGTTACTTTTATCAGTTTTGTCTAGCTTTATTTTTGCTTTTGGAGGGAGGATATGTCAAGCTCCTTAATCAACCATATGCCAAAATTTATGTATTCTGATAGTGAAGTTTTCACAATTTGGCTATTTACAGCCTTTCCAACTGGCTTCTGTTTCAGATTACTAGATAACTGTTTTAGATAACTCGCTTCTGTTTTTGTGTTATGGTCTGCTTAAATATGAGAGTGTGTGTGTATATATGTAAGGAAAAGAAAGTATATGTAAAGGTTTTTGATTTTGGTAAACCAGGTAACAGAAACTTTGTCCATTTATTCTCAAAATCAACTAGTAAATACATGTGTGTATTTTCTTAGAAAGACAGAATCCATTGATGTAATGGATGCAGTTGGAAGTAATATTGTGGTCAGCACAAGAACTGGAGAGGTAATGAGGATTTTGCCAAGGATGCATGAGGACATCAATGAAGAGTGGATCTCTGATAAAACCAGGTATATGCTGTGTTTTTTCCTTTAGCTTTTGCAGTTGATTTAAAGGAAATTTTGTAATAATTTTCATTTTAAGGAACAGTCTTTTATATTTGCTAATTACTGTTTATAGACTATTGAAATCTGGATTGTTAGGATATATAGTGAATTAGACAAAACTGACAATAATAATCCTAGGTATATTACTAGGTTTCATATTTACTGGTTTTCATATTGAGAAATATCTTTTTTTCTCCTAGATGGAGAAATTGAAGTAAATTAAGATACTTAATCTATTTCAGTTTGTCTCTTTTTCATTGGAGAATAGAAGCTAAATATAAGTTTGAGTTTGTATAAAATAATTTTGATGAAATATCTAGAGATACTCAGGTTTTATAAATGATTTGGCTTTCTCAGCTACCAAACGTATTGTAATTGTAAGTTTCTTTGGGTAGCTGAAAATAAATGATAAGAACTCAGACATTTTAGGTGGCATTTGAGTTTCAGATAATGTTTGTAAAATATTTATCTCCAAAGAAATCTGGAATAATTCTTTGTATCCACGTATTTATTGTTCTTTTTGAACTTTAACCAACACTGTATTTAAATAACATTTCTTTTAGATTTTAAATTTGAAAATTAGTTGCCTTTTTAGAAAGATTCCACAAATGGTGTAATTTCTGTTATCTAGATTTGCCTATGATGGACTAAAACGTCAAAGACTTACCGAACCGATGGTCAGAAATGAAAAGGGACTTTTAACACATACCACCTGGGAGGATGCACTTTCTCGTGTAGCTGGAATGGTAAAAAATTGAAATAATATAGAATAACTGTATTTGTGGTTTCCAAGACACATCTGTGTTTTTTTTGGCTGTACCAGGTACTTCATTATGGCACACAGCATTGTCTATCTTTGTTGCAGCATGTGGGCTCTTTAGTTGTGACGTGTGGGATCTAGTTCCCTGACCAGGGATTGAACCCAGGCCCCCTGCATTGGGAACACAGAGTCTTAGACACTGGACCACCAGCAAAGTCCCACAGGGAACATCTTTCTAATGAAGAGGGGTTATTGTTTCTCTTCACTTGTTTTCTCTTACCAGGATTCAGTTCAGTTCAGTTCAGTCGCTCAGCTGTGTCCGACTCTTTGCGACCCCCATGAATTGCAGCACACCAGGCCTCCCTGTCCATCACCAACTCCCGGAGTTTACTCAGACTCATGTCCATCGAGTCAGTGATGCCATCCAGCCATCTCATCCTTGGTCGTCCCCTTCTCCTCCTGCCCCCAATCCCTCCCAGCATCAGGGTCTTTTCCAATGAGTCAACTCTCCGCNGAGGAAGGTCAGGTGGTCTGGTATTCCCATCTCTTTCAGAATTTTCCACAGTTTATTGTGATCCACACATTACCAGGATTACCTTCCATTTAACAAGCATTTATTGAGAGCCATCTGATGTCATGCTAGATGTAGGGATATAAAGATCAGTAGCACATGGTTCCTACTTCCACAATCATTTAGTAGAAAAAGATGCATCATCAGGCAGTTATTGTATGCTTCTTTGGGTGGTCATGCAGAAGATGACATATGAAAGAGCGCATTGGAGGGATGCCTACCAGGGCTACCATATTACCGAGGTAAGATGACTTCGTTTAGTTGCTAAGTCATATCTGACTCTTTGCAACCCCATGGACTCTAGACTCCCCCAGGCTCCTCTGTCTGCAGGATTTTCCAGGCAATAATGCTGGAGTGGGTTGCCATATCCGTCTCCAGAGGATCTACCTGACCCAGGATCATAACCCAAGTCCCCCACATTGGCAGGCAGACTCTACCACTGAACCACCTAGGAAGACCTGGTCCTAATTTACTGGGTTTCTAATCAGAGCCTAGCCTACCTGAGAGAAGTGAAATACCTAATCTCAGCCACCTCTTATAGCCCTATACCATGTCGGGGAGGGGATGAGAGAAACTGATAGTTCACTGCCCACTGGCACAGGCTCATTGAGAGACTAAAACCTAATCATAGGACTAGAAAATTCTTCCCCTGCCCACTCAACCTCACCACCATATTTACTAAACACCTGTTACCTCAGTTCCTTTTACCCAGTACATCACATTCATCTTTGAGCAGTGACTTTCAAGGCGTACTAAAAGGTAAAAACACAGCTTGCAGAGACTGAACAAGCATTAGACCCAGAGTCATCTGTGACAAGACTATTGGATGTGTCAGACCAGGTAGTTTTTAAACTATGACTAAAATGTTAAAAGACTATATTGGAAAGAGAAGACCACATACAAAAATGGATGAACAATGTTAGCAGAGAGATGGAAATTCTAAGAAAAAAGACAAATGCTAGGGATCAAAAACACTCCCAGAAATGAAGAATGCTTTTGATGGTCTCTTTAGTAGATGAGCCATGAACAGGCTTGCCAGAGCAAGATACATAAAGGGCTTGAAGGAATGACAGATGCTTCAGAAGATTGTACTTAACTGTATAGCTCTGAAGTCTTCATCTTCCTGACCTCATTTTGAGGCCTTTTGTTCCTAATTTAAAACAAACAACTTTATTACAAGCAGATGTTGTTATCCTTGGCCCCACATACACTTTCTGCTTCTCACTTTCAGACTAATAATTAGTGTAAAAAGCTTTTTTGTCAGAAGTTTGTTGCTTTTATTTTACTTGAAAATGACGTTATTGTTTTGTTTTCTGAATGAGTCATTGTGGTCTTTTTCTGAATGAAGATTTCTTGGTGATAGCCTTTTCATCCATTTCTAGTTGCAGAGTTTTCAAGGCAACGATGTGGCAGCAATTGCAGGTGGCTTGGTGGATGCTGAAGCCCTCGTAGCTCTCAAAGATTTACTTAATAGAGTGGATTCTGACACCCTGTGCACTGAAGAAGTCTTCCCCACCGCAGGAGCTGGGTGAGAAATTTGAGGCTAGGATCTAGGTGTTTTTTTTTTTTTTTTTCTTGATTTTTTTTTCCTTCTGTTGATAGGTTGTGTTTAAACCAACACATCTGTGGCATCAGTGACTTATATGTGACAACTTGGATACTCCAACATACCTACTGGTTATTTTCACATAGAGACCAAAGTTAAACCAGGAGCTATTAGAAAATCTAATTATTCATAAAGTATTTGAACCTTTGATGCAGTTTAAGACTACTTCAAAAATTCTTTTGTCAGACAGTGAGCCATGGGTTTAATGACAGAGTATTTCATGGATTGTCAGTCTGTATTAATTTTAAAGTAAACTTGGATTTTATATTTTATGTTTCTAGCACAGATCTACGTTCCAATTATCTTCTTAATACTACAATCGCTGGTGTGGAAGAGGCAGATGTTGTCCTTCTAGTTGGTACAAATCCACGTTTTGAGGCACCACTATTTAATGCTAGAATTCGAAAGAGGTCAGTAATATTCTGGGTTTTAAAACATTTACATGATAATTTGTTTTATATATGAAAAATGTCTGTCTTAGCTGATTCCTAATAGCGGGAGTGAGATTCCAAAAGATAATTGAAGGGCAGTTTCTAACAGCTCCATTTCCCACTTCTTCCCTGCTGATCATTTTTAAAATCTTTTTAGTTTGAAATAACTCAACTTTGTTTACCCATGTTTGTGTAGTATTCACCCAGATTTTTTTCCTTTTCTCCATCTATATATCTTTGTGAACATAATCATCTGAAAGTAGGTTGTATACATGATGCCCTTTTAACCCCAATCTAAACACATTTGTGTGGGTTTCCTAAGGACAAGGACATTCTCCATTTAAGAATTTGATTCTTTATTTAATCAAGAATTTAGTATTGATACAGTATTATTATCTATTTGTGCTTAAATTTCGCTGAATTTTTTCCATAATTTTTTCCAAAATTTCCATAGTTTTTTCCATTTTGACATTTTTTTTTTTGAAGACTATAGGCCAGTTATTTTGTAAAATGCCTTTCTATCTTTTTATATCTTAGAGACTTGTAATAGCTCAACCATATAGTTGATTGTCTAAACTGGGACAATGTTGAGAGTAGAAAGGGGATTTATTATTCCAGGGTGATAGCTAAAAACCCCTACTGTCTCTGACAAACCAGAATATATGGTCACCACATTTATTAATATTTTTGGAGGAGCTGGATCCATACTTCCTTGTCAGTAGACAATGTGAATGATGTAGTTTGTTTTTTATGAACTTTTATTTAAATGATCTTAACAGATAATTAGGACTCTGCTGTGTAAATATGGCAAAATAAAAACACTTATTCTAAAAGTAAAGTCTTTGTTTATAGCTAGCTTAGAGTTACCATTCTAACACAGCAAGTTAATTCACTGACTTTACTTGGTGTGTGCAGACTTACCTTATTTTGTTATACTTTGCTTTATTGTACTTTGCAGATATAGTCTGTTTTTTTGCAAATTTAAAGTTTATGGCAGCTGTTGGTAGAGGAAGTCTTTCAGTGCTATTTTCCAGCGGCATTTTCTCACTTTGTGTCTGTGTCATATTTTGATAACTCTCACAATATTTCAAACTTATTTTTATTATTATTACATTTTATTATGGTGATCTTTGATCGGTGATCTTTGCTGTTACTCTTGTAATTGTTTTGGGGCACCATAGGCCATATCCATATAATATGGTGAATTTAATCAGTAGATGTTGATGTGTTTTGATCAGTCTGCCAACTGGCCATTCCTCCATGTCTGTCCCTCCCCTCGGGTCTCCTTATTCCCTGAGACACAACAGTGTGGAGAGTAGGTCAGTTAATAACCTACAGTGGCTTATAAGTGTTCAAGTAAAAGGAAGTCTCACACATCTTACTTTAAATCAAATGCTAAAAATAATAAAACTTATTGAAGGAGGTGTATTGAAAGCATAGATGAGCCAAAAAACAGACCTCTTGTGCCAAACAATCATATCATGAATGCAGAGGAAATTTAAAGTGCTACTCCAAAGTGCACAGTGCATGATAAGAAAGCGAAACAACCTTATTGCTAATGTGGATAAAGTTTGAGTGGTTTGGATTGAAGATCAGACCAGCCATGACATTCCCTCAAAGCCTAATCCAGAGCAAGGCCCTAACTTTCTTCATTTCTAAAGGTGAAGAAGCTACAGAAGAGAAGTTAAAACCAGCAGAGGTTGGTTCATGAGATTTAGGACAGGAAACTGTCTCCATAACATAAAGGTACAAGGTGAAGCAGCAAATGCTAATTTAGAAACTGCAGTGAGTTACCCAGAGGTCTAGCTAAGATAATGAAGGTGGCTGCAGTGAACAACAGATTTTCAGTGTAGACAAAACAGCCTTTTATTGGAAAAATGTGCCACCTGGAACTTTTATAGCCAGAGAAGAGAAACAGTGCCTGGCTTCAGAGCTTCAAAGGATAGGCTGTGTTAGGGGTTAATGCTCCTGGTGACTTTAAGTTGAAGCCAGTGCTCAACTTACCATTCTGAAAATCCTAGGGCTCTTGAGAATTTTGTTAAACTTGTTCTGCTTATGCTTGATAAATGGAACGACAAAGCCTCGTTGACAGCACATCTGTTTGCATTATGGTTTACTGAATATTTTAAGCCCATTGTTGAGACCTACTGCCCAGGAAAAAAAATTTAAGACACTGCTAATTGATAATTGTACCTGATCACCAAACTCTGATGAAGGTATACAATGAGATTAATCTTGTTTTGTGCCTGCTAACACAGCATCCATTCTGCAGCTCGTGGATTAAGGAGTAATTCAATTTTCAAGTCTTCTTATTTGAGAAATACTTATTCAGAAGGCTGAAGCTGCCATATATATAGGATTCTGCTGATGGATTTGGGCAAAGTAAATTGAAAACCTTCTGGAAAGGATTCACTATGCTAGATGCCATTAAGAACATTGAGTCTTGGGAAGAGGTCACGATATCTGTTAAAAAGGAGTTTGGAAGAAGTTGATTCCAACCCTCCTGGATGACTTTGAGAGGCTTCAGTTGAAGTACCTTCAAATATGATGGAAATGGAGAGCCAGAGTTGTTATAACTGAAGTCTGAAGATGTGACTTAATTGCTGTGATCTCATGATAAAACTTTAATGGATGAGGAGTTGCTTCTTAAGCATAAGCAAAAAGAAAGTTGTTTCTTGATATAGGATCTACTCCTGGTGAAGATTCTATAAAGAAATTGTAGAAATAACAACAGTGGGTTTAGAATGTGATATACACTTAAGTTGATAAAGCAGCAGCTGGATTTGAAAGGATTGACTCCCAGTTTTGAAAGAATTTCTACTGTGAATAAAATGCCATCAAACAGCACTGCATGCTACAGAAAAATTGCTTATGAAAGGAGTTAATTGATATAGTAAACTTCACTGTTATCTTACTTAAGAAATTGCCACAGCCATTCTAATCTTAAGTAAACCACCACCCTGATTATTCAGCAGCCTTCAACATTGAGGCAAGCGTCTCTACCAGCAAAAAGATTTCCACTCGCTAAATGTTCATATGATGGTTAGCATATTTTAGCAATAAAGTTTTCTTTTTTCAGTATAAAGTATTTTTTAATTAAGGTGTATATATTGTTTTTTTTGACATAATACTTTTTATATACTTAATAAGCTACAGTGTAGTATAAACACAACTTGTATATGCCCTGGGAAAGCAAAAACTGTGTGTGACTTGCTTTATTGAGATATTTGCTTTATTGTTGTGGTCTGCAACCAAACACAGGTATACCTGTATTTTTACAACATTTATTTTGAAAAGTACACAATAATATCTGTTAATGTTTGGGAAAGCTTTGATGCTTTTTTAACATTTTTTTAATTTAAATAGATGTAGCACTTAGCATTGATGAGACTACTAACTATACTGACTTAGTGATTTAGCTCTAAAAACTTCATTGTTTTTATTTCAGCTGGCTTCATAATGATTTAAAAGTGGCCCTTATAGGCAGCCCAGTGGATCTCACTTACAGATATGACCATCTGGGAGATTCTCCCAAAATTCTTCAAGACATTGCTTCGGGTAGCCATCCATTCAGCCAGGTGCTCTTAAGTTATATGTATAAGATTTTAAAGTTATATGTATATGATTTTTTAGTCTTATTTTTTTAATTTATTGTTTTTGTGATAACTGTGAGATTGCTGTTAAAATATATGTATAGCAATATAGTAAATAATAAATAAGAAAGTAAACATAATCAAAAATCCCACTACAAACAACTGTTGATGAAACGTCCTATGGTCATCTCTCATTTATATAGGGAAGGATGGATGGATAGGTAAGCAAAAAATGAAATTATACTCTACAAGTTTATTTCAATTCAGTTCAGTCGCTCAGTTGTGTTCGACTCTGCGACCTCATGGACTGCAGCATGCAGGCTATAAGTTAAATAAGCAGGATGACGATATACAGCCTTGACATACTCCTTTCCCAATTTGGAACCAGTCTGTTGTTCCGTGTCTCATTCTAACTATTGCTTCTTGACCTGTGTACAGGTTTCTCAGGAGGCAGGTTGGGTGGTGTGGTATTCCCATCTCTTTAAGAATTTTCCACAGTTTCTTGTGATCCACACAGTCAAAGGCTTTGGCATAGTCAATACAGCAGATATATATACATATATCTCCATAGTACCACTACCACAATCAATATAGTGAACATACTCATCATCTCCCAAGGTTTCTCCACATCTTTGCGCAAAGATTTTGGCATAGTCAATAATGCAGAAGTAGATGTTTTTCTGGAACTCTCTTGCTTTTTCGATGATCCAGTGGATGTTGGCAATTTGATCTCTGGGTCTCTGCCTTTTCTAAATCCAGCTTGAACGTCTGGAAGTTCACGGTTCACGCACTGTTGAAGCCTGGCTTGGAGAATTTTGAGCATTATTTTGCTAGTGTATGAGATGAGTGCAGTTGTGTAGTAGTTTGAACATTCTTTGGTATTGCATTTTTGGGGGATTGGAATTTTTTGTTGTTATTTATAGTTCATTTTTTATCTTTGAAATTTAGTGACTTCACTAGACTATATCTTAATGATGGTGGTTCCATACCCTTTTTTTTTTTAATGGGATATGCTGCCTCCTTCAGTTTGAATATTCAAGATTCTCTTTATTTTAGGAGTTGTATGTGTGCTTGTATGTGGTGTGCAGGCTAGTGATTATTTTAAAAAAATTTCTGTTTCACACATAACAGCGATTCTGAAGGTAGGCAGTTTGACATATTGTGCAGCTGTCCAAGGATCTAATCCAGGCAAGAGCCTGCCTTCCTGCTTGCTGTCCTCAGTGTACTGGCTCACTCACACATGTTCATGTGTGAGCCTCTCCTCATGATGTCAAGATGCTTGCTTCACTTACAACTCCAGGTGCAGGCACGAAGAAGTCAAGTGTGAGGGGACAAAGCAGCCAAACCCAACTCCTTTGTTGTCAGTTTTGAATAACATCTTTATTATTACTAGCATCAAAAATATTTTTAAAATAATTTTATTGAGAAGAAGGCCTCTCTTCTCTGTAGTTCCCTTCCCCATTCCCCAGAATGTGATGAGTGTTCTTCAGGAAAGCTTTTTTTTATAATAGATTTGGATGTATTTTCCATTAGTTACTTCTGTTCTGTTTGTTAAGAACTCTTAATGCAGATATTGAATCCCTTTTTCTATCTTTTCTGTCACTTACTTCTTTATTCCTCTGTTCTTTTTCAATTTGTTTTATATAATTTCCTATATACTTCTTGCTCCTGTATTTGCAAGTCATATTAAATTTTGTTTTTTTTTTCGTTTCTGGAATGATGGTCATGTCTGCTTTGTTTATCTTTTAGCTCTTGAACTTTCTGATGAAAATCTTCTATGATATTGTCTATCATGTAACTTCTCTGAGCTCTTTTCAAAAATATTTCATTTTCTTTGAGGCTGTTGAAAAAACTGTTTCTCATTTTTTTAAGGCTATTGAAAACTCTTCACATTTCCTTGCAAAACTCCTCTTAAGATGAATGTCCTCTTCTTTGTAGTATCTAGAAATGATTTTCATGCTGATTCATTGATTGGGACCAGCCCTTTAACAAAGAATGGTTGGGCAGAAGAATGAACTGTAACAGCCTACAGCTTTACTTCTAATTTTTCTGTCCTCCACCATATCTGTAGTTTCTTTTGCACTTGGGATGCATTCCTTCTCAGTTTCTAATATTCAGGTAGTTACTGTGGTTTAAAGCAAAGCCCTTAAAATATTCTGCATTGTGATCCATGTCTGTTGCTTTCCCTACCTTTTCCTCCCTGTCTGGAACATAGAAAGTAGAGGGAAGACGGTAGACATGGTACTTCAGCTTGATTTCTCTTGTTAAACGTTGTATCATCTGAACCTCTGTGCACATATTCTCCAGTTTTTTCTGGAACCTAACCATAGTCATTCTGACTAAACGATGTTTGGCTCAGGCTTTTATTCCCAGTTCAGTTCAGTCGCTCAGTTGTGTCTGACTCTTTGTGACCCCATGAATCGCAGCACACCAGGCCTCCCTGTCCATCACCAACTCCCGGAGTTCACTCAAACTCAAGTCCATTGAGTCAGTGATGCCATCCAGCCATCTCATCCTCTGTCGTCCCCTTCTCCTCCTGCCCCCAATCCCTCCCAGCATCAGAGTCTTTTCCAGTGAGTCAGTTCTTTGCATGAGGTGGCCAAAGTACTGGAACTTCAGCTTTAGCATCATTCCTTCCAAAGAAATCCCTTCAGAATGGACTGGTTGGATCTCCTTGCCGTCCAAGGGACTCTCAAGAGTCTTCTCCAACACCACAGTTCAAAAGCATCAATTCTTTGGCGCTCAGCCTTCTTCACAGTCCAACTCTCACATCCATACATGACTACTGGAAAAACCATAGCCTTGACTAGACANGCATCATTCCTTCCAAAGAAATCCCAGGACCGATCTCCTTCAGAATGGATTGGTTGGACCTCCTTGCAGTCCAAGGGACTCTCAAGAGTCTTCTCCAACACCACAGTTCAAAAGCAGCAATTCTTTGGCGCTCAGCCTTCTTCACAGTCCAACTCTCACATCCATACATGACTACTGGAAAAACCATAGCCTTGACTAGACGGACCTTAGTCGGCAAAGTAATATCTCTGCTTTTGAATATGCTATCTAGGTTGCTCATAATTTTTCTTCCAAGGAGTAAACATCTTTTGATTTCGTGGCTGCAGTCACCATCTGCAGTGATTTTGGAACCCAGAAAAATAAAGTCTGCCACTGTTTCCACTGTTTCCCCATCTATTTCCCATGAAGTGATGGGACTGGATACCGTGATCTTCATTTTCTGAATGTTGAGCCTTAAGCCAACTTTTTCACTCTCCTCTTTCACTTTCATTAAGAGGCTTTTTAGTTCCTCTTCACTTTCTGCCATAAGGGTGGTGTCATCTGCATATCTGAGGTTATTGATATTTCTCCCAGCAATCTTGATTCCAGCTTGTATTTCTTCCAGTTCAGCATTTCTCATGATGTATTCTGCATAGAAGTTAAGTAAGCAGGGTGGCAATATACAACCTTGACGTACTCCTTTTCCTATTTGGAACCAGTCTGTTGTTCCATGTCCAGTTCTAACAGTTGCTTCCTGACCTGCATACAGATTTCTCAGGAGGCAGGTCAGGTGGTCTGGTATTCCCATCTCTTTCAGAATTTTCCACAGTTTCTTGTGATCCACACAGTCAAAGGCTTTGGCATAGTCAATAAAGCAGAAATAGATGTTTTTCTGGAACTCTCTTGCTTTTTCCATGATCCAGCAGATGTTGGCAATTTGATCTCTGGTTCCTCTGCCTTTTCTAAAACCAGCTTGAACATCAGGAAGTTCACGGTTCATGTATTACTGAAGCCTGGCTTGGAGAAAGTTTTATTCCCAGTGCTTCCTTTTTGAAACTATTTTATCTAATATTTATTTAGCTGTTTCACAGTAGCATTGGCAAGAGGTTTTTGAGTAAATACGGTTTTTATGTATATCCATATGTTGACTAGCAAATCACGATGTTCATCTTAGAACTAAAGCTTGGGACAGCATATTGTAGATACAAATTTGGTTAGATTTAGTTACTTCTAATTTTTTTTTTAATTCAAAGTTCTTTTTAAAAATAGGTCCTCCAGGAAGCTAAAAAACCAATGGTGGTTTTAGGCAGTTCTGCACTCCAAAGAAATGATGGTGCAGCAATTCTTGCAGCTGTTTCCAACATTGCTCAAAAGATTCGGACAAGTAGTGGTGTTACTGGTGATTGGAAAGTTATGAATATCCTTCATAGGTAAGTTGAATAGTTGTTTTGTAATCTATAATTATGTGTATATGTATTCCTATACACATTTATTTTTAAAACAAATTAATATTTAGTGACATTATCTCAGTAGCAGATGTGAAATAGCAACTTTTATTTTGTGTGAGAAGAACCCAAGATAATAAATAATATTTAAAATATCTAAATTGTGGTAAGCACTGGAAAAAATCTTGAAAATTTATATCATGTTAATATACTGGGTTCAAAAATTGAAATTATTTCCCTCTGTGATTATAAATTCTTTATAAATATAAAGTAGAATTGTTCTGAAAGTAAAACTATTACAGTGAACAGGATAAACATTTTGAGGCTTTTAATGCATATTCCCAACTTATTTTAGGAAGATTGTACCAGTTTTGCATTAGTGAACGAGTTTCCCATTTCACACAATTCTTTCTACCTCAAGTGTTACTTTTTGAATCTTCAGATTTGTTTAAAGATTGAGGGTAAACACTCAGTGGGCTTCCCCAGTTGCTCAGTAGTAAAGAATCCTCCTGCAATGCAGGAGATGCAAACGGAAGGTACAGGTTCGATCCCTGGGTTGGGAAGACCCCCAAAGAGAAAGGAAATGGCATTGCACTCCAGTATTTTTGCCTGGAGAATCTATGGGGTCACAAAGAGTTGCACATGACTGGGCAACTAAACAACAATAAAATAAACACTCCATGAAAAGCAAATTTTATTTTAAAAGTGTTCAAATGAATTCTTAAACATTCATTTCAGTGTTACATTTCCCCTCTTAATAGATTAATTTGGCATCATAGGTCATAACGTAAACATCTTTTAAAAACTTCTGTTTTTTGAATAGTTTATTTGCATTGATCACCTCCAGATCCTTTCTAGCCACAATTTTTAGAATAGAAAAGAGACTAGTTATTTTCTTATTTTTAATTCACTTTTGAACATATGTCTTGATTAATATTTCTTGTTTCTGTTTTTGTCTGGAAAACAGTAACAATAACTTTTTAAGAAAAATTTCTGCGTGTCTAACAATGTCTTTATGGTTCCTTTTCAATGAGGACCACTTGGCTAAATACATAAATCACAGATTTTTTTCCTTTAATATTCAGTATTTTTTTCACCCTTCCTTTCACATTTTAGAGAGGATCTCATCTGATCTGTTTTTCTGTGTGGGTTTGGTCTCTGATAACCTGGTTTTATGTATGCATGTCTTCTTGTCTGCCTGCCCACCATATGGATTCCTAGAGGGACTCCCCTGGCAGTCTAGTGGTTAAGACTCCATGCTTCCAGTGCAGGCAACACAGGTTCAATCCTTTGTCAGGAAATATGATCCCATATGCTCTGCAGTACAGCCTGGACAGAAAAAAATATATACTGGGATATAACTATGATGTTTGTTTGACATCACTTTTGCCTGGGAGTATCATAGAACTCTCCATTTTCAAATTGAAAGTTTTTGTTTTTTCATGTAAGTTCAGAAAAAGCCAGTTTGTCTACTTTTACATTGTTGTTTGCTCTCATGTAGAAGCTTCTATTTATTATGCACTGCTTGGCCCTTCAGACTTTTGTCTCTTCTCTCTCATAATTTTTCTCACTTTTTTCCTGTGTTTAGGGAGAATTTCTTATTTATATTCTGTCATTTGTGAGCTTTGATTATGGAGAGCACTAATGCCATTGTAATTTTTAATTGATTAGACTTGTTTTTTAATTTTATTTCATTCTTACATAAGATTTCATTTTCATGAGAACAGCTTGTTTCAGTGCAGTTTGTTAAGACATACCTTCTAATTAATGCTTGTTGAGAACATGAAGAGTATAAACCTTTTTAAAATTTCTTACAGTAAGTTTATTTCATAGTAAAGCGTAGTTTCTCATTCTTGAATCTTTTAATCAGCCTGTAGTTTCTTTTTTTTATTCATCATTCTCTCAGAGGCAAATTTATGTTACCCACTTTGTTTTCCAAGATGAGGTGGGCTCTGTCATAAGTTAGTGTGAGTCTCTGCTCAGATCTTTGTGAGACATCAAGGCTCAGAATGACAGATTTGAAAAAAAAAAAATACTGTATAGGTGGAGAGGCAAGAGGAGCTAAGTTTTGAAATTGAATTTAGGAAGTCCGAGTTTTCTGTCTGTTCATTTTTAAGATAGAATTGGTTTTTCAGGGTCCTTTGCATTCCATTGCATTGCATTGGACTTCCCTTGTGGCTCAGCTGGTAAAGAATCTGCTTGCAATGCGGGAGACCTGGGTTTGATCCCTGAGTTGGGAAGATCCCCTAGAGAAGGGAAAGGCTACTCACTCCAGTATCCTGGTCTGGAGAATTCCATGAAATGTACAGTCCATGGGGTTGCAAAGAGTCAGACATGACTGAGTGACTTTCACTTCTCTTTCACTTTGCATTCCATGTGACTTTTAGGATCAGCTTGTCAGTTTCTGCAGAAGACTCAGCTGTCAGTTTTGATAGGGATTGCATTAAATCTATAAATCAGGAGAGTAATGCCATCTTCACATTAAGTCTTCCAATCCATGAACATAGGATGTCTTTCCATTTATTATGGTCTTTAATTTCCTTTGGAGTTTTGTAATTTTTCACCATATAAATCTTAACGCTTCTTTTGTTAAGTATTCTCAAAGTAGTTTATTCTTTTCATGTCCTATTAGAGAGTTTTACAGAGCAAGCAGCATCTAGTGGAAGTTTGTTTGATCTGCCCTCCTCCCTTAACAGGTAAAGATTAGCTAGCTTTATTCATAATAGCTTCTCAAAATGGCTGCTATTTCTATAAAGAAAATTGATAATACCTAACTAGAGCAACATTCAGAAAATGAAAATCTTGGCATCCAGTCCCTTCACTTCATGGGAAATAGATGGGGAAACAGTGGAAACAGTGTCAGACTTTCTTTTTTTTGGATTCCAAAATCACTGCAGATGGTGACTGCAGCCATGAAATTAAAAGATGCTTACTCCTTGGAAGAAAAGTTATGACCAACCTAGATAGCATATTCAAAAGCAGAGACATTACTTTGCTGACTAAGGTCTGTCTAGTCAAGGCTAAGGTTTTTCCAGTAGTCATGTATGGATGTGAGAGTTGGACTGTGAAGAAGGCTGAGCGCCAAAGAATTGATGCTTTTGAACTGTGGTGTTGGAGAAGACTCTTGAGAGTCTCTTGGACTGCAGGGAGATCCAACTAGTCCATTCTGACGGAGATCGGCCCTGGGATTTCTTTGGAAGGAATGATGCTAAAGCTGAAGCTCCAGTACTTTGGCCACCTCATGCAAAGAGTTGTCTCATTGGAAAAGACTCTGATGCTGGGAGGGATTGGGGGCAGGAGGAGAAGGGGACGAGAGAGGATGAGATGGCTGGATGGCATCACTGACTCGATGGACATGAGTCTGAGTGAACTCTGGGATTTGGTGATGGACAGAAGAGCCTGGTGGGCCACAGTCCATGCCATGGGGTCCCAAAGAGTTGGGCATGACCTAGTGACTGAGCACAGTTCTGTATATCTATGGAGAAATGCTTATTGTCCCCCCTCTCCCAGACGCTCTTGTGTATTCTATTTAAGTTACATAGGAGAACAGAGGGAGTAGACATACACACACAATTCACAAACTAGAAGGTGACAACTAAATGAAGTGGATATTATATATATTAAGTTTCATAAATTCTATTATATTCCATTGTANGGAAATGAACTGAACTAGCGCAAAAACTCCCAAATATTCAAAGTATAGTTACTTGAAACTTCTTTCAAAGATTTTTATCTGAATTGTGTAACAGTAATATATATTCATTGGAAAACTTCCGTAAGGACATACACCATTGTACGAATTATAGTTTTCTCTGAATTACAGTTTTATGAGTGGTGTCTAAATTTTCCTTGTATGTTTTCAAAGTCTTCTAATTTTTCTCTAATGACTGTCTTTGACTCATCAAGTCTTACTATATTGAGTAAAAATCAACTTAAGACAATTGCGGTTGCATAGTTTCCCGAATTACTCCATTAAGTATCATGTCATGAAGAAACGGTGTCCTCAGCATCTTATTTCTTTGTTTGACATTCTTAAAACAGTAAAAGACTGCTTTTTCTGATTTTGACATTTATTTCACATGGGTAAAAAAAATGAGGGAAGATCTTTGACAGCATTGAACAGAAAAAAAAGACTTGGTATTATTCAAGAATCACATTCAATTTTTTATACTGAAAACAGCAAGTATGCTGAAATCCCATAATTGTTTTACAGGATTGCAAGCCAAGTAGCTGCTTTGGATCTTGGCTATAAGCCTGGGGTGGAAGCAATTCGGAAGAATCCTCCTAAAATGCTGTTTCTCCTGGGAGCAGATGGAGGTTGTATCACTCGACAGGATTTGCCAAAGGATTGTTTCATTGTTTATCAAGGTTAGTAGCATCTGTGACATTAGAAACAGAAGAGAATAGTACATTTTGTATATTAGAAACTGCATGGCAGTATATTTAGTGTAATAATATTTTCCATTTGAGAATTTCCCTATACGCTCACCAGTTTCAAAATGATATGTATTTTTATAGATTTTATATTTTAAAAAATAAGCTTTATTAGTAACATAGTTGCTATTGCTATTAAGAATTATCACCTTACATTAGTTAATAACAAATTATTGGAAGAAACCTAATGCCCCCAGTAACAGTAATATAAATTATGAAATATTATATAGCATTAAAATCAGTTTTTCAAAGAATATTTAGTGTGATTTTATATTAAAGGGCTAGCACTTTTATATAAACTGTAAAAATTAAAAAATCATGAGTCCTTTGTTAAATTTTGCACTTTGAGCATGCGTGCTCATTCGCGTCCAATTCTTTGCAACCCTATGGACTGTAGCCCACCAGGCTCCTCTGTTCATGGGCATTCTCCAGACAAGAGTACTGTAGTGGTTTGCCATGCCCTCCTCCAGGGGATCTTCCCAAGCCCAGGTCTCCTGCATTGCATGCGGATTCTTCACCGCCTAAACCACCAGAGAAGCCCAAGAATACTTGAGTGGGTAGTCTGTCCCTTCTGCAGAGGGTCTTTCCAACCTAGGAATGGAACTGGGGTGTCCTGCATTGCAGATGGATTCTTTACCAGCTGAGCTACCAGGGAAAGCTTGTTTTATACAGAAACAACACTAATTTATAATAGGCTTTTTATTGCCATGACACATAAAAGCATTATGTAATATTTTGTGTGATAAACCAAAATGCATAAACTAAAATCCTGTCCTGGTTCTATCCAGGGATAATCATTGATGATGTTTTAGATATGCATGCTTCATACATATTTTTATACGTATACAAAAGTACGTAAATGAGATCAAAGTTTATGTATTGTTCTATAGCTTCCTTTCACTTAACCAAAGTTCCTCTTTTCTTCCAACGTTTTAGTTAATGAGTGACAGTCCTTAGCATACTGTTTTCTGTAATCTTCTCTTCATGCTCTTTTTAGTATTATTCCTGTCATGCCCCTATCACACACTTCTTGTTCCTGCACCATTTCAGTTTACTTTACCAAATCTTGCTAGCAGACATCTGAGCATTTCCACTTTGTAACCATCAAGTGAGGTAATATACCTAGTTGCCCATTAGATGTGTATGTGTGGTGTTATGTATTTGTGTATTTGCAAAAATTGATCTGGTAAGATACATACCAAAGGCTTTAGCAGTATACCTTTTTTTGGAGAAGGGAGTTTTAACTGTGGACCCACTGGGCTTTAATTTTTATTCCATATATTCAATACTGTATTGTTTTAATTTTTTAACAATAAATTTTTAAACACTTCATAAAATGGAATTTTAACACTTATAAAAATGAAATTTTAAAAGGATATCTATTGTGTTCATGTTGAACATGTAATCAGTTTTGTGCTAAAATGTGGTTTGCCATTTTCTATCTTTTTCACAGGACATCATGGCGACGTGGGAGCTCCTATAGCTGATGTTATTCTCCCTGGCGCTGCTTACACAGAGAAGTCTGCTACATATGTCAACACCGAGGGCCGAGCTCAGCAGACAAAAGTAGCAGTGACGCCTCCCGGCTTGGCAAGAGAAGACTGGAAAATTATAAGAGCCCTTTCTGAGGTATTTGTCCTTAGTGATGCTGCTAGTAGGATGTTTGACATGTTAGCTTGTCAGAATGATTTCCAGAGTCAAGGGGGATGCAAGTCTGAAATGCAGAGATGATTTAAACAATCTGTAGGAGAAATGTGAGAAACCCCAAACGGGCTTGGGGACTTCGTGGTGGTCCAGCGGTTAGGACTCTGAGTTTCCACTGCCAAAGGCACTGGTTTAATCCCTGGTCAGAGAACTGAGATCCCACAATCTGTGTGACTTGGCGAAAAAGAAAAAGAAAATGGGAATTTGAAATTGGTGTTTTTTTATTTTTGACTTGTCTTTTGCCTAAAAAGACTCAATTCTTATTATAAAAAGAAGCATCATATGAGATTTAAAGTAATAATATAGTTGTCTATAAATCTTGTATATGAGCAATAACAGGTTAGCTGAAATACTCAGATTTAGCAAAGCATTTATTTCATAATCATTCTGTTTTCTAAAAATAAATTACTAATGTGTTGACAGCTACTTATGAATTAGAAGAATATTCTAATATTCCCCACTTAGCCACTTGCTTAATATACATGCAAATGGACACCAGTATATTTTTCATACTAGTACTGCCTTACTTTACCATAGTTGCAGTGATGTATTATTTGAAATTTAAAAGTGTTAATGCTTTGGAACCTGTTACATTACAGATTGCAGGTATGACTCTTCCATATGATACTCTGGATCAAGTGAGAAACAGATTGGAGGAAGTCTCTCCTAATCTTGTTCGATATGATGATGTTGAAGGAGCTAATTATTTCCAGCAAGCAAGTGAGCTTTCCAAGGTAAAAACTTGTCTATTTGCAGTTTTCATAATAATGTATCCTCTGGTGTAGCAGTACTAGTTTTCAGTACTATTACTGATCTCTTATTCCCTTTTTTGCAGCTAGTGAACCAGCAGCTTCTTGCTGATCCACTTGTTCCACCTCAGCTAACAATTAAAGACTTCTACATGACAGGTATGCAGTTGTTAGCCTGACTGCCATGAATGGAAGGTGGGAAGGAATATCATCACCTAATTTAGTGTTAGAATTCTCACCTGCTAGTGGTAGTATTTGATATGTGTACTGTCACAAAATTTTTCAAATATCGAACTAATATAACTATATATTCTGATTTTACTCTAATTTCTTTTCTTTCTGAAATGTAAGTACAGTTTGAAAATCCAGTAAGAATTAGCAGATTTTAAATATAAACTTTTACTACTGTATATAGAATTACTATACAGCAATATGGGGATAATTTTCTGAGTGACAAAAAACTGAAGGTTTTTTTCTGAGAATTACAGTAGAAGAATCAAAACACTAAAATGTGAAACATGTTAAATGGTGCTTCTGATATAAATTGTTAAGAGTATTCTTAAGGAATGCAGACTACCCTACAGATTTTATAATACATGATAGAACATCTAGGTTATGAGGTAGTTGATAGACATTTTAAAACAATTTTCTGTCTAAAAGCAGATAGGTGTTTTTAAGTTTTTGGTACAGTTTGTATCCAAGATTGTTTTTAATAGGATTTTTAGTTATATTGTAAAAGTTATGTTCATTGTAGAATACTTACCTAAGGCCACCATGACAAGGGAAAAACACTCCTATCCCAGAAATAACTATATTTATGTTTAACATTTTGGCCAATCAACCAGGGATATACACATGTATTTATTTAAATATAAATGAGATTATTCATTTACTGTGGGAGGGAGGGTTTGTACGGCTTTATCAAAATATAATTCACATACCATAAAATTCACCCATAAAGTGTATGATTTATGGATTTTAGTACACTGTTCTGTAACCTTTTTTTCAATAACATTTATATGCATATTCTTTTTCTGTTGTTAATTCAACACTTTAATATTCTTAATGATTGCATACTAGCCCTTTGTATGGCTATATATAATTATTTAATCATTCCTATGAGTACTTATTAAAACCATTTAACTGTTATGGGGCTTATATTCTGAATTTATCAGTTGATTTTTACAATATTTACATATTGTTACATAGACTTTTATAGTCCTTTTGTTGTTTGTTGTTCCTGAATATGTGCAATAGGAAAGTTTTACTGTGTGCCTCTGTTGAAGTTATATTATCAAAATGCACATTTTCTTGATATCTTTCAGATTCAATTAGCAGAGCCTCACAGACAATGGCTAAATGCGTCAAAGCTGTTACAGAGGGTGCCCATGCAGTAGAGGAACCATCCATATGCTGAAACATCTGTTAAGGCCCAGCTAGTTAATGGACAGTTATGTTGGCACGATCTCTTGAAGGTGTATTTCTTTAAAAAATAATCTTGATGTAATATTTAAGGTTGTACCATGCTTTATTTGAAAATTATGTTGCAATTACCAGATAACTTTGAGGTTTGAAAACAATTATATGTTGAATGTAAATGTTAAATAGTTTAATAAACATTATATAGAGGACTTTTCATGTAAAAGCACTGATAATCTTTGTGACATAAAAAAGAAAGTCCTTAAAATATGAATTTTTTATCTTCATTGATCACTTAGGCTTATAAAGTGGATAAAATAAGAATAGCTTCCATTGCTCCTGTTCTCGTGCTAAAGAAAAGATTTAAGTATTCTGTCAAACTGGGTAAATAGAAAAAATACATATAATCATACATCAGGTGTGTATCTTGAACAACTCTAATAATAATCATAGTAATAATAGCTTAATGATTATTTAGGATTTTCTGTGTACTAAGCACTCTAGTTTTACATGTATCATCTTGTTTTGTCCTTGTTACATCCATGTGAGACAGTATTATCTCATATTACAGGTGAAGAAACTGAAGCCCAGAGATACTGGATAGTTTGCCTGAGTCCACAGCAAAAATAGTCATAGAATCAAACCTGGTTCTCTGACTTCAAATTCAAAGCCCATTGTCCTTAAGTATTGGACATAATTTCCTCTCATTAATACAAATTCCTCTCATTATTTCTTCTCACCTCTAAGAATTGGTATTGAGAAGCTTAATGGATCACACATTTTTCTGTTTTTTCTTACATCTGTTTATACAATATAATGTCATGGTGATTTATGTGATTTTTTTCTTTGTATAATAGATTGCACACATATCCCTTGGAATGAGTGAGGTCTCAAGAAATATAATTTAGGTTCTCATTGATGTTCCATATTTATTATATTAACACCATCTGTAGTATCTAAGTCAACTAAATTACTCCAGTAATAAAAGAAAACTAACAGCTTTCATAATTTTCAATTATCCAAAAAAAGTAAAAAACTTACAATTAATCTAGGAGATGATCTAATGCTGTATTAATTTTTTTTGAAGTCCTATACTCAGAATCATTTGTTTTATAATCTTTATTCCTTTTTGCTTTCACCAGAGATTTATTAGCCCAACTATAGGTGTCAATTTTACTGATATGAGAAAAGGTAAAATTTTTAGAATATAGTTTGTCATCTTCAAAAATTGCTCAGAATTTGTCAACCATAACAGCTTTTTCAGATTATTTTATTCATTTCAGTCATAAAGTTATGTACTTTGTTTTAAATTCTCAGTTGCCTGAAATATAACTTCTTACTAAAAGACTTTGAATTTACTGCAAACTCCTTATCTCTCTCTACCTTCTTTACTCCTTAGCCTGTTGCTGACCTTACAGGGGCAAACACTTTCAGTTTTTTATTTTACACAATACTCTTCAGTGAATGAGTATAGACTTCATAGGATTCTTGGTGAGGGAATGTTGCATTCAGATGGAGAAATGGTGATATGACTAAGATGGTCCAGGATCCTAGGGCTGCCTTCTAGGCAGCATGTGTTGAACTTGTAGTTTCATAAAGAGTATCTTGTCTGGGCTAAGTAGTACCCATTAAAGTTGTTGGTTTTACATAAAGTAAATTTGAAAGTCTGTCCCATGTGCACCTATCAGTCACTTAATACAAAATATTAAGGTTGAAAAGTGAAAGTCTCTCAGTTGTGTCTGTCTCTTTGCTACCCCATGGATAACACATGTATAGCCCGCCAGGCTCCTTTGTCCATGGGATTCTCCAGGCAAGAATACTGGAGTGGGTAGCATTTCCTTCTCCCTTCTCTAACATTGCAAGCAAATTCTTTACCATCTGAGCCACCAAGGAAGAGCCCATGTTAAGGTTATCATGAGCATAAACATTGAAGATGGTTGTAAGACCTTCTGAAGAATGGATCCAGATAGAAGAAAAATACATATAGATAAGAATAACACTGTTGATGGAATTTTGATTGTAAGCAATGAGGGAATCAATAATGAGAAAACTGCAAAAAATCAAGGCCAAATCCTTTTAGTTGAAGATGGCAATCTGGAAAGACCCTGGAATAATAGCATTTAGAGAAGACCACTAATATGTGACATCAGAGCTTTAAGTACATTATGTCTAGTTAAAGCCATGCTAACAATCGGTATTAAGACCCAAAAAATATCAAATAACTTGCCCGTTTTTACCCAGTTAAAGACTAAAGGCAAGAATGTTTGACTAGAGATATTTTTACTGTTCCATTTTGCCTCAAAAAATGTTGTGGGAAATTAATAGATACACAGGAAAAATCTTAAAAGCCTTAACTCCATACAGAATGCCCCTCAAATTTATCATGAATTATATTATAATGAATACATTAATAAAAAGCATTAATAATACTCAGTATGCAAGAATTTACTATTGTTTGTTGCTGAGTTTTTTAAACACCATTTCTTGCCAGGTCAGACAGATCTTGTTCAACTTTGGAAATGTTACTTAGAAAAATGGAAGATTGTTTCATCATCTGTAAAATGATAAAAACTCTAATGATTGTACCTACTTTGACTCTCACAGTGTTGTAATGAGGATTAAGTTAGAAAGTCTCTAAAACTTTCTTAAGCTATTTCTTGACATATAGTAAATGTTGAGTGTGGTTAATAACGGAGAACCATCATTATAGGGAAAGGGTGTGGTCAACATTTTGCTGAGTTTCAGGAAGTTGCAGCTAACCATCCATAAGCTAAGTCACTTCAGTCGTATCCGACTCTGTGCGACCCCATAGACGGCAGCCCACCAGGCTCCCCCGTCCCTGGGATTCTCCAGGCAAGAACACGAGTGGGTTGCCATTTCCTTCTCCAGTGCATGAAAGTGAAAAGTGAAAGTCAAGTCACTCAGTCGTGTCTGACTCTTCACAACCCCATGGACTACAGCCTACCAGGCTCCTCCATCCTTGGGATTTTCCAGTCAGGAGTACTGGAGTGGGGTGCCTTGCCTTCTCTGTGATGGAATACTACTCAGCCATAAAAAGGAATTCATCTGAGTCAGTTCTAATGAGGTGGATGAACCTAGAGCCTATTATACAGAGTGGAGTAAGTCAGAGAAAAAAACCAAATATTGTATATTAACACATATATATGGCATCTAGTCCTTAAAATCCCCATTCTAAGTGAACCAAGAGAAAAACTCAATCTGTCAAGTGTGAGGGAAAGCCAAGCCTAATAAAACCGCTAGTTTCTGTTTTCCTAAAGAAAAATAGTTTCTTTATTTAATTCAAGAGAATTGAATGACTTATCCAAGGTCAATCCAGTCAACAGAATACTGCTACTACAAACTGTCCATCAGGGTTGTGAAGATTATTATGCAGAATTCTGCAGATTTTGATGGAATTTTTATTAGAATAAGACTTACTGAATCTGTTGAATTCTAACCCTTAAAAGAGATTACTCTGAAAGCAAAAAGGTAAAGCAGCGCTATCAGAAGAGGGAAAACTATATGCGGATAGGGAATAGAAGGAGTGTGAGAGCTATTGGTATGCATAAAGGGGGACAGGAGGATTTTTTTTGCTGGCATAAGCCTTTGGCTAATATAAACTGTCAGCTTTATTGTTACCAAAACAAATTAACTCCACCATGATTCAAGTTCCCAAGGAGAGAAGAACTGAGGCACCTTAGCAACCAAAGCAGTGGTAAGAGGTAAGATTTTTGTTTTTTTTTAATGTTAACGTCGTTCATGACCACTGTTAAAATGTCACTAGCAAAATCATTATAAACACCTGTTACCAAAGGCCCAGTGTGGTTGGGAAAGAATCCAAGCAGAAATAAATGATACGCATGACAGTTTTTTAGGACATTTTGTAAGGCTAATCTTACCTTATAGCTAGACTGTAGGTTTGTGAGTGACCCAACTTTTGGAAACAAGTACTCCTGAAAAAAATAAACCTTGATAGAGACTTTGAGCCCCAAAAGATTGAAGGTTTAATTACCTGAAACTGATCTTCAAACTGTGATTGATGTTCAGAATCTTTGACATCTATAATTTTTAAAGTGAAAAATACATGTGGGCATTGAAAAATAGGGTAAAATGCATGGTCTAGGACTAGTGATTATAATTAACTTGAATTGGTTTGTAAAGAGATTATAAGATGAATAACAGTTTCCTTCTTGAAAGAAAGTGAAAGTGAAGTGTTAATCACTTGGTGTCTGGCTCTTTGCAACCCCGTGGACTGCAGCCCTCAAGGACCCTCTGTCCATGGGATTTCCAGGCAAGAATATTGGAGTGGGTTGTCATTTTCTTCTATAGGGTATCTTCCCTACCCAGGGATTAACCAGGGTCTTCCTTGTTGCAGACGGATTTGTTTACCTTCTGAGCCATTTCCTTCTTAGACATGTATTTTCAAATCTGGAAAGGACTATAGGAAAAAATCTAGCATTACACATGTGTTTGATAATTATGAAATTGGAGGCCAAAGAGAATAAGGGTAAATTAGGGAGAGGTTTTGTGCTTTGAACCAGCCCTCTGATTCCTGGTCCAGTGACATCTCAAAGCCTTCAGTTCAGCTCCAACATTTATTTAGCATTTTCAGAGTGTCGGCTATGTGAGGTGTAATAAGTACTAGGACTACAAGAGACATACACAGATTTTTATTGTATGCATTGTAAACATATATACATGTTTATTATGTGTGATTGTATTGTAAACATACATACATGTTTATTATGTGCGAAAAGTATCTTAGATGCAACTACCTCAGGGTAGTTGAACTAGTTGAAACAGCTTAAAGAAAAGGATTGTCAGGCCTTCCCTGATGGTTCAATGGTTAAGACTGCTTCCACAGGGGTTGCAAGTTTGATCCCTGGTCAGGGAACTAAGAGCCCACATGCTATATGGCAATAAAAGAAGATAGCACGCTTCTATCACTTGAATATTTGAAGATTTTTACAATAAGAATATATTGCTTTTATCACTTTTTAAAACATATAAGTGAAGAATGGCAAAACAAAACTTTTAAGTTGATGAAAGCTAAAAATAGGATACAAAATTGTATGCATCCTCTGTGTGCTTGGCAGCCTCTAAGATGGCCCCAGTGATCCCTGCCTCCTGGGATTCTCTCCCCTTTGTCCTCATCTCTCTGAGTGTGGGCCAGACTTCCTGATTCACGTCTAATGAGTAGGGATGTTTGTGCTGAGATTAGGTTTTTTGTTTTTTTTTTAAACTTAATCTGTGATTTTGGTCTTGGGTTTGCTCTGATTCTCTCCCTTTCAGATCACTACCTGCCATCTTGGAGGATACTTAGCCTACAGAGAGATCTCGTGTGGTAAGGAAGAAGCCTTCCAGCCCCCATTTATAAGTGAGCTGAATCTTGGCTGCCAATTGAGATGACTGCAGCCCTAGCCAACAGTTTAATTGCAACCCCATACATTTCTGGATTCCTGACACAGAAATTATGAACTAATAAATACTTGTTGTTTTGAACCATTAAATGTTACATTATTTTGTTATGTAGAAATAGTACAGGGATTTCCCTGGTGGTTAATAGAATCCACCTTGAAACGCAGGGGACTTGGGCTCTATCCCTGGTTGGGGAACTAAGACCCCACATGCTGTGGGGCAACTAAGACCACGTGCCACAACTAAAGAGCCCATGAGAATCAACACAGCCAAATAAATGAATGTTAAAAAAAAAGATAGTACACTATGATTACATCTAGGCAAAGCCTGCTGCTGCTGCTAAGTCACTTCAGTCGTGTCCGACTCTGTGCGACCCCATAGACGGCAGCCCACCAGGCTCCCCTGTCCCTGGGATTCTCCAGGCAAGAACATGAGTGGGTTGCCATTTCCTTCTCCAGTGCATGAAAGTGAAAGTGAAGTCACTCAGTCATGTCCGATGGACTGCAGCCCACCAGGCTCCTCTGTTCATGGGATTTTCCAGGCAAGAATACTGGAGTGGGATACCATTGCCTTCTCTGAGGCAAAGCCTAGGGTCACCCAAATCTAATAACTGACTTGTGGGATTATAAAGGCCTGGCCATCTAGACTTAGTGGAGGACAAATGTGAAGGGCTCTTTTAAGTGTCCAGGTTTTCTATGGGCCTGACTGAGGCTGTCATTGGCCCTGCATTGCAGTTTACTTCGCCCTCTGCCCACTTCTGCCTTCTTCCCCTTCTTTACAGGTGTTGATCCCCATGGAACTATTTAGTGAGTGTTTTGCACATTGAATTCTGCTCAGTATGTGCTTCCTGGGGAATTCAGTCTTACAGCCTTCTGGAATATCTGTGGATCCTGCATGGCTGCGTCAATTATCACTATATCTCAGTCAACAAGAAGCAGTGAGGGAGGGCAAGTGGAGGACCAGCACTAACGTTTTATTGACATGACTTGGAAATTGCATCACTTCCACTCACGCACCACAGGCAAGACTCACTACCACACTCACCTGCAAGAGCAGATGCTGGAAAATACAGCCTTTAGCTCAACAGCCATTTTTCAAGATTCCAAGGGATGTTGCAGTTATCTTTTGCTATATAACAAACCACCCCAAAACTTAGTGGTGTAAAACGACAGTCCTTTATTATACTCATGAGATTCCATAGGTCCAAAATGTAGAAAGGGCACAGCAAGACGGAACCTCAGCTGGGTGACTAGAGTATTGGGGGATGACTCAAAGAGCTGGGGGCTAGAGAAGCTCTGGCTGAAGCACCTTAAATCCCAGAAAACATCATCTTCACTTACATGCTTGGCTCCTGGACTGGAATGGTGGAAGGACAGGTTCAGAGGGGGTTATCTTCCAGAGCATTCAGCACAACAGTCCCAGGACAGATGTACTCACAGGGTGGTTCAGGGTTCCAAGAACCATAGTGTTCCTAGAGGCCGAAGAGGAAGCTGCAAGGTTTTTTATGACAACTTCGGAAACTATACCATCACTTCACTGTGCTTTATTGGTCAAGCCAGTCTCAGACCCCACCCAGGTTCAAAAGAAGAAAGCATACACCCTACCTCTTGAGAGGAGGAGGGTAAAATGATTAAAACAACAAGAATAGGCATTGGGAGACAAGCCCTATGATACCTACTGCAGTAGTGAAGAAAGAGATACGCAGGAAAAAAGACTATAATGAATTATAAAGTGAAGCTTCTATAACATACCAATTAATCTATACCTGTTTTCTCATTAGTTACCACACCTCAACTGCTTTTGTATCCAGTATAGAGTTGGTAAGTCTCCTGTCATATATAAGAGAGAATGAAGACCCTTTTCTTTGGCTCAAATTCTTTAAGCTTGTAAATATACCCCAAGAACATTGGCACCTGTAACCGAGATGCTTTTGGGGGAATAAAGGCTAATTATAGGAGGAAATGAGCCTTTGTGAGTTTCCTCACAGACTGTCCAGTCTGGGTTGCTATAGACTGAGGAAGTACTAAGCCAGATGGAGTAATGTTCCTCAAGTAATAGATTTAATATCACAGTCTGAGTACAATAGTAGAACCCAAAGTGTAGTTTTTCAGTGTCTTCTGTTCCATTTCCACTTTACAGGATTTACTATATTTTTCAGTAGGGTAAGTAACCTCCTTGCTAGAAAATGTACTGTAATTAATATAAATTATTTTCTGAATTAAAAAAAAAGTGGCAAATCATGAGGACAAACTAGGACAAGAACTGAGTCTATGGAGATCTTTAAACTCTTTGAAGACTTGGGGATTTTCCTCATGTTCCGAGGGTTAGGGTGACCTTGTCCGTTTGTTCTAGAACAGAAGCAATCTACTTCGCTGCTGGGAAGCCCTGGGATAATGTTGGGAATCTAAAAGGAGCAGTAAACCATGATTAAATTTCATTAATCTCAATTTTCCCTGCCAAGAAAAATAAAGCTGAAATATTTTTTTGCCTGTTTGTGCTTTTTTTTTTTTTAAACTGAGACAACCTGGTCTTTTTTTTTTTTTTTTCCAATTGGAGTATACTTGCTTTACAATATTGTGTTAGTTTCTGCTGTACAGCAAAGTACATATATAGAATCAGCTATATGTTTACATATAAACCCTCTGTTTTGGATTTCCTTTCCATTTAGGTCACCACAGAGCATTGATTAGAGTTCCCTGTGCTATATAGTCAGTTCTCATTAGTAATCTATTTTATACATAGTAGTGTATGTATATTCGGAGAAGGAAATGGCAGCCCACTCCAGCACTCTTGCCTGGAAAATCCCATGGACAGAGGACCCTGGTGGGCTGCAGTCCATGGGGTCGCGAAGAGTCGGATAGGACTGAGCAACTTCCACTTTCACTTCTCACTTTCACGCATTGGAGAAGGAAATGGCAGCCCACTTCAGCGTTCTTGCCTTGAGAATCCCAGGGACGGTGGAGCCTGGTGGGCTGCTGTCTATGGGGTAGCACAGAGTCAGACACAACTGAAGCGACTTAGCAGCAGTGTATATATGTCAATCCCAATTTCCCAGTCCATCCCCTCCCTCCAGAACCTGGACTTTATCTGAGATATATTGTTACATGGATAAAGTTAAATCATAATAGAGCCTTCTGGTAGGTCCCCCAAACTCCAATTCCCATAAAACATAAAGTGGAAATTTATGGTTTGCTTAGTAGCCGGCACTAAACAGCTACGCCCCTTCTTGAGATGGGGCTTGTTTTGTATCTGCGAACTGGGAGGGAATGAGGAGGGAGGGGCAGCAGCATTTTCTTGGGAGTTTGGGGTTGTTCCTCAGTAACAGTTACTGAGGACACAGTGTCTGCATCTTTACTCCGTGACCTCTTTGCTCTCCTTGCTTACGCTTCGCTTTCTGGTTGAGTGCGTGTGTCCCTTTCTCCAAGCCTTTTTGTTCTATGAGAGGCAGGATGCGCCCCTGACCCCTTTCCTGAATGCTCTTAGCTAATACTTCTGTACTGTTCCCAGTCATACATGAAGGGCATTTCCTGCAGCTTCACACTTGCCATTGTCATCTCATGTATTCCATACCTTTCCTTCATCTTGACTCCACATATAAAATACAGTGCCCTTTGGTAAAACTGGAACAGTTCTTATCCAAAGCTGGAATATTAGGACAATTATTTTATAAGGGAGTGGTTTTAGGAAAGGGTGGTATCCTGTACAAATCTATTGATTGCCAGAAAAGAGATACATGATCTTTTTAAATAACCTGTTTGATCTTGAGAGTCCACATCTATTCCACTAAGATCTTTTTGATTGGAATTGGTTCTTCCATTTCTTGTTTTGTGGTTTAATTAAGTCCCTTGCAAGAAAAGCGATTTTCAGAAGAGAAATGAAAACCACCCTAAAAGGGGGCAGAGATCTTTCTGCTAGACAAACTACCAAGAAATTATTAGGAACTTCTATGTTCCTAATAGATCAACCTGCTATTATCATTACTAACTTACAACTAAGGCTACTAGGCAAGGACTGGGCCTGCTCAGTGTTTTTCTCCGGGGAAGTACCCAGTGTGCTCTTATATTTGAACACTGTGATGTTAACTAGGATTACTATGTATAATCCTCAAGACTGAATGGACCAAATCAACTGCTCACCCCTGGAAATAACACTTCACTTTTCCTAGGCACCAAGACACTGATTAGGGCTCTGGGCAAGGAATTTTCCTAAGTCAGCCCTGTAGCCCCGGAAGTCATTCCTTCTCGCTAGAGAGCATCTCCCTCCCAGAGAGCAGGGTTAACTCACCTCTGACTCAGCATGCTTATACACAATAAACAGTTGAGAAAATATCTGCTAGAGTTCTGGATGCAGTAGAACATATATATATATATATATACACATATATGTATCTAGTGAACCAAAAGATACCACATCCCAGTTTCCTGTGGGGCCCATAATTCTTCCCTGGTCTCTTAACTCCCTTGAACCCACCCACCAAAGTAATACATCAAAAGCACTGACTGCTCATTTGCACCAACATGGGTGGACCTATAGATGATCACACTAAGTGAAGTACTCACGTAGTATGTACTTAGTATTGTCTTTTCTCTGAGAGAAAAGAGAAAGACAAACATGAGATCACTGATATGTGGAATCTAAAAAATAGTACAGGTGGCACAGTGGATAAGAATCCATCTGCTAATGCAGGGGACATGGGTTTGATCCCTGGTCCGGGAAGACTGCACGTGCCTTGGAGTGGCTAAGCTTGGGTGCCACAACTACTGAGCGCTAGTTCTAGAGCCCCCGAGCCACAATTACTGAGCATGTGTGCCGCAGCTACTGAAGCCTAGAGCCTGTGTTCTGTAACAAGAGAAGCCACCAAGAGGAGCAGCCCACACACCGCAATGAAGAGTAGCCCAGCTCACCACGACTCTAGAAACCCGAGCAAAGCAATGACCCAGCGCAGCCAAAAGTAAATAAAAAAACAGTACAAATAAAATTATTTACAAAACAGAAACAGACTCACAGACATAGTAAACAAACTTAAGGTTACGAAAGGGGAGGGGTCAGGGAGGGATAAACTGGGTGTAGGGAATTAACAGATGCACACTACTGTTTGTAAAACAGATAAACAGCCAAGATTCATAGCACAGGGAACTATATCCAATCTCTTTTTTTTTTTTAAAGAGCAAATGTTTATTTTTTAATTAGGCTTTGATTTCTAATAGTCCATTAATAATTTATTCTATCATGCTATTGTTAGGAGACAGTTTTCCCTTTATATCAGACTCAAACTCCCAACTTCTAACGTGTTTCCACTAAATACAGTCTTATTAATTATACAACAACGGGAAAGTTTCTTACAGAAAGCAATTAAAACCCCCCAAAAATCAAAAGTGGTTGTTTGAGTGCTAAGCTTTTTAAGAAGAATTCCCTTTTCATCTCATTTCAAGAGTAAATTTTTTTAGATTTATCAAGTTCATTTTTTATTTTTAATTCAATTTTATATGCATTTTATATTCAATATCTTGTAGTAAACCATAATGGAAAAGAATTTTTAGAAAATAATAAAGATATATACAGAAGAATGGCAAGAAGACACAGAAGAACTATACAAAAAAGATCTTCATGACCCAGATAATCCTGATGGTGTGATCACTTGCCTAGAGCCAGACATTCTGGAATGTGAGGTCAAGTGGGCCTTAGGAAGCATCACTGCAAACAAAGCTAGTGGAGGTGATGGAATTCCAATGGAGCTATTTCAAATCCTGAAAGATGAGGCTGTGAAAGAGCTGCACTCAATATGCCAGCAAATCTGGAAGACTCAGCAGTGGCCACAGGACTGGAAAAGGCCAGTTTTCATTCCAATCCCAAAGAAAGGCAATGCCAAAGAATGCTCAAACTACCACACAATTGTACTCATCTCAAATGCTAGTAAAGTAATGCTCAAAATTCTCCAAGCCAGGCTTTAGCAGTATGTGAACTATGAACTTCCAGAATGTTCAAGCTGGTTTTAGAAAAGGCAGAGGAACCAGAGATCAAATTGCCAACATCCACTGGATCATGGAAAAAGCAAGAGAGTTCCAGAAAAACATCTATTTCTGCTTTATTGACTATGCCAAAGCCTTTGACTATGTGGATCACAATAAACTGTGGAAAATTCTGAAAGAGATGGGAATACCAGACCNAAGGAAAAACATCCCTAAAGGCCACATTGCATTAGATAAGAACCTGCCATGTTACATGAGATAAAAATCTGCTCTCAAGGGTTTAGCAAAAAACTTAATTTTTCTCTAAAACTTAATTTTTCTCTCATGATCACTCCCACCATTACAAAAATAACAACAACAAGAACTCTTCACAGTAGGAAAAATTCCCAAATTTTGGAACCCATCAGAGAGCTAAAATCATAGGAAAACAACTAGCTGATAATCTAGGGATAGACAGGTATGATCAAGAAGAGATAGGGTGAAACTCTAGCCAATGGTGGCCTATCTATTGGAAAATAAAGAGGCAGATCAGCAAAATGTTTAACAAGTACTGCAGGCCAAGTGTGGAGAGTAAGGTCATATAAACTCTGGAGACCATAGAAACAAGGAAATTTCACGTTCATACGAAATCCATGGATATCACTGGTTGCTCACAATAAAATGATGAGGGCGAGGTGAGAGACCTGAGGAAATGATTCTCGTAGAGCAAGCCTGAAGGAAAGGACAGCAGCCACCCTGGTAAAGGCTCAAAGTCTCATCCGCATCATTCTTTCCTGTCTGTGTTCTAAACAGCTGAGAGAAGGGGAATAAATGCTGTTACTTTAGTCCCTGGTGAAACCTTTGCAACTAGAAGAAATAAACATGAAAAAGTCCTTTTCCTATTGTTGATGGATAAGAAACACACGCTTGGCTCCAACCTCCATGCAGGATTACTGAGACTTTCCACCACTGAGATAGATATGCAGTGTCCAAGACAGATTTAGTCTGAGCAAAAAGAGCATGCCTGCTCAAGCCCCTCACCTCTAGCTTGACAAAGTAAAAAGTGTCGAATAACAACAGAAACAGAAGCTTTATTGGTAGAAAAAAAGTCAAGAGCATGGAGAGTAATTTGCTGTGATGCTCAGAACAAAAGGAAGACCTGAAGCAATGTCTGAGGGGGCAACAGATATATTATAGGTGGACTCTCTGGCAAAGCAAGCCCTACCTTTTACATAAGGTTACATTAGAGGGGTTTGAAACCTGCGATTCACTATAGGTAACCACAGATATAACAAACCCCTGATCTTTTTTGGCTTCTGATAGACTAAATCATCTGTCCACCCTGAAGATTTCTGCTCACTTCTCATAATATTCTTCATTTCAATTTCCATGATTGTATATAAAATGTCTAGCTATCAACAAAAACTTGCAAAGGATACAGGAGTCAAAGGGAAAAAAAAATCAAGAGATAAAGCAATCAGCAGACCATAATTAATTATGAAAGAGATGTTAAAGCTATCTAATACCGAGGAACTAAAAAGACTCTTGCTGAAAGTGAAAGAGGAGAGTGAAAAAGTTGGCTTAAAGTTCAACATTCAGAAAACTAAGATAATGGCAACTGGTCCCATCAGTATATGGGAAATAGATGAGGAAACAGTGGAAACAGTGTCAGACTTGATTTTGGGGGGCTCCAAAATCACTGCAGATGGTGATTGCAGCNGAAACACTGGGCTGAAAGAAGCACAAGCTGGAATCAAGACTGCTGGAAGAAATATCAATAACCTCAGATATGCAGATGACACTACCCTTATGGCAGAAAGTGAAGAGGAACTAAAAAGCCTCCTGATGAAGGTGAAAGAAGAGAGTGAAAAAGTTGGCTTAGAGCTCAACATTCAGAAAACAAATATCATGGCATTTGGTCCCATCACTTCATGGGAAATAGATGGGGAAACAGTGGAAACAGTGTCAGACTTGATTTTGGGGGGCTCCAAAATCACTGCAGATGGTGATTGCAGCCATGAAATTAAAAGACGCTTACTCCTTGGAAGGAAAGTTATGACCAACCTAGATAGCATATTCAAAAGCAGAGACATTACTTTGCCAACAAAGGTCCGTCTAGTCAAGACTATGGTTTTTCCAGTAGTCATATATGGATGTGAGAGTTGGACCATAAAGAAAGCTGAATGTTGAAGAATGGATGCTTTCGAACTGTGGTGTTGGAGAAGACTCTTGAGAGTCCCTTGGACTGCAAGGAGATCCAACTAGTCCATCCTAAAGATCAGTCCTGGGTGTTCATTGGAAGGACTGATGTTGAAGCTGAAACTCCAATATTTTGGCCACCTGATGCGAAGAGCTGACTCATCTGAAAAGACTCTGATGCTGGGAAAGACTGAGGGCAGGAGGAGAAGGGGACGACAGAGGATGAGATGGTTAGATGGCATCACCGACTCAATTGACATGAGTTTGGGTAAACTCTAAGAGTTGGTGATGGATAGGGAGGCCTGGGAAGAAGGTAATGGCAACCCACTCCAATACTCTTGCCTGGAAAATCCCATGGACAGAGGAGCCTGGTAGGCTGCAGTCCATGGGGTCGGGAAGAGTCAGACACAACTGAGCAACTTCACTTTCACTTTTCACTTTCACGCATTGGAGAAAGAAATGGTGTTCTTGCCTGGGGAATCCCAGGGCTGCCGTATCAGGCCGCACAGAGTCGGACACGACTGAAGTGACTTAGCAGTAGCAGCAGGGAGGCCTGGCATGCTGCGTGCGGTTCATGGGGTTGCAAAGAGTCAGACTCGACTGAGCAACTGAACTAAACTGAACTGATACATATATATATATAATATAACTGAATCACTTTGTTGAACACCTGAAAATAATATAATTTTGTAAGTTAACTATACTTCAATTAGAGAAATTAGCCCAAGGAGAGTGATAACTAGGGGTCATATTCATCCCTAGTTTCTGTACATTAATGGAGCAGCTACCAGTGGTTGGGACTATACAGGTGCTGGAGACTTCCCCTGTCTTCAGTGGCAAAGGCAGGAGAGTCACTGATGATTGCATATATGTGCAAGTGCTGTGACAGAGCAAGGTCCCCTGGGAACAGCAGGGAACACACCTTTGTGACAGCCCTGACTGGGAGGCTATCAAGAGCTGTCAGGGAAGGCTTCCAAGAGGAAGTGCTTACTGTGAGGAGGCCTGTGGGCTGAGTAGCAATGAGTCAAGTGGACAGAAGGAGCACAGCGAGCAAGGACAGATGCCCTTCTGGGAGAATGGGAAGCAGCTCTGACAAAATGGGTGCCAGATAAGGTGGTCTGCTTCATGAAAGACCTTAAGCTTTCCTTGGAGGCACTGAAGTGAAGAGCGTCGAGTTGAGAAAAGTATCTTGAAGTCATGAAGTCAATACAGGTTTTGAGCTTCGCATAGCATAGGTAAGCTCCAGATGTGGCAGTCAAACCACTTCACCTCTATAATTTTGTGGTCAACCAGCAGTAACACCCACCTCTTAGGGTTACTTCAAAGACTAAATGGAATTATTTACTTACATCAAGCTGGCAGCAAAGTGTGTGTCACCTAATGAGCATTTTAATAAACATCAGTTTTCTTTGCCTAGAAAGAAAAAAAAAAAGCTAGCAGGTCTTTTCTCTTTATACAATCCACATTGCCCCAAAGCCTCTCCCCTTTCTCCTCCTATAATGCGCCCCCACCAAATAATTTTATTTTCCATCAGAGGCCCCCCAGATCTGCTCTCTGTTCTTCAATATATATGCACAAAATTCAGCTCCTCTCTAGCTAAGTTTTTTGCAGGGCATTGGAGAGAGGGAGACAAAGCGAGTTGGCAACAGACTGTCTTCTAGTTAAGTAGTGCATACAGTTGTCTTTATTTTTTTATTAAAGACAAACTTTTAAATTTATTTTTATTTATTTATTTGGCTGCACAGGGTCTTAGTTGTGGCATGTGGGATCTAGTTCTCCAACCAGGGATCAAACCCAGGGCCCCAGCATTGAGAGATCAAAGTCTTAGCCGCTGGACCACCAGGAGAGTCCCGAGTTGTCTTTTTTAAAAAAGTTACCTAGTATTCCCTCGTGTGCCTCTACCAAGATGTATCCCAACTCTCTATCGATAGGAACTATTCTAAGTACTATAACAAACCAGTGGAGTAAATTTTATTAGCTCCATTTTACAGATGGGGCTTCCCTTGTGGCTCAGTGGTAAAGAACCTGCCTGCCAATGCAGGAGATGCGGGTTCCGATCTTTGAGTCGGGAAGAGCCCCTGGAGAAGGAAATGGCAACCTGCTCGTGTTCTTGCCTGGGAAATCCCATGGACAGAGGAGCCTGGGGACTACAGTCCATGGGGTTGCAAAAAGTCAGACACTACTTTAGCGACTGAGCACAAGCAAACTAATTGGAGAGTGAGATAATGTGTCCATGATCACACAGTAAATTGTGGAGATGGGATTTGAATCTAGGCAATTCTTAACCACAATGCCATATTGCTTCCCTATTGATGGGGTATTTAGGGCTTTCCTATTTTTTTTCTATTTCAGATAACGTAGTATTAATCATACTTGTACATAAACATTTTTATTGGTCCTTCAGAAAACTATCTTCTATTTCTTTAAAGTTATTGAAAGACAAGCCTACTTATGAAAATCACTTCGAATTGATTAGCAATCTAGTAGAAATTAGTCATGTGTAGTCATATATGTAGGCTTTCCAGGTGGCTCAGTGGTAAAGAATACTCCTACAATGCAGGAGACGTGGGTTAGGAAGATACTCTGGAGAAGGAAATGGCTAGGCACTCTAGCATTTTTGCCTGGGAAATCCCATGGACAGAGGAGCCTGGCAGCTACAGTCCATGCGGTCACACAAGAGTCAGACATGACTTAGTGACTAAACAAAAACAGTCATATATATGTTGACAAAACTTACTCACAGATCATAATGTAAATTCATTTTGAATATATTTTAGATTATGTGTATTTTATTGGACTATATAAATCACATTTCATATACTTCATCTATTTTATTCCAAAACATTCAACTATCTTGAATAATATTCTTTGTTGTTGAGTGTATCCATTTTCAAAGACTTGTACAAACATGGATATAAACTGAATTCATTTTCTCCCTTTCCAATTTGTATAGACTTACAGATTTCTAAAACTAAGAATGAGAAATATCTATGAACGTCAACATAAAAATATTTTGGGTTTGAGTGTTCTGGAATAGAAAAATTTACATGTCTCTATAAATGAAATATGTAAGTACTGAAATGTATAAAGTAAATATGAAGAGCATTCTTTCTGACTAGACGTAAATAGAATATTATGAGGCAGCCAAAATTTATTTGCCCAAGTTTCTTCCAGGATTCTTCTAAGAACTGGAGAAATAATACTGTTTTAAATCTATCTGGGTTGCTATGCTATAACAAAATGCCACACACGGGGTAGCTTATAAACAACAGGAATTTATTTCTTACAGTTCTGAAGGCTGGAAGTCCAGATCAGGAGCCAGCATGGTCGAGTTCTGGTGAAGACCCTCTTCCAGGGTGCAGACTATCATCACTCGCTGCGTCCTTACGTGGTGGAAGGAACTAGGAAACCCTGGAGGGTCTCCTTTATAACAGAAATAATCCTATTCATGAAAGTTCCAGCTTCATAACTTAAGCACCTTCCAAAGGTGCCACCTCCTAATTCCGTCACCTTAGGGATTTAGGATTTCAACAGGTGAATGTTAAGGAAACACATTCAAATCATAGCAAATGCCTAACTTGACAGCAGTTGTCCTCAATTATGGCAAAGTAACTGCCAATGGTAAACTAGATAACTGTGCTGGGAGCTATTGGTACATTCTCCCTGATTCACGCTACCAAATTAAAGGGATGATTTCAACAGCAGCAATGATGAACTGGAGTCTGAAATGTCCTGGGCTCTAATTATCATATGTGCATGCAATAGGACTTGGATTTACTAAGTCTGTGCAGAATTTAGGCTGCTTCTAAAATTTCTGCTCACTGTATGTATCACAGTCTTTTGACATTATAGTTTTTCAGCTATATGCCAATTTGGAGAAAATGATCTGGTTAAGAGCAGGCTTTGGAGAAATCATTATATTCAACTTTTTCTTCCTTTAAAAAAAATCAAAACAGAATACTGTGATACTGTAAAAAATGATTTGTTAAAAGAGAAAGCTCCATAATCTGTTTCCTAGATTTAAGTCTTGGCTCCACTGCTTCGCGGCTATGTCATCTCTACTACTATTCCCTTTTTTTTTCGGCCGAGCCACACGCTTGTAGGATCTTAATTCCCCATCCAGGAATTAAGTTAATTAACCCTCAACCTCCACAGTGAAAGCACGGAGTGCTAAACACTGGACCACCAGGGAATTCCCACTATTACCTATTGATATGGGGGTTGCATATGCTATGATGATAGCAACACCTGCCTCATAGATTTGACTAAATAATTTAATATGTGTAAAACACTGAACAAGAGTAAGTGCTTAACGAGTGTAAGGTGCTGTTGCTATTCCATCCGCTAAAAAGAAAGAATGAAAATGTATCCCTAGAAGCCTACTACAACTTAGTATGCAACCAATCCATAGTTTAGAACAGTGTCAAATGGCTTTTTACACAAAATACTCGACATCAAAAATTTTATTATAGCTCATTGAAAATAGTAAGAATGAAAAAACCTTGGTTTTATAAATGAACTAAAAAGTAAATACAGTTACAGGCAAGGGTATTTAGAGAACATTTAATTTTTTTCTTTTCGCTCTGGCAATGTAATTTCCAACCAATAATGTGCATACATGTTATAGACACTGAGGTCTTTGGACAGCAGAGTAATTTACTGCATCGTGGGAAATTATAATCATCGCTTTTTACAACTGGGTACGATCCTGTAAAATCTGTGCTGTTGGTGACAAACAACGAAGGAGGAGGAGAGACAGATGGATGAACAGGAGTTCTTCACGGCTGCTGGAGGACAAATCAAAACTGATGTCCTACCAATGGAGGATTAAAGTGACTTATGGGGCTAAGAAGAAAAAGTAAAAAAGGATGTTATTAAAGGGATATTTTCCTTTTGCCTGATTTTTGTGGACTGATGGTCCCATCTGTGCAAATACATTCACGAGGTAGGTAGAATAATGGCCCCAAATATGTCCATGCTCTAATCCTCCCCCCAACCTGTGAATATTACCTTACATGGCAAAAGTGATTTTGCAGATGTGACTGAATTAAGGATCTGTATATAGGGAGATTATTCTGGATTATCTGGGTGGGCATAATGTAAGCAGAAAGATCCTAATAAGAGCAGGACAGGACAAGAGTCACTGGAGACTGGAAGACACTATGTTGCTGGCTTTAGAGTCTTAGGAAAGGGGACTTCACTGGTCCAGTGGTTAAGATTCTATGCTCTTGCTGCAGGATGGGGTTCATCCCCTGGTCAGGGAGCTAACATCCTACAAGCTTCAAGATGCAGCCAAAAGTAAATATATAAATAAAGACATAGGAGGGAATCAGGAGTCAATGAATGCAAGTAGCTTCTAGAAGCTGGAAGAGACAAGGAAGCAGATTCTTGCCTAGAGCCTCCAGAGAGAAATGTAGCCTTTCCCAATAACCAGTAAAACCCATTTAAGATCCCTGACCTGAGGACTGTAAGATAATACATCTGTGTTGTTTTAAGCCACCAGATTTGTGGCACCATGTGAGTATAGCAGGTGGAAACTAAATACATTTACTAATCTGCACCTAACCTGTGGAGACATTAATTTGTAGTCAGTACAAACTGAAGTGAGTTTTAGTTAGTCACTCAGTCACGTCCGACTTTTTGCGACCCCATATACTACAGCCCACAAGGCTCCTCTGTCCACAGGACTCTCCAGGCAAGAATACTGGAGTGGGTTGCCATTCCCTTCTCCAGGGGATCTTCCCAACCCAGGGATCAAATCCAGATCTCCTGAACTGCATGCAGATTCTTTACCATCTGAGCCACCAGGGAAGCCTGGTGCTTCTAGTTCTCTTGGATTAAAACTGGAGTTATCTGTGGCAAAACAATTTCTTTTGGGGCTTGAGCAGGAAAAAATGCAAGGTGAATCTAGAGTGTCTCACAGTGTTAGAAAGTAAAGAAGTGCTGAGAAAGTGTGAGGGCACATGGAAAGGGCACAGGAGCTAAATGAGAGAGCCTGCAATGGCCAAGGGAGAAGGCGATGGCACCCCACTCCAGCACTCTTGCCTGGAGAATCCCATGGACGGAGGAGCCTGGTAGGCTGCAGTCCATGGGGTCATGAAGAGTTGGACACGACTGTGCGACTTCACGTTCACTTTTCACTTTCCTGTATTGGAGAAGGAAATGGCGACCCACTCCAGTGTTCTTGCCTGGAGAATCCCAGGGACGGGGGAGCCTGGTGGGCTGCTGTCTGTGGGGTCGCACAGAGGTGGACACGACTGAAGCGACTTAGCAGCAGTAGCAGCAGCAGCAACAATGGCCAAAGCTGGGACAATTAGCACAGCAAAATAATGACAGTGTTGGATTATAACCTCCAAATAAAATATGTATCCATGAATCTGCAATGAAATAAACAAATAAATAAATGGCAGAGAATGGACAATTCCACTAGTGAGTTAACACTAGTGTAGGAAAGATTGAGGAGAAATAAAATGTTTACACAGTTCAAAAGACCTCCCTCCAGGTATCTTTTAATTACAAATGGAAAGACAATTAAGGTTACAATGGAGAAACCAGAAGACACCAGCTATTCCAAGGAACCAGGCTAATAGCAATGGGGTAGGCAGAATTCTGAAATGTTCACTCCCTGCCTTTCCCTCCCCACTCTTGGGACATACCGGTCGTAATCTTCCATACTGTGAATACCATGGATTTTAATCCTGTGACTAGGCTATATTGTGCAACGCAACTGACATTAGAAACAGTGAGATTATGGGTTTGCCTGACCTAATCATATGAGTCTTGTAAATATGGGTCTAGAAGTCAGAGATGCAAAGTGTAAGAGGGATTGTCAGGGAGGGCAATTCTCCTGCTGCCCTTGTAAAGGGAGGGGCTGCAGGTGAGAACTTGAGAATGGCTTCCAGGAACTGAGAGAGATTCCTACTGCCAATCAGCAGATAAACCATCCATCCTGGATTCTGCCAACAACCTGAATGAGCTGGAAGAGGACCACCAGCTTCAGATGAGAACGCAGCCCAGCTGAAACCTTGGTATTGGCCTTGGGAGACCCCGAGTAGGGAGACCAGGCACAGTCTGCCTGGACCCCTGCCCTCCAGATTAGAACTGGGTGCTGTGTTGTGGTGCTAGGTCTGCGGAGCTGTGTCGCCGCAGCAGTACAAAACCTCACAACCAGGCCCAACACAGCTCAGCATCACATCCTCCCTCAGCATGCTCTGAAAGGACACGCCATGTCTCAGATTCCCTCATCGAATCACGAGGAAATATTAGAGAGACTCAGATTGAGACGTTCTACAAAATAATGGCCTGGTACTCTTCAACAGTGTGGAGGTCATGAAAGATAAGGAAAATTTGAGTATCTGAGACAGAAAAAGGACATCAGTGGTAAACTGGCAAAAATCAGAATAAAGTCTGTAGTTTAGCTAACAGAGAAAAATTACAACAGAACATACCCAAAGCTATTTCTCTGTAGAATTGGGCAACCCCATGTAATAGTAAGCAACTCACTTCTAGAACTTATTTTTCCAATTGTTAGGTAACATGAAAAGCATTTGCAGTGTGCTTTAAGATTCTTAGCTGAAATGGTAAGTTATGCTGCTTCCTGTTTGCCTTTTAATAATTCTATTTGCCTTTAAGATGGCTTAATTTTGGAACAGTTGGTGTGTTTTGGGAGACTTGGTATGCTTCAACACTGTAATGACTTTGACGCAGTGGCAGAGATTAATGAAAGCAAATACTATTAATGGGTGAAATCCGAAAATGAAAAATCGGACAATACAGTACATTGTAGGGGCTTTTGTGGTTGTTGCTTTGATGTTTGCTTTTTACTTTTATTTCAAATTAAGAAGTTAGCATGTAAAACTATAAATACACAAAATCTTTTCAATAGCTGAAAAGAATTTACATTTTAGAAGTTTCCTGAATTCAAGAAACAGAGAGGGAAGCAAAAAAACTAACACACAGTTTGTATGAACAGTTTGATTCATACAAGATAGAAATCCTCTTCCAATAGGAAAAAAAAAAAAAAAAGATAAATGACCTGCCATGGGGTACTTGCATAAATTTTCTAAGAATGTTATCATGAATTTCTTTCCTTATAATTTTTTTTCTCAGTTTCATTTTAGAAAACTGGACACATGCTATAGAGATTAAATGATAATTTATCACCTCATCATATTATTGCATGAAGTACTCTGACTTTGCTGCTTATACTTGTAAGTAAGGTAATTCTTCCCTCCTTCCTCCATAGAGAGAAACCCAGTGCCTACCATCTAGCTCAAGGCTGGCTTAACGGCCTCCTCTGAGGTTAATGTTAACATCGTCCTGGACAGAGCAACAGGAAGCATCTGTGTGTCTTACCACAACTGAGATGATCCACTCTTTCCCCATTTGAAGTCTAAATTCTGTTGGTATTAAATTACTTAATTGCTCTTTCTTTACACATTTAAAACATTTAGATACATAAAACATTGTGGTAATAAGCTCTGAGAAAACCAAAATGATTTATGACTATGTAAATATTTATTTAATTCTTCCCAGCTGGTCAATATTGATTCTTTTCTCCTGTCTATAATTTAAAGGAAACTTGTGTTAGGAAAGCTATTCTGACAAATCTTTTTTGTTCTTATGTTCCAGAACCATCTATGGTGACAGCAAAACTCAGGGAAAAAATGTTAATCAACAGCTGCCAAGTTACCTGGAAGAGCAGATGGTAAAATGGATCCCATCCTAAAAAGGGGGGGAAGGGAATACTTGAAGACAGTTGCTCAAATATGCTCAAGAGTTTCCACACAAACGGCTTTAATGAAAGCCATATTGCTTTCCTTTTGTATGTTTGTCTGTTACTTTGGATGATTCTCTTATACTGTATTTTCAATTTGTTAACCTGTCAAGTTTTCAGTGTTAACTGATAATAGTCATTTAAAACTAGAGTATATAAGGACTTCCATGGCGGTCCAGTGGTTCAGACTCTGTGCGTCCAATGCAGGTTTGATCCCTGGTTAGGGAAGTAAGAGCCCACAAGTCGAGCAGTGTGGCAAAAAAAAAAAAAAAAGAATGTACAACAGAATATGCCAATAGAAAAAAGTAGAATACTTAACATCGCTCCCAGGTTTTTTTTTAGCAGGACTTTAACATGGTCAAATGGAATACAATTTGTCAAAGGTTATTGACATAATTAAATTGTATAGATATTTTACTAATCATCTTGGACTTTTGTATTGAGATTGACAACAGTAAGTCCAACACAAGCTTTCTTAGAAGTTTTCTCACTTAACCTATCTAAAAGTCATCTGTTAATTGTAAGTCTCAAAGAGATTGCACTGTTTAAAAATTTCAAATTCAGTCAGTCAGTTCAGTCGCTCAGTCGTGTCCGACTCTTTGTGACCCCATGAATCGTAGCACGCTAGGCCTCCCTGTCCATCACCAACTCCTGGAATTCACTCTGACTCACGTCCACCAAGTCTGTGATGCCATCCAGCCATCTCATCCTCTGACGTCCCTTTCTCCTCCTGCCCCCAGTCCCTCCCAGCATCAGAGTCTTTTCCAATGAGTCAGCTCTTCGCATGAGGTGGCCAAAGTACTGGAGCTTCAGCTTTAGCATCATTCCTTCCAAAGAAATCCCAGGGCTAATCTCCTTGCAGTCCAAGGGACTCTCAAGAGTCTTCTCCAACACCACTCAAAAGCATCAATTCTTCGGGGCTCAGCCTTCTCACAGTCAAACTCTCACATCCATACATGACTACTGGAAAAACCATAGCCTTGACTAGATGGACCTTAGTCGGCAAAGTAATGTCTCTGCTTTTGAATATGCTATCTAGGTTGGCGTAACTTTTCTTCCAAGGAGTAAGCGTCTTTTAATTTCATGGCTGCAATCACCATCTGCAGTGATTTTGGAGCCCAAAAAAATAAAGTCTGACACTGTTTCCACTGTTTCCCCATGAAGTGATGGGACCGGATGCCATGCTCTTCGTTTTCTGAATGTTGAGCTTTAAGCCAACTTTTTCACTCTCCTCTTTTCATCAAGAAGCTTTTTAGTTCTTCACTTTCTGCCATAAGGGTGGTGTCATCTGCATATCTGAGGTTATTGATATTTCTCCCGGCAATCTTGATTCCAGCTTGTGGAATTAGTTCAGTAAATATTTATGGTGCATATTTTGTGCTAGGCACTATTCTACATGCTAAGTCAACAAAACAGATCAAGAGAGGGGGAAAAAAAAAAAAAGACAAAACAGCTAGCCTTCAAGGAGTTTATATTTTAAAACCAGGATCTGGGGCTTCCCTGGTGGTCCAGTGGTTAAGACTCTGTGCTTCCAATGCAAGGGGTAAAGGTTCAATCCTTGGTCAGGGAACTAAGACTGCTCTGCCGGGCAAGGGGTGGAGGGGAATAAAGAAAAGTAAACCTAGGATCTGTATATAAATAAAACATCGCAAAGCAATAATCCTTAGTTTTCTTGTCAGACTTAGGCCACTTGAGGGCAGGGATGCCATTTCCCCATATCTTAACCACAGTGCCTAGCACACTATAAATGATTCATAGGTAGTCCTTGAATAATTAATTTTTTTTTTTTTTTTGCTTAAGTATAAATACTTGCCTTCTTCATTGCCTGTTACATCTGTTCAAACTTTTTGCCTTGGCTTTCAAGATCCTCTTAACTGAGCCCTTCCCCTACTACTTCCTTTTCCTCTATCTTTCCCAACACACCTTCTGTTGAGACATGCTCACTCCTGCTTTGGCAAATGTTATTTCTTTCCTCTGTCCAGGTAAATAAAAATTTTCTCCATTTAGATTCAACAAAACTGATCTAGTCTCTTCTATGTGCCAGGACTGTGGTAGAGCTGTCCACAGGTCTCCTTAAATCTACACAAGTGCTCTCATTGGTTTTTAGAAGGTGTGGGAGAGGCTCTGCATTCTGAGAGCAGCCTGAGGTCCCTGGGCTACTCAGTTGGGTGGATCCCCCACAATAACCCAAGGCAGCCTCCTCTTCTTGCTCTGCCCCTTCCATTCCCTACTAGAAGCTCTTACTTGTTCTCCAAGGGCTTCCTGGATATTATCTACCTCTGCAACTAGATCCTAAGTTCACAACTGTGAATTATATCAGTATTTTCTTTTACTTCCCTGCAGAACCTAACCAAGTACCATGCCCACTGACTTTGCAATAAATAAGCCGCTAACTGAGAAGGTTAACCAAATATGGCTGTCTCTCGGTTTTGACTGTTAGGAGTTAATCTTTGCAATAAACCCCATCTTTTGAATCAAGTTCTATACAGTCAAAACCTGCTGTGTGAAAAAATTTACTTCCTTTCAGTCATAAACACCTCATTTGAGATTCAAGTTATCTTTGACTTATAGGTAAACAATTTAATATTCAGCTGATCTAATTCTTCCTTGACTTGAATCACAAGCCTGTTGATTTTTCTCAGCAAAGGAAACCTAGTGTTCCCAGGTTCTCTTTCATTCTTCTGACCACACAACGGGCTCCTTGGTGTTGCTGAGGTATGGCAAGCAAAACTGCATGGCTAAACTGTATTTTGATGAGATGACTTATCCAGGATCAGATGTTATAATCAGCCAACAAATCTACCACAGAAGTGCCTAGCTTGGCCAGAGGTGGAGGATGGGGGTCAGGAGGGGGCTGGGGAACTTAAAATATTTTTAAGCCCAGTGGTCTCCAAGTTCTTCTCAACCAGGTCAGTTCAAACCCTTATCCTGTGCTAAGACTATAAAGCCAATGAGGATGGGGACTGGTTTGCTCACTATTTAACTACTGCAGGATGCTACAAATGTCAGCCTCATAAGATACACCAGTATTTCTTCAATTTTTTATCCCTAATCCACCATAAAAATATACATACATGCATCTGTAACTGAATAGAATCTTTTTGTGAAATAACACATCAACCACAATGACTTTGGATATTTTCTCTTCTATATCACTATTCTCTCCAGTAAGTCATAAGCTGCCAAACTGATTTCTTAAGTTCCCTCTAGTAAACACTCTATGCCACAGAGTTGAGGTGAGGTCTCTCGCCACTGTATCATGCAATAGCCTGAACAAGACGACTTGTCATCATTTAAAACAATTTTTTTTACATTTATTTTTAGCTGCACTGGGTTTTAGTTGCAGCTTTTGAGATCTTCACTGTGGCATGCAGACTCTTAGCTGTGGCATGTGGGATCTAGTTCCCTGACCAGGGATGGATCCTGGGTCCCCTGCATTGAGAGCAGAGAGTCTTACCCACTGGACCACCAGGGAAGTCCCCTATCATCATTTTCTGTTAGAGTCAAGTGCCAGGGAAATGCATAGCTGTCTGGAACATGGCTAAGTGAATAAACACTTGTGGTTTTGTGTTGGTTGAGCCTCTTGTGAAAATATACATTTCAATTATATTTTTAAAAAATAAACGTCAAAAGCAGTAATAACTAGTCAAAAAGAGAAACCTCATACAAATCATGCAAGAAAATAGTAAATATATAAGTGAAAATAAAGTGAAAGTTGCTCAGTCCTGTCCGACTCTGTGACCCCATGGACTGTAGCCCACCAAGCTCTCCTGTCCATGGAATTTTCCAGGCAAGAATACTGGAGTGGGTAGCCATTCCCTTCTCCAGCGGATCTTCCTAACCCAGGGATGGAAATGAGGTCTCCTGCATGCAAGCAGATTCTTTACCATCTGAGCTACCGGGGAAATTATGTAAATAGGGTTCTAATTAGGTATTTGTTCTTCAATACTTGAGGAATTGCTTCTCGAGCAAGATCCTCTTTTACAGTTTTCTAATTAAAATCCTACCTTAATTCCAGGCACTTTCTATGAATTCAGTGACAAAAATGGGAATGGACAGTTGTGGAGCGGTGTTACATGTCATATAGTATACTATATATGGTCTATCAATCATCTTTTTCAATCGTGTTGAGAATGAGGGCACTGAGGTTTGAAGGGCTGGGGAAACTTAGTTTGTACAGCTAGTAAATAAATATTAGCTTTGGGAGTCACATGGTTTTCTGATCTAAACCCCCTAGTTTGTCTACTATTTAACACTGTAGGTACATTTTAAACAATGAACTAGTACCTGCCCTATTAAACACGTCATTGGAAATATGTGTCAAACACCTTTTTTTTTTTTTTTTTTTGGTGGGGTTACTTGTTTTGAAGATATTTCATAAACCTTTCCATGTCTTCTGGTCACAAAAGTCTTCTTCAAGATCTCTTGTTGAAATTTAAGTGCATCTCTCTCTCTCTCTTTAGAACAGGCTTCCCTGGTGGCTCAGATGGTAAAGCATCTGCCTCCAATGTGGGAGGCCCAGGTTGGATCCCTGGGTTAGGAAGATCTCCTAGAGAAAGAGAATGGCTACCCATTCCAGTATTCTTGCCTGGAGAATTCCATGGACAGAGGAGCCTGGTGGGCTATGGTCCATGGCTTTGCAAAGAGTCGGACACAACTGAGAAACTAACACTCTCTCTTTAGAACAGCTAATGAAAAGGGGTAAACTGGTCACATGATTTCTCTTCTGTATTCTGTATGGACTCTTCCATATTTCATTTTACAGTTTTTAAGAACTTGAATGAGTCTGAAGGACACCCAGATCTCAGCTAACCTTAAAATTCTTTGCTGCAGACTATCAACTATCTGGGTATTTAGAAAACAGTCAATTGATTGTTTTCGTAGGTATTGTGGTGTAGATATTTGGTATGCCATAATCATAGTCATTGTCTTTTTTTGTACTGAGTTCAACTTGTGACTAGTGCTGCTAAGTCCACTGTCTTGGTAATGTTTAAAAACAAAACACAAACAAAACAGCACTCCCTGACCTTGGACTGTGCTGCCTGTAAGATGTTTATTGGCAAGTAACCAGAGAGCAGCTGACCTTCACACTGCACCAAGACTCTGCCTTATGCATTATGCCCTGTAATCCTCACAACAATACAATGAGGTAGGTACTATTATTATCCCTGAGAGGCTAAGTAGCTTGCCCAGGGTCATACTAGCAAGGAAAATGGTGGAGCCAAGTTTCTAAACCAGATAGCTTGGACTGGAGACTAACCTCTTAAACTATTTCAGCTCCTCCTGCACAAAAGAACACATATCAGGGGGAAAGGAGTTCTGGAAAACAACTCAAGGCAGTGGAGTAAGAATATGGTACACTCAGATTGGTACCGGAAGGCTTCAGAAAGAAGACTGTGAGCAAAGCATCAGGGCAGAGTAGGACTTAATTGGCAGAGCTGAGAACAGAGGCATCATGACGGGAATGGGCAGGGCTAGGGCTTGCTCTGTGGGGTAAAACAGCATCAGGCTAATAGCAGGAGACTAGGTTATGCAATTTTTAGTAAAATTTTACCTACGTCTATGCCTACATTTCTTTTTCTGGTTTTCCTTAAGAAGAAAACAAAATGCAAATAACTACTATAGGATTGTACGTGCTCAAACAGTCACAAAACAGAAACATCAGTGTATATAAACAGTACAATTTTGATTGACTGAAGTCATTTCTTCTTACTGGTGTACTACAACTGCCCTCATCATTGCTTCAAAAACCTCCTTTACCTGAATTTAAATCAAGCTGTTTAAATTGTGTTAATGGTTACTCCTTACTTTAACTGAATGAGGATTTCCCACCACCCCCCTTCCCCATCCTTACTTGAATTCTGGCACCCTGTAACAAATATATGGCAAAGATATCACAGCACAGGAAGTCCAAACTTATGAATGGGTTGTGTTGCAGAGTATCACTGTAAATTAGCTATTTGGAACCCGGGATTAATTTTCCCATGGAAATAGTAGTTAAGTTCCTAGTGGGTCTACAAAGCTTGCTTAACCAGGAACGTACCAGAACAGTCACCTTTGTGTTGATCTCTGCCTATTATTCTGAGGACTCCACGGATTTCTCTTCTTATGACAATGTTTTAACAAACAATCACCTTTGGGACACAGTTTTCTCATTAAAAGTTTTAGAAAAAGTTGACTATCACTCACAATTTCGCTCAGATCCAACCTTTGATACTACTTTGGGGGGTGTTTGTTTCCACTAAGTGAAAAGTATTAGTCGCTCAGTTGTGTCCCACTCTTTGCGACCCCATGGGCTGCAGCCCTCCAGACTTAGGCTCAGGCTCCTCTGTCCATGGAGTTATCCAGGCAAGAATACTGGAGTGGGAAGCCATTCCCTTCTCCAGGGGATCTTCCTGACCCACAGATAGAACCTGGGTCCTCTGCACTGCAGGCAGATTCTTTACTGTCTGAGCCACAAGGGAAGCCCCTTCTTTCTACTAATCATTACTTAAAACACAGCTTCAGTTGGAAAGGTGTTTTCCTCAGTCTAAGAAGGGAATATCAGACCACCTGACCTGCCTCCTGAGAAATGTGTATGCAGGTCAAGAAGCAACAGTTAGAACTGGACATGGAACAACAGACTGGTTCCAAATCGGGAAAGGAGTATCTCAAGGCTGTAAACTGTCACCCTGCATATTTAACTTATATGCAGAGTACGTCATGAGAAATGCTGGGCTGGATGAAGCACAAGCTGCAATCAAAATATATGGACGACACCACCTTTATGGAAGAAAGTGAAGAAGAACTAAAGAGCCTCTTGATGAAAGTGAAAGAGAGGTAAAAAGTTGGCTTAAAACTCAACATTCAGAAAATGAAGATCATGGCATCCAGTCCCATCACTTCATGGCAAATAGATGGGGAAACAATGGAAACAGTGAGACTTTATTTTGGGGGGCTCAAAAATCATTGCAGATGATGACTGCAGCCATGAAATTAAAAGATGCTTGCTCCTTGGAAGAAAAGTTATGACCAACCTAGATAGTATATTCAAAAGCAGAGATATTACTTTGCCAACAAAGGTCCATCTAGTCAAAGGTATTGTTTTTCCAGTAGTCATGTGTGGATGTGAGAGTTGGACTGTAAAGAAAGCTGAGTGTCGAAGAATGGATGCTTTTGAACTGTGGTGTTGGAGAAGACTCTTGAGTCCCTTGGACTGCAAGGAGATCCAACTAGTCCATCCTAAAGGAAATCAGTCCTGAATATTCATTGGAAGGACTGATGCTGAAGCTCCAATACTTTGGCCACTTGATGTGAAGAACTGACTCACTGGAAAAGACCTTGAGGCTGGGAAAGACTGAAGATGGGAGAAAGGGACGACAGAGGATAAGATGGTTGGATGGCATCACCAACTCAATGGACATGAGTTTGAGCAAGCTCCAGGAGTTGGTGAGGGACAGGCAAGCCTGACATGCTGCAGTCCATGAGGTCGCAAAGAGCAGGACACTACTGAGGGACTGAAGGTCGGGGTCAAAAGAAATGGCCAAGGCTGAAGTGATGTCACATTCTCTGCCTGCAGTGTGACAAGAAGGCAGTGATATGGCACTAGGGACATGTCCTGTCCCTGCTGCTGCAGGTGATTATCTGCCTCCTGGAGAGTATCTTCTATCCCTTATGGGGATTGGAAAAAAAAAAAAAAGACATGGCATCAGGTAGTTGTTTCCAGGATTCAATGCCCTTGGGTAGGCGTCAGAACTTGGAGATTACCTGATCGTGTGTGCTTTGACTGTAGTTCAATCTCTAATATAGAAATTTCACATTCGAATAACCTAAAGCTACGATGAGGATATCTCCCAAATACAATGCTTGTCTCAAAAATGTTTTCGTCAGGGCATAAAAACCACAAGAAAACTAAAATCTTTGTTTTAGATAGAAACATTACCAACAAATGTTTCCAAAACAGAAATGCTTAAAGTGAAAAAAAAAAAAAGTACATTTATGGCCACCATTAATAGTGAGGCAGGAGACAGTGGGGCTCTGGGCTGGACACCTGGTATTTGTCAAGTGGAATAAAATCCAAGCTTTTATTCTCACCCAGATACTCCAAGGACAAAGTTAGTGGTAAAAGCTGAGCTCTGCTAGAGCAGAGAGATAAATACCTGCTCCTGAGTTCAAGGAAAGCCTCCCTGTCCGCACATGTGCAGCAAGGCTTCTGGGAGGTCCACCCATAGTAAGTGTGGACATGCACCCTTAGGCCTCTAGAGTGGGATCCAGCTTAGCAAAAATGTTGCACAGATATCTTGGGGAGGACCCATGGATCAGTCAGGTGTGAAGAAAGAAACAAGATAATTGGCCAAGGGTAAACAAAGACCTGGAAGGACTGGCCTATGTAAGTGATCTACATCGCCTCCATACTGCGCTGCTCTGCACTCAGAACGCCCGCGCCCCTCTCCCAGTGTGCATCTCTGCCTAGTTTCTGACTTATCATACTCCTCCTCTCTAGAGAGGATGCCCATACCCTTTCTCTCCGGGTGTACCTCTCTGCCCTGCTTCTGAGTTGGATAAACAAACTGTTTTCCTGTGAGATCTCCCACACATTGTGCGGTGTCTCTAATTATAAACTTTGTACCTGTTTTTACAGTTTTTGCCTCCTTGAAACATTCTTGCTTTCAAACAGAGGCAAGAGCCAGGGCCATTTTGCTTCTAGCTCCAGTGATCTAGTGGCCAGGACTCTTGGTTTTTATCCAGGTGACCTAGATTTAATCCCCGGGCGGGGAACTAAGATCTCTCCTCAGGACTGCTCACTGCTCTTTCTCTGAGATCAACAGTATGATTTTTGAAAACTTTTAGGCTCTGAACACACCCCACTTCTTTTTACCTCTTTGGAAGTCTTCACACTAGGGACCTCTTGATATGACTTCAGAGTTTGCCTTTAGAAATGTTAAGAAAAACATTTCTGTGATGAGGGAAGGTTTATAATCACACCCCTACTTCTCCCAAACCCCCCACTAAATCTGTATAATAATGTCTGATGTCGCTGTGATTCTGTCAGCACACGTTTGCTAATAAAGGCATGGCTTTATTGCTTAAAGACATCTACTATATTAAACGTGCATAAATCTTTCACTTTAAGTCCACACAATCTGTGAATCTAGGTGGTATTTTCTTTTTTTGTGGCTGCACCCTGTGGCTTTTGAGATCTTAGATTCCAGACAAGGGATTGAACCTGGGCCCTTTGCAGTGAAAAGTACGGGAGTCCTAACCATTGGACTACCAGGGAAGTCCCTAGGTACTATTTTCATAACTTCACTAGTGTTCACAATAAAGTGGTTAATTTTTGAAAAATTAAATTCACTAATACCAAAAGGCAGATCAATTAAAATTTCTACTAATAATAAAAATATTAAGGCAAGTATTTATTATTTCAGCTAAAGGCTAAACAAGCTACTTGTGAAATTAAGGCATAACAGAATAAATAAAAGACACTCCTTTAAAGATCACATAGGTAAACTTTGACATTCACGGTTCCAGGTCACTTCATCCATTGATTAGATTTTTTAGAAAGTACAATTTTACAACCATAGATAACATTTCTAATTACACTAGTGCTCCACACATACTGTCCACTTTTAGGATCAGGAAGGAAATCTCTCTTAAACAGTGTTTCAGCTGACACATATACATATCAATATATATATACATTCCTCAAAACAATGGACAGACCTAGGAACTAGACTTCACAAGGGTGAAATAAGCCACTGGCTGCCACTAGTGAATGAAAGGGGGGTCTAACTGCTGGCTACTCTATTTTTGGCAAAGAGTAAATGGCAGAAGGGCTTCCCAGGTGGCTCAGTGGTAAAGAATATGCCTGTCAACGCAGGAGCCGCAGGTTCGATCCCTGGGTTGGGAAGAGCCCCTAGAGAAGGAAATGGCACCCCAGTCCAGTATTCTTGCCTGGGAAACCCTATAGACAGGGAAGCCTGGAAGGCTACAGTCCATGACGTCCCAAAAGAGTTGAACACAACTTAGTGACTAAATTACAAAAAAATGGCAGAAACAGCATTTCCAGATATAGAGTATAGAGCAGTGGTAGGTACCTCAGCAACTATACAGCAAAAGGGTTTGGAATCTTTGGAAAGCCCAAGAAGATCTACACTCCTTGAAAGTGAAGGAAATTATCCCAACAGTATTTAAAAGAAGAAAGAAGGGGAAGGGAGTAGGAGGAGGGGAGGAAGGAAAGAAAAATAGTATTTTTTTGGAGCTGTTAGGGGAATTAAACCAGAGGCCATAGATAAAAGTGTACAGCATACACTGACATGAATGTCAATGTATGGCAAAACCACTACAATGTAAAGTAAGTAGCCTCCAACTAAAATAAATAAATTTAAAAAAACAAAACAAAACAAACAAGCATCCAGCAAAGTTACCAAGATATATTAAGTGCTCACTTCAGTTCAGTCGCTCAATCGTGTCCGACTCTTTGTGACCCCAGGGACTGCAGCACGCCAGGCCTCCCTGTCATTGCCAACTCCCGGAGTGTACTCAAACTCATGTCCATTGAGTCGGTGATGCCATCCAGCCATCTTATCCTCTGTAATCCCCTTCTCCTCCCACCTTCAATCTTTCCCAGCATCAAGGTCTTTTCCAATGAGTCAGTTTTTTGCATCAGGTGACCAAAGTATTGGAGCTTCAGCTTCAGCATCAGTCCTTCCAATGAATATTCAGGACTGACTTCCTTTAGGATGGATTGGTTGGATCTCCTTGCAGTCCAAGGGACTCAAGAATCTTCTCTGACACCACATTCAAAAGCATCAATTCTTCGCCACTCAGCTTTCTTTATGGTCAAATCTCACACCCATGACTACTGGAGAAACAACAGCTTTGACTAGATGGACCTTTGTTGGCAAAGTAAGATCTCTGCTTCTGAATATGCTGTCTTTAATAGGTTGGTCATAAGTTTTCTTCCAAGGAGCAAGCACCTTTTAATTTCATGGCTGCAGTCACCATCTGCAGTGATTTTTGAGCCCCCCAAAATAAAGTCTCTGTTTTCACTGTTTTCCCATCTATTTGCTATGAAGTGATGGGACTGGATGCCATGATCTTCATTTTCTGAGTGTTGAGCTTTAAGTGAACTTTTTCACTCTCCTCTTTCACTTTCATCAAGAGGCTCTTTAGTTCTTCTTCACTTTCTGCCATAAGGGTGCTGTCATCTGCATATCTAAGGTTATTGATATTTATCCCGGCAATCTTGATGCCAGCTTGTGCTTCATCCAGCCCAGGATTTCTCATGACGTACTCTGCATATAAGTTAAATAAGCAAGGCGACAGTATACAGCCTTGAGGTACTACTTTCCTGATTTGGAACCAGTCTGTTGTTCCATGTCCAGTTCTAACTGTTGCTTCTTGACCTGCATACAGATTTCTCAAGAGGCAGGTGCTCAGTGTTGGCCAAATTTGAGTACTAGGAATTTTACCGGGCAAAATAGGGTTATTTAAGGTTAACTATGTCAGTAGTTTTGTTAGCACCTGTAGTTTCTAGGAATTAAGAGATATAACACCTGAAATGAGTTCAGCTATCAATAGAAATTAACACTGACCAATCAAATTCACCCATGTTGCANCTCAGTGTTGGCCAAATTTGAGTACTAGGAATTTTACCGGGCAAAATAGGGTTATTTAAGGTTAACTATGTCAGTAGTTTTGTTAGCACCTGTAGTTTCTAGGAATTAAGAGATATAACACCTGAAATGAGTTCAGCTATCAATAGAAATTAACACTGACCAATCAAATTCACCCATGTTGCAATTGTAGCAGGATTTCTTTTTTGTTTGGGCTATAATTCCCTCAGACTAGGCTATTTAGCTCAGCTGATGGAAAAACTTGATGGATCACAGCCCTGTATAAGCCAAACTTTACAAAGAGAAAGACACTGAAATGGTACCATATTTGCACCATGTTATGCACATACCCCTATCCCCAGACAGGTATCACTCAAAAAAGCTTGCTGGTCACAAGAGGGACTGCATAAAAGGGTGCAGTCAGCTTACATCAAACACATCTCAATGTCTTGAAAAATTCAAAGTATTTCTATAAAGTCATGTAACACATAAGGAACAAGTTGCTCTAAATCATATTTTTCAACTCCACTAGATTTCATTAAGGGAACGGATTTCCTTGTTATGACCAAAGTGTTTGATTTCTAAACAATGAAAAGAAAAAAAAAATTGTAAATAGAACACAACTGTAAAACTGAGGCATCCGAGATGTTAAGAATCAGTTAATTTTACTTTAATTACTTCAGATATTTCTAGCAAATAGTAAGGAAAAAACTCCAGAAAAAAACCAAGACTATTTAGGTACTGTATTCAAACTGAGATAATAAAGATGTGGGTGAGAATGAAAATAATATCTGTTATATGCATTATCTGAACTCACTTTAACATTATGGGAATTTTGACATTTGGAAGCTCAAAAAATAAACATTTTAAGGTGAGTCATCAGTTATTTCTACATGCTTTTTAGTCAATTTTAAATTAAAGGAATTGATACAAGGCACTGATATTACAAATTCATTTCCACTATGTCAGGCAATCTGTATCACAAAAATAACTTTTAGTACAAGATTCATGATTCCCTATAGAAATACAAAAAGATCTTTTGTTCATTTTCTAGTATTCTCCTCTTTCTTTACAAAAATAGCAAAATATCGCTGCGATTTGTTTTTCTCCAGTAAGATTTCTATGGCACTGTTGCAAGTGAGCAGCATCCTGCCCCTCATCTCTCTGTTATCTCAGCTTTGATCCCCCTATCCTGGGTAACTTTGATCCCCTCTGTCTACTAACCTTTTGCTTATTGAAGAAAACTTGACTCATGACATCCATTGTAATATATTAAAAGTAATTCATAGCTTAGCAACACATTGGAAGTTCTGAACATTTCAACTCTAACAAAAGCAGACACACTCATTCTCAATTCTGTGATACAGAAAGTGGTCAGCAACATGTGCAATGAACCAAAAATCTAAATTTTAAAGGATATAAACTAAACAACAACAACAAAAATTAAATGCCTGGATATAATTCTAAGTAAGCAACTTTACTTAAAATCTAAAGCTGTCTTTATAGCCTATTTGCAGTTTTCCAGTAATCTTTCTTCACAAGCAGACCATAAGAGCGTTAGGATTATTTCTAGAAACATGGTCAGTTATACTTGAGTTGTATTTAACCCCCCAGTGGATCTCTGTCTTAATTTGCACTGTGAAAAATAAACAGCTGTATCTTGCCTTTCTGGACAGTCAATAGGTTTTATTTACACTGCTTTGGGAAAAGGAGACAAAAGACATCCCTTTAAAATTGTCTTCAGCAATCTCAGTTTGGAAGGGAATATATAGCACAAAATTTATATATATAAGGAAAGAAATATCTCTATACACAAAAACATAAATAGGCAGACAAATGAAGTGGCTAGGAAGTCTCTCGAAGTTCAAATTTATAAACTGACCATCAAACCCAGAACTTAGATCTGTAATGGGAAAAAAAATCATTATTAGGCTGAAAAAAATTCAAATACCGCTATCACGAACATGGAAAAAAAAATTAAATAGAAAACAGAAAACAATAATCACCGGAAAACCTGTGTCTTGTAAAGATTTCTTTCCATCAGAAGATGCAGAAACATTTTCCCCCCGGAGTAAACGCAAACGTTTCTGAGGCACCCCCAGTTTCTTGCCCGCTTTCTCCCCCAGGCGCCGGTGGAGACGGCCGGTGTGGACTTTTTTCCAGAGATGAGAAGTAGAAATGTGTACTTTCTCGGGAGCGGGTGCACTTTTCCCCCCGGCCCCCCTCTGCTCTGCCTCCAAGATGGTAGGAAAGTTGTCGTTTCGGAGGGCAGAGGAGCGGCTCTCTGGTGTTATGTCCTCGCAGTGCCTGTAGTGGTGCTGTAGGAGGCTGCTGCCTCTTCTAGTGCAGCCCCGGCAGCCCTGCCTTCTTGGCTGGAGAGTATATTCAGGGATTTCCCCTTAATAATCACCGACCCTGGGAGCACTTTTTAGTTTCCAAAATAAAAATATGATCCTCACCCCTCTTGCTTGACAGGGAAAGGCTCTCGCCGGAGCCCAGGGGGGAGCAGTAGCAGCGGCAGCCGAGCTTCCTAGTCCATTGCCAGCGCCTCTCACTCTGATCTGTCAGCCCAGCCAAGGGAAAAGGGGGGAAGGAGAAAAAAAAAAAAAGCAGCTGAAAGGTAAGCAGAAGCGGCCCCAGGCCCGGCCCACATCCCCGGGCTCCCGTAGGGCGGCGGGCTGGGCCGCGCAGGCAGGGCGGGCGGCGAGCACGCTTACGTGAGGCCGGGGATTCGCCGGCCCGCGCCAGGCCCCGGGCAGAGAATGAAAGGGTGAGAGGGCTGGCGCCGGGGTGGCGGAGGCTGGGGACTCGGGGGCCTGGGGGGCGCCCACGGGCAACGACGGCGGGCCGCCGGCCAGGGGTCCAGCCGGGGCCGGAGCGGGGCGAGCGGCGCGGCCTGCGCGGGCCGGGGTAGGGGTGTGGAGCGGGGGGGTGGGGGGTGCCGGTTAGGCCTCGGGCCGGCGGGCCCCGCAGCGGCCGCGCCCTGCCCCCTGCCCCCACACCCCGGGCCTCCCCGCGCCCCTTCGGGTCCCTCGGGGCCTCCGGGCGGGACGGCAGCGCTGCTGGGCCGAATCCTGCGCGGGCCCCCGGGAGGTTCCCCGGCGGGGCGGCAGGCCCGGGGTGGCCGGGACAGGGGCGTCAGGGCCTAAGAGTGGGGAATGGGCGTCCAGCCGCCCCCTCCCCCGAGTCTCTCGACGACGTCCCCCACCCCCGATTCCGGTAATAGTTGGATTTATTTCTCCCCCTCCTCTGCGCTCCGGGCGGCCCAGGCCGGGGCGGGGCGGGCGGCCTTGCGGGCGTGGGGTGGGGTGGAGGGGCGGTGGAGGAGTCAGGTGCAGCCGCGGCCCGGAAAGTTTCCTTTTAGGCCCGAATTGGGGGCTGGCCTCCTTTCGGGGAGCCCCAGTCCTAGCGCTCGCGACCCCCGAGGGCGTGGGGGAGAGCACTCGGCTATTTTGAAACTCTTTGCCAGTTCCTGTCCGTGGAAGGTACTCCGCCCCTGCACCCCTCGCCCGCGCCCCACCCCGTTCCCCGGTGAGCCCTTCCAGGGCTGCAAACTCCAGCCCCGTCCCCGGGAGCCCCCCGGCTGGGGAGAGGGTCCTCTTTGCCCGTTTGCAAAAGTTTTCCAGGGATTTGTCTTAGCTGATTAGTTAGTGACTGGGCTTGTTGCAGTGGGAAAGGGAGGAGGTACATTCAGGTGGTATTTCTACTGGGCAGGCTTTTCTAATCGCTTTTTTAGCCCTTACCCCAGGAAGCGAGAGTGTTTATTTTCAGACCGAGCACCCACCCTTCCTCCCATCCCGGACTTCTTCGAGTCCCGAGCCCCCTTTTCTGGACAGCCTTGCGGAGGCAAAGATGCAGGGAGGGGGGAGGAAACTGTCAGGGAGGGAGACGGGGGCTGGATGTCTGGAGCAGCCCCTAGATGGAGGAGTTTTCCTGTCCTGTTTGGTCACTGTCCGGGAAAACAAACACGGGGACTGGACCCAAGGCGGGGACCCTGGTTGTCCGGACGGACCCCGCTGGGAAGCACTAAAAATGAGGAGGGAAGTGGAGGTGGGCAGGGCAGCTCCTGAAACAAGGTCTGCCGTTTAAGGATCGTCCGTTTATTTTTTTTCTGATAATAACTATTTGGATCTTTGTGATACTCTTCTGTTCGACCCTAGAAATACAAAAGTAGGGGATTTTTAAGGAAACTTGTTATTGCCGCAACTCAGAAGGGTCTGTGGAAGAGCCCTCAGGGAACTGAATACAGTGTGGTTTGGCTATTCCTCCCCACCTCTAGGTTTAAATGGATTTAATTTTAGCTATATTTTGGTGCCGTGAGTTTTGAAAGTTTTTTTTTTTTTTAATGTATAAAACTTAAATGTCCAAATCTAAATTTCCTGGTTTTCGGGGATAGGATGTTTCCAGTAGCTCCACTTAACCTCCTGGTGTTCTTTAGTGTGTGGAAGTCAAATGTTAATGTGCCCTGCCCGCCCCCACCCCCCACCAGCCCCCAGCCCCCAGCGTGGGATTGTCTGGGGAGGTGGTTTTTCCTCTTTTATTGGCTCTTTTCTTCCCAGCTGTTTTTAAGTAGACCTGGACCTGGGGCAGGAGGCTGTGTGTAGGTCTGTGCGTCCCGCCTGGTAGCAGGCTGTGGAGTTGGCTGGCAGAGGTGTTCCACACTCTGACCACTCACTCCCAAAGTACTATTATCCAGGAGAAGCTGGCACTTGCAGGGCAGTGGGTAACCGACCACAGGGGTCAGTGCTGACTTCTGTTCCGCGTGGAAGTGAGATTCCTTCTGTGGAGTATTACTAAAAGTGTGTCTCCTTTTCCTTTTGTTTGCCCGAAATAAAACTCCTGTTTCTCTACAATGACAGCCATCCAGCCATTTAGTATTTTGCTTAAGAAAGAAAGGCTTGATATTTGAAATTGTGTGGATTTCATACGAAAAATGTAAATTACATTTAATGGTTGTTTAACTTTATTGATTTATTGAAATTGCTTGTTGATTTGGATGTTTTCATATACTTGTGTATCCAAAATTGTTACTTCTGTTATGTTATAGTTTGCCCTTATTTTTAGAGCATACTGTATAGAAGAAATCAGTCTATGAATCTCTTAGGACATTTTGAGGTTTTTTTAAAAGATNCTTCTGTTCCGCGTGGAAGTGAGATTCCTTCTGTGGAGTATTACTAAAAGTGTGTCTCCTTTTCCTTTTGTTTGCCCGAAATAAAACTCCTGTTTCTCTACAATGACAGCCATCCAGCCATTTAGTATTTTGCTTAAGAAAGAAAGGCTTGATATTTGAAATTGTGTGGATTTCATACGAAAAATGTAAATTACATTTAATGGTTGTTTAACTTTATTGATTTATTGAAATTGCTTGTTGATTTGGATGTTTTCATATACTTGTGTATCCAAAATTGTTACTTCTGTTATGTTATAGTTTGCCCTTATTTTTAGAGCATACTGTATAGAAGAAATCAGTCTATGAATCTCTTAGGACATTTTGAGGTTTTTTTAAAAGATCTCTTTGCTTCTTAATTTGATATTTTTAAAGTGTATTGTTGGTTTCATATTCCCAGACTTTCAAATGTGTATATGTACAAATCCCAAAAGTTTTGTACTCCACCACCCCTGCAGTCTTTCCTGATCTAATCATTCCATGGGCTGCTTTATTTTTGAAGGAATAGTGGGTTTGATAATGTAAAAAGTTACATTGTATTTGAAACTAAAAAAAAAAGACAAGGCAAATATTGAATTAATTTTTAGTGGCTAAGATAGTATAAGTGAAGTGAAGTCACTCAGTCGTGTCCGACTCTTTGCGACCCTATGGACCGTAGCTTACCAGGCTCCTCCTCGGTCTATGGGATTTTCCAGGCAAGAGTACTGGAGTGGGTTGCTATTTCCTTCTCCAGGGGATCTTCCCAACTTAGGGATCAAACCCAGGTCTCCTGGATTGCAGGCAGATGCTTTACCTTCTAAGCCACCAGGGAAGAAGGTAGTATTCTTTTTCACTATTAAATATTTAGTTTCAAAAGTAGATGTTTATTTTCATTTGTACGTCTGAAGTAATCAAGTTTTCTTTCCTCTGAAAGATTGTGTAAGGAAATTTGTATACCCTACCCCAAACCATTTTTCTTAGTAAATCATGTTAATACTATTATAGAGAATTGAAATTACAGTTTAGATGGATTTTAAAATTTCTAAGTCAGAGCACCCAAAATTAAACGTCACTTCAAAAAAAAAAGAAAAGGCTCATCCATTCAGTCTTACCTGAATTGTTCCCCCAGAGTTAGCAGCTCTCACTACCCAGGTTTGGAACCATAGTTATGGGTAAGGAGAGGTCATTTATATCTGAATACAGTTAGATGGCAATGTTCTCAGACTGGTAGCACCTGGTCTCTTCCCCCCACATACCCCGTAAAGTGTAAACAGTGGATGAATGGATGATACTGGGTTGGAGGCAGCCAGTTGTCCCCAAAGGAGATTCTCCACTGCATATACAATGGTGTTCCATCTAAGCCCATTTAATTTATGCTAATATAGCTCTGTGCTTTGCAGAACAAACAGCAGTGGCGTCTTCTCACTTCCATTAGGTAGAGTTTGTCCCAGAACCTCAACTGTAGTGACTTGTCCTGGCTTTTTTGGGACACTCACAGAGATACTCTTTTCCCGCTCCTCTCTTTTTTTCCCTGATTGCACTTAGGATGCTCGGTTACTTGATTCGGTTTCTTTCCCTGAATGTGACTTGGTTTTAAGACAGCTTTTTGGTTGCATTTTATCTGTAGCATAGTACTCTACAGTCAGCCACATTTGAACTGGGCCTTGAGTTCTGACCACAGCCAGTTCTTGCACTGGACGGGTTCTTCAGCTTTATCTGTAAAATTGGAAAGACTTCTTTCTGTTGATGTAAAGGTTAGGTAAGGTAGCTCATGTACTTGACTCTTAACTTATCTAGGCCACCTTACCCTTCTGTGCTCTATGCTATTCCCCTCGGCCACTTTGAGCTTCCCTGTGGGTCAACAGCTGGTAAAGAATCCATCTGCAGTTCAAGAGACCTGGGTTCGATCCCTGGGTTGGGAAGATCCCCTGGAGAAGGGAAAGACTACCCACGCCAGTATTCTATGGGGTGGCAAAGAGTTGGACATGACTGAGCAATTTTCATTTTCACTTTCAGGCCACTTTACTCTTCTATTTTCTATACTGTTTCTCTTGTTTGACTTTTTTTTTCTGATTAAAGGTAATATGTGAAAGTGAAGTCACAGTAGTCAGACACAGCTCAGTAGTGTCTGACTCTTTGCGACCCCATGGGCTGTAGCCTACCAGGCTCCTTAGTCCATGGGATTTTTCCAGGCAAGAATACTGGAGTAGGTTGCCATTTCCTTCTCCAGGGGATTTTTCCAACCCAGGGATCGAACCCTGGTCTCCCACATTGTAGGCATATGCTCAGACAGTAAAAGTCTGAGCCATCAGGGATACCTCAAGGTAATATTTACTCATATTCATATCATTCAATCTGCCTGTGATACAGGAGACTGGGGTTCCATCCCTGGGTGGGGGAAGATCCCCTGGAGAAGGGAATGGCTACCCACTCCAGTATTCTTGCCTAGGAAATCCTATGGACAAGGAGTCTGGTGGGCTGCTGTCAATGGGGTCACCAAGAGTTGGACACTTTTTGCGTCCAACATTTTCATTCTATTCAAGAGATTACCATTGTTAACATTTTGTGGTCTGTGTGTGTGTGTTTTGTGATTGTGTGTGCATACCACGTGATCTCAGGATCTTCCATTTAACAATGTTGTGTACTTTTGTATATGGGAGTCGGTGAGAGACAGGGAAGCCTGGCGTGCTACAGTCCGTGGGGTCACAAAGAGTCGGACGTGACTGAGCGGCTTAACTGAACTGATAGTTTTGTATTGGTTAAAAGCTTGGGCAGTGGAGTCACATTGGCTTTGAATCCTACCTATGTGACTTGGATAAATTAATCTCATTAAGTCTCAGTTTATTCACCTGTGAAAAGGGGTGATGATAACGCCTTCATAGGGCTGTTGTGATTAAATGAGGAACTGCACATAAAGCCTCATATGTGGTCTTTGTAATATTTTCCTTTAAAGATTTTTAATATTCTCGATGTTAATTTTTTTTCAGTGTGAATGAGTGCTTGACTCAGCATATATTAATAATACTAGTAAGTATTTGAGTACAGATACAATATAATAATTACCTTGGTGGGGCAAATAAATATTTTTGTGCCAGTAAAAAATTAGCAGTATATTCACAGAAAGTTTCAGCAGCTCTGTATTAGCCTAGTCTCTGCCATTGAACTCTTGAGTTGGTAAATGTAAGGAAGTGGTAAGTGAGTACACTAATGGGCAAAGAAGGTGGGTTTTCTTCTAGCTCCTTTCAAACTTGAAGCTATATGCGTGCAGGTGTGTGTGTTGCATGGCTTTGAAAAGCTGAATAGTCTGTGGCTGATTTGGTCGGCTCACCTCGGGAAGGTAGGATGCTTATTTGAGGTGATGGTAGGATTTGCTAGGGTTTGGGAAAGGTTAAAGGCAGGAGGAGAAGTGGTCAACAGAGAATGAGATGGTTGAATGGCATCACCGACTCAATGGACATGAGTTTGAGCAAAGTCTGGGAGATGGGAAAGGACAGGGAAGCCTGGCATGCTGCAATCCATGGGGTCACAAAGAATTGGACACAACTGAGCAACTGAAAAACAACTGGGCCTTGTAAGAAAAAGATACTTTGTTTGCCCTTGAGGAGTTTTTAGTCTAGTGGAGAAGAAAAATAAAGTTGACATTTACAACATTGAAGGAGGAGGGATAGTTTAGCTTGGAGGAAGGAAAGCTTATTTACTCTGGCCTGGGGCAAGAAGTAAGGATTTTTTCCAGGGGGGTGGGTTTCTGCCCAGAGCAAATAGGAGGAGTTAGATAGGCATTCCAGGAGGTGGGACCTGACAAAGGAGTTTTCTGTATTGCAAATTGTAGGAATTGGGAGAGTAGGAATCTATAATGGGAGAGGGAGTGGTTGGCTTGGTCAGGTCCTAAGGAGTCGGTACTTAAGAGGTTTGGATTTCTCATACATTTATGTAGGCCTTTGGCCAAATTATTTGCATTTTAGAGGATTCAGATCCTAAAAAAGTGGAACAAAAGAGGGCAAGTGGACAGCTGCTGAGAAGAGATTGAAGGTTTGAACTACCGTAATGGCAATGGGCTTGGAGAGAAGTCAGTGGAGAGGCTGGTTACAGAGGTAAAGTGGTCTTCTTCGGGTAATTCGATGCCGATTTGGGATCCATCCTTGTATAGATAACAGCTAAAGTTGTAGATGTAGAGAAATTTGGTTTAGTGGTTCTTAGTCTTTTTTGGGAATCTGATAAACTTTCTGGACCCTGTTCCAGTAAAATATATTTGTACATATTTACAGTTCTACATATGCAGCTTGAAACCTGGGGTGATGCCTGTAGAACAGGCATCAAAATGGAAGCTGGTAAAAGTTTTTGTTTGACATTCACTGTTTGTGTGTCACTTTTATCACTGACACTTTATAGATGAGGAAACAGATTTGTCAAATAACTTGCTCAGGGTCACATACCTTGTGTTTTAACAGTGTAAATGAGCTACTGACATGGAAGATTTTTTTTTGAGAAAATTTGGATTTGTATACTTTTGAAAAATTGGAAGATCTGGAAACCATAGGTCCGTGTGTGTGTGTGTCTTTTAATTCCAACAACTTGTTGAAACTGGTTTGTCTGCTGCCTTGAGATAAGCAAATTTTGCCAGTCTTTGCCCACCCCTGTAGCACATGTAGGCATTTCATGTTGCATCCCTATAAAATAAGATTAAAAGCATCTTTGGGAACATTGACATTTAAGTGTGGGTGCCAAGAGAAAGGAAGCCACTGACTGAGAAGCCAAAAAGATTTTTCAAGAAATAGAAAGTGGTCAGCAGTGTCAGATGCCACAGAGAGGTCAAGTGAGATAAGGATGGAAAAGAGTTCGTGGAACTGAGCAACAAGCCGTTAGTTTCAGATTCTTAGCACAAAAGAACTGTAGCTACAACTTAATTTTTCTTTTTGTCATGCATTATAGGGTTTCTGTAACAATTGAGAGTGACCCCATAACAGGGATAGAAACTCAGAAAGCATTTGTTGTAAAGGTGTCTTAATTGGAGCTAATAAATTCCGTAACCCAATCAAACACTGCTCATTCTGCTAGTATTTTTGTCCCAAGAAGCCAGTGTCTAGATGTTCTATAGACTGGTGAATACTGATAATAATAGAAAACAGTTTTCAGCGGATTCTGTTACTCTAGCCTCAAGAAGGTGGGAGGGCCTGATTTACTGGAGAATTACACTGTATCATTCAGAGAACTACCAGCAGCTGGAGACTGCTTTTCAGCCCTGCAGATCTTTGATTAAAATGATAATACCAATAAACCACTACTTAACTGCTTCTAATAGTAGTTAACATTAAGTGATTACTATGTGCTGGATACCATGCATATTGAAATACCTAATTTAATTCTCCTAAGTGACTCAATGAGGTACATACTATTATAATCCTCTTTACAACTGAGAAAACTGAAACCTAAATAACTTGCCCAAGGTCAAACACCTAGTAATGAGCTGAGCCTGCTTTAAGCCCCATCTCTGATACCCACTGAATCCAGTAAGTGCTCTCCACTGCTGCATGAGCTCTCCTTACCTTTCTGATAAATTAGGTAAGAAGCTCAACTAGCATAAAGGTCATTTTAATTGAAATTCATAATGCAGACTTATTGGCACAGTGGTATTTGAGCACAGTATTTGGCACATAGTAGACAGTCAATAAGCATTTAACTTAGCTTAAAATACTCTATTTTGCACTTTGTGTTGAATATTGTTTATATTCTGGGATGATAGGCAGATTTTCTCACTGATCTTTGAATCACACCAGTTGATAGATTTTTATAATTTTTGAGTCTAACACTGATGTGTGGGATATTCCTTTTTTTTTTTTAAATCAATATACTCATCTGTTTAGTTTCACATTTCTATGTTGCATGAAGTTGAGTCGAAACATTTCAAAAAAAAATTTTTAATGGGACACTTAAGTTTTTAAGCTTTTTCAGACTTTTTAAGCTTTTTCAAACTTTATATGATTTGGGATAAGCAAATATTCTTTTCATTTGTATTAAATATATTAGCTAGCATTCTGAGAATTTAGGTTCACGTTGGATTAGAAAAAAAATTGTATGTTGTAGGTTCAGGTCCTTAAAAGGGGGTAGACTATATAAAATTACAGATGGCAATTAGGAGAAAATAGTCTGGCAGTGAAATGAACATGCTTCTGAAACAGGAGACTCAAAAGAGCAGTAATGACACACACAGATTCCACATGGAGGTGATATAGTGGCAGTCCCAAAGAGATGAATGTTCATATTTTGCAAATTGGTTTCTGGTTGCTGTTAGAAGATCAAAAGGGCTGTAGGTTGCTTTTGTTAAAAGCTTATCTTACCTTTTTTCCTACTAATGTCTTATTCCTCTGTATTTGCAAGGAAGAAGAGACTTTGGAAGGGAATTGTTTTATTTTTCATTAAACTCAGCATATAGTATCAAAGGATTCCCTTGTTCAGCTGCTAACGAATGTGCCTAGACCTGAGTTCGATCCCTTGGTTGGGAAGATCCCCTGGAGAAAGGGAAAGGCTACCCACTCCAGTATTCTGGCTTGGAGAATTCCATGGACTGTATAGTCCGTGGGGTTGCAAAGAGTTGGACATGACTGAGCAACTGGCACATAATAACAAGGAGGAGTTTTTAGGAAGATTTTACAGCGACCCGTATTTCCTACTATATGTTTGCCATGAAAAATTTCTCTCTGTGACTCTCTTAGGTGTTTTTTGCTTTTTTGGTAATAATAAGGGTATATTAAAGGGTATATATTCTAGTGCTGCTGAGAGTGCTTAATTACCTTAATTCTCTTTAAGGAAGCATAGACTTGTTTGTATTTTTTCTAAGCAAGCTATTTCCACAGATGAAGATAGTATCTACTGTAGTAATAAATTTGGTCTGGTTAAGACTTTTTTAAGTGATATTCATTGTATATTAAAAGGTGTAGTTCTAAATGGATTAGACAATGGGATAGTATTTCAATGGGATCATATTTAAATATAAGACATTTGATTAAGATCATGTGGCCTTCATACATTATATGTTTCCTCAAATTTTATCTTACAGCGAATGTCAATGAACGAAGGCCATGTGAACTGCACCTTTGGTGGACTAGCAGTAAAGAATTTCAGTGTTGGAGACTAGATATACAAAATTTTTAAAATGTAGGGTTTTTTTTCCCCTTGAAATCTATTTTAGTGCTTTTGTCATGATTACTTCTTTAATTAAAAAAGGGGAACCTTTTTTAAGATAAAGAAGACCATATTAATGGTTTTTTCCAGTTTATAGACAAGTGATTTTGATATTAAGTAATATAAAATATTATTTGATTAAACAATACTTCTTAAGAAGTTAGATTCAAAGCAGAAAGCCATTTTCCCCGAACATTCTTTCCTTTTATAGTGTATAAAGTTAGTCTGAACACATCAGGGAATTGAAATTATAGCTATAAAGATTAAATTGGGCTTATTAAAAGAGGGATTTGAAAGTTGAGAACAGGGAGGTGATTATTTAAAAAGAAGATGGAAAGTTGGCTTTTAGTAAGATTTAAAAAATATTACAATTCGAATAAATAGAAAAAATAATCACAGGTTGATGTAAAAAACATGACTTGGAGAGAAGTTGTTTTTAAGGTGTTACAATTAAACACTTTGTAATGGCATAGAGATGGTTAGCTAGAGCTTTGGCATCTTGGAGCAAATGCTGAAAGATGGACTAATGGATAGATTAATGAATTCTTAGAAGGATGTTGACTAGGCAGATTTTAAAGCGTTCTTACATTTATTAAAAAACATTATTTTGTTTTTTTAAAAAAGTTATTTGCTACATAGACCTTGAGCGGCAAATGATATGAATCTGTTTGATGAAACGTTTTCTTTAATATGTATTTACTTTTGGCTGTGCCAGATTTTTGTTGTGCATGGCCTTCTCATTGCAGTGGCTTCTCTTGTTGTGGAGCTTGGGCTCTAGGTGCACCGGCTTCAAGGCTCACAGCTTTAGTTGCCCTGCAGCATGTGGAATCTTCTAGAACCAGGGATTTGAACTGTCCTCTGAATTACAAAGCGGTTTCTTAACCACTGGACGTCATGGGAAGCCCCTGAAACGTTTGATGTTCATGAGATATACGGCAATATTCAAACATTTTAAAGCTTCTAAATTATACTTTCTCTTGGCAAATGGCTATGGCTCTTAGAAATCATTGTGTAGACTTAAGTACCAATTTAGTGGTTTTTAAAAGTTAATTATTGGTGGGTGACTCTAGTAACCTGTTTTGGGTAGACAACCTAGAATTGAGTTGCTATCACAGAAGCCATTTATGTAGGCAGTGTGTACTTACTGAGCAGCTATTTACTTCTGGGCACTGTGCTAGGCTCTGGGTATTATGAAGAGCAGGAAACTGTCCCTCTAGAAGCTCATATCCTAAAAGGGAAGAGAGCAGAACAAGCAAAGTAGACTCTTAATGAGGGTTAAAACAGGTAAATGCACAGAGTACCTCAAAAGAGCTTGGAACTAACTCTGCCTTTGGGAATCTGCATGTGGTGACAACTAAGCTGTGTTCTGAAGGCTGGGACTGGCCAGAGGAGGGGACACAAAGAGGAAGACACCCATTGTTCTGGACAGAGGGCCTGTCTTTGGTTATGGTGAGACTGGAGGAGCCTGGGTGCTCAGAGCTGTGGGTAAAATCCTCCAGTTGCTTCCTTTCTTGTGAGTGCATCTCACTGCATAGATTATGGAGCTTCCCAGGTGGCTCAGTGGTAAAGAATCCAGCTGCCAGTGCAGGAGACACAGGAGATGCAGGTTCCATCCCTGGGTCGGGAAGATGCCCTGGAGGAGGAAATGGCAAACACTTCAGTATTCTTGCCTGGAAAATTCCATGGACAGAGTCTGGCTGGCTACAGTCCATGGGATTGCCAAGAGTCGGACAAGACCAAGCAGTTGAGCACACGTGCACTGCATAGATTGTAATCTTCTAAGGAAAAAAAATTGTCTTTTACATTAATATACTCTAGCTTCTCAGAAAATGGTGGACTTGTCATAAGTGTTTAATAAATAAATACTTGCTGTTAAGCTAGAATCACGTGGATTTGACATAGTGATTATAAATCAAATTTAGTACCTTCTTTAATAGCATGTTTATTTGTTAAATTCAAAATGATTGCAAAAGAATATGTTTGCAAAAATTAGATAAGTTTGCTTTATGATTTTATATTTTGGTATATTTTACTATACAGAATTTTAAAAGATACTTCTGGTTAATGATGGCAGAATACTGACATCTCTGTTCTCTCTAAACCAAGTAAAAAGAATGAGGAGAATGAGAAACAGAAGAGAAACTCAGTCTTTGCTAACAAAACCTTATAATTTGAACGTATGAATTAGTATTATTTGAGTGCAGTGGGAATTGACCCAGGGCAAAAAAGGATGCAAGGAGAGATGCTGCTGCTGCTGCTGCTGCTAAGTCGCTTCAGTCGTGTCCGACTCTGTGCGACCCCAGAGACGGCAGCCCACCAGGCTCCCTCGTCCCTGGGATTCTCCAGGCAAGAACACTGGAGTGGGTTCCCATGTCCTTCTCCAATGCATGAAAATGAAAAGTTAAAGTGAAGTCGCTCCGTCGTGTCCGACCCTCAGCGACCCCTGGACTGCAGCCCACCAGGCTCCTCCGTCCATGGGATTTTCCAGACGAGAGTACTGGAGTGGGGTGCCATCGCCTTCTCCGCAAGGAGAGATGATTTCCTCTGTATAACTCAAGCAGAGTGCTGGGAAGCACCATGAGGACAAAACCAGTGACCCCCTCACTAGGAATGGCAAGGTTGGTATGTACACTGTGCTCCCTGAGTGGCGAAGAGATGGGATTGAATAAAAAACCGTATGTGTGCTAAGTCTCTTTGGTCGTGTCCGACCCTATTGACTGTAGCTCACCAGGCTCCTCTGTCCATGGAGTTCTTCAGACCAAGACTATTGGAGTAGGTTGCCATGCCCTTCTCTAAACAAGCAGTTGAACTATTTTTGCAAGAAGTTAAGCGTAGAGGAGAAACTGGCAGCATGTAGCTATATAGCTGTGTATCTGGTCAGCTGAAGAGAAATAAAGGCTAAATGATCATCCCCCAAAATCTATGCCATGTGGGCCCTTTTGAGTAGGGGAGACTAGTCCAGCATTGAGTCAAGTCTTAAGGGAGAAATATTGAAGATCATTTCCAGAATGACCTGAGAAAGTAAAAATCATGAATAGTCTCTTATGGTGGGAGGCAGTCTGGAGAGTTGGGGTAAGACATGGGTCCTCTGAAACAGAAGTTTATAGATAGATACAAAAGCTCAAGAAATAAATGATAGGATATAAGAGTGGAGCTAATGGAACCAAAGTATGAAATAAAAGAGAAATGTATAGTTATTATAAAAATGAAGGTCACTTTCAAAGTAGTACATATACCTGATAGCTGAGGATAATGGAGATAAACTTGAGAAATTTGAGCAATTCAAAATGGAAACAGTAAAAGCCTAGAGACAGAGACAGATACGGAAGACAGTAAATTTAGCATGCCTATAATTGATACCCCTAAAAAATACAATAGAATAAAGGAAACAGAAAAACAGTTTCAAGACATTAAGGAAGCGTTTCCCACAATAAAAAATGAGTTTAAATTCTAAAATGATTCCTAGACTTTATAAATTTAAAAATTAAAAAAAAAAAAAATTCTTTTGGCCACATCATGCAGCTTGCAGATCTTAGTTCCCCAACCAGGGGTTGGGCCCAGGTCCTGGCTGTGAAAGCAGCCACTGGATCACCAGAGAATTCCTATGAAGATTTTTATTGTTAGGTTAAAATACAGGGAAAATATGACCTAAGACTTTATGTCCAGACAAGCTTAAGTTTAAGTGTACTATCAGTTGACATATTTTTAAATAGAAAAAGCATGGCTTATTTTCAGTAAGTCAGCCCTTGATGGGAAAGATGGAGAGTGGAAGTAAGTAAATTATAAACTATTGAATCCAGAGATGGATTGAAAACTAAGTTAAAAGATTAGTGATTAGCATAAAACAATTTTGACTATAGGACAAATTAAAGTGTCTTAAGCTATAACAATGTAGAAATAATATAAGGAAGAAATACTGAGTTGGGATGATAGGTAGTTAACAAAAATGTAATTTTTTCTCATTTATAGCAGGGTCAATCACAGGAATGCTAACCACACTAACTTTCTCAGTTTGGAGTAAAGAAATGTGATTTAAAGGACACAGACTATAAATCTTCCAAGAAAACAGGCTATAAAATGAAATATGTAAAAAAAGAAAGTTCAACAATACAAAAAATAAGGTAGTACAATTAAGATGAAACATTGTCGTGTAAGTAAATATTAAATTATAAATTGGATGAACTTATTAAAAGAAAATGACTCAGATTGGAGGAGGGGAAAAAAACCTGTTAAGAGATGCACTGAAAAAGGGGAAAAAACAAGCAAGTAAATATTTAGCCTTTGTGGCCGTACAGTCTGTTAGAGCTACTCACTTCTCTTCTGTTACAACATGGAAGCAATCATATGTGATATACAAATGAATGAACAGGACAGTGTTCCAATAAAACTTTATGTACAAAAGCAGGCAATGGGTCAGATTTGTCTTATAAGCCAGTTTGTTGATCTGTGGTCTTAAATAGTGCTTCAGAAAACCTGAGAGTAAAAGGATAGGCAAAGACTTAACCAGCAAATTCAGGTTCAAAAAATGAAATCCAGATACTAATATCAGACAAGGTTGAATTTAAGACAAATAACATAAATTGCCTTTTCTAATGGTAAAGAGTGACAGTCTAATGATCATGAAATCTCTGTATCAAATAATATAGCTTTAAAATTTATAAAATAAATACAAGGGAAAATAAATAAGGTTATAGTTGGAGATTTTGTTTCATCCCTTGGTAGACAGAAAAAGCAAACTAAATAACAGTGAATGTTAATAGCATGATATATGGTGTAACTAGCAAGATACCCTAGAAACAACAAATGCTTTTTTCCAGGAACACCTATTAGTCCCCAAATAAAAATGCAGTCAAATCCAAAATCAGAGATATATTCGGGTTATGCTCTTTCTTGTTCTTTTTTCCTTGTGAAATTTGTTTTCATTAGAATACAGGGGATGATTTGAGAAATATCTCCGTGGGTTATGCCCCACCAGGGAGGTGTCCATTCCGATCTTCCTGGGATAGCTTTTGGAACTTCTTAGAGCTGCTTTTCTTGCTGCCAGCAGACTCTGAAGGCCCCCCTGCTTGAGTGGCTCCTCCATGGAAGAGAATTTCCTCTTTTTCGTGGGGACACTCTTGTTTCTGACAGTTCAGGGTCACTAACTGGTTCCTCTTTAGGGAAAGATTTCTTCCTCTTGGGAAGACTTCCATGCATCTGTGTCTTCAAGATCTCTGCTAACCAGCTTCTCCTTGGAAAAAGATTTCTTCTTCGGTTTGGAAAAAGAGATATAGGTCTTTCATTCCATTCTCCCGAGGAGTCTCCTGGGGCTTTTCCTTCATTGGGGTCCTAGCCTCCTGGGAGGCAGCCGAGCCCAGGGAACCAGAGTGTGTTCCAGCTAGCTCTCTGGGCTCTCTGCAAGGTCCCAGCACCTCTTTCCTTTTACTCCTTCTCCACACAGCTGCTGTTTTCTGATGATAGGAGGGCAGTTGCCGGCTGTTTCCTTCCAGTGTTTCTTCTCCTGTTTCTCCAGCTTCCTAGTAATCTCAGCAGCTGCTCTTTGCCTGAACCGCTAACCTGCTTCACGATGTCCAGATTCTTCTGTGGCATCTTTTCAGCCTCCTAAGACAGGCGTTCCTCCACTTAGTCAAGTTCTCCCCAAATACACTTGTGCAACCCTCAGAGAAGCTATCCATTTGTGAGGAAGTACCTCATTTGTTTGCTAGGGGTCTGGAGAGGCAGCCTTTTTGTTCTTGGCAGTTGCTTGGTCAGTGAAGGCAGGATGGAAAATAAGTCTGCATTTTGGAGTGTTACCCCTTGTCTTCAGGGCTCTGGAAGCGTGGTCCTTAGCTGGGCCCAGGGAATCAGTCAGACACCAATATGCTCCTTTTGTGTGTGTGTGTGTGTATGTGTGTGGAATCTCAGTTCCCTGACCAAGGATCAAACCTGGTCCCTTGCAGTGGAAGCATGGAGTCTGGACCACTGGACTGTCAGGGAATTCCCAGTGGTCCTTACTCTTAACTAGAACTAAAACGAAGGGAAGCCTAAAACTCTGCCATCCGAAAATGTTAGATAACTCTTGGGTCAAAGGAGAAATTAAAAAATAAAATCCAAGTCAACGTGTATTACTACCTATGGGATATGATTAAAACACTACTCAGGAAAATTCATGAATGTAAACAAATTACTAAGCAAGAAAAGAATGAAAGTAAAAGAATTAAGCCCAAGAAGTTAAAAAATACAATGAAAAGAGTGGAAAGAAAACAGAAAGAAAGTATTAACAAATACAAAAGCAGAAACTGATGAATTAGAAAATACGTGGAGGTACTTGGCTCAGACGGTAAAGCGTTTTATCTGCAATGCAGGAGACCCAGGTTTGATCCCTGGGTTGGGAAGATACCCTGGAGAAGGAAATGGCAGCCCACTCCAGTATTCTTGCCTGAAAAATCCCATGGACGGCAGAGCCTGGTAGGCTACTGTCCATGGGGTCTCAAAGAGTCGGACACGACTGAGCAACTTCACGTCACTTCACTGATAATTCCAAGAGGTTTTTTTTTTTTCCTTCTTTTTGTGGGGCGAAGTATATTGGTAAAAGTATTAAGCAGATAAATTCCTGTTGAACCCAATCATGAACAAAAGGGAAAAGCACAAATTTCACAAATGTGTATGGACATAACGTAGAATACAAGAATGAGTCACAGATGTTTAGTAAATTAAGTATAAGAGGTCACATTGCTAAATTGTATACAGGTAAGTTTGAAAACCTGATCCGCACAAAACACTGCCCAGGCAACCTTCTAAGGAACGTTACAACTGCAGTGCTTTTTAACTTGTTCAGGAACATAGATTTTATAAGTTGTTTTTTAAAAATGTTAATACCTAATTCTGCCATGGCACACACAGAAAAAACTCTAGACATTCTCAAAATACAAAAATCCTCAATATTAGCAAATATAGCCCAGTCATACATTAGAAGACTAATGCGTGATGACCAGGTTGCTTTCATCCCAGGAGTGTAAGAAGAGTACAGTATCAGGAAGTACTAAATACTAAATATTTTTAGTATATATTTTTTAAAGTGCAAGAGAAAAATGATCATTTCCCTGGAAACTGAAAAAAAGAATTTGGTAAAAATTAGCTGTCAATTCTGAGTTTGTTTTTTTCTTAATAAAATAGGAGTTACTTCATACTTCCTTAACATAACACAGAAGTCAGCATTTTACTGCCATTGACTGGAAGCAATTCTTATTTAAAATTAGGAGTAACAGTGGCTGCTGTTATAAACATTGTTTCAACAGTTCTAGCCAATTCAAATAGGGAAAAAGGATGCATGAACATTGGCGAGCAAGGGGGAATCATCAGTCTTAATAGACATGATGCCACCTAGGATATGTCAGAATAAAAAGTGAATGTTACCCTTCATGTGATTTATAAAGTATTCTCATCCATCTAGATATATAGGCTGCTTTTTTCATAATGGCAATCAAATTGAATATGTAAATTCCTTTTTTCAGTTAGTTATATCCAGCCTATTTATTTCCTGAAGTTCATATAGATTTACTTAACTAATTCATGAAAGATTTATGTTTGCCAGGTGGATGATTAGGCCAAAAAGAGTGTAAAAATGAAACCACATGGGTTTGCTTTGAAATAATTTCCTGTCCTGAACATCCAGACCTTCAGGGCAGCTGAATTTAAATTTTTAGTCCAACTTTTCTTCCTTGCCTCCTAATAAAGGGAAAAGGCAAAGTTCTTATTTTTGTTTTTCACTGATGCATGATTAGGTTTACTCAGTTATGTGTGATTTTTTTTTTTTTATTATTACCTAAGTTAATATTTCAGATTTTTTTCTACTGATGTAAGTGAAATGCTTCTTAAAGGTAACATAAATTCTCTACCTTTATCATCAGCGGGTAGAATGTAATAGTAATGAGAACTTTATGAGTAATAACTCTCATTTGTTCAAGGCATGGTACTTAGTATGTTGCATGCTTTGTGTGATTTGATCCCTGAAGCAACCTCATAACATAGCTACTAATATTATCTCTATTTTACAGATGAGAAAACCAAGGTTAAATGATTTGTCCAAGGTAAACACTGTAGTTATCGTGGCAGATCTCTGACTTAAGTAAACATACCTTCTGACTCTTCAAGGATTTGTGTGTCTTGTCATTCACTGATGTAAAGGAGTTTTTTATTTAGTTTCGTAAAGGGGAGAGTGCTTCTCGAGGTTTTCTGTAGCTGATGTCTAAGCTGTTCATCATCTGTCTTGGTGACTTTTGGAGTGTAGAGCAAGCAGGTCGGACCCCAGCAGCCCCCTGTGTCCTGATGTGACCGATCAGTTGTTTCAGTTTCACTGTAGATGGTATGGTGTTATCATACATGTTACTCCTAGACTTTTTGTGTGTTGAGAGGTAGTGACTAGTGTGTGATTTCTTCCTGCTGTCGTCTTCTTAAGCTTCCAGAGACTCATCAGCCATGGTGGTTATACTATCCAGTGTAATTGAGAGCATTCTGTGGTGCAGAGCACTCAACTGAATGGTGGAAATGTGGTAGTCACGAGTCTGGGCTCAAGGCTATACTCTGAATGGGACAGGTGTAGGGGAGTATTAGAGGGAAAAATAACTGTAAAAAAACAGGGATTTGTTCTTTTTTAATATTTCATAGAAATATTTGTTACAAATTGCTAAATATTTTGCCAATACATCAGAAAATGTAGAATTTCTGGGGGAAGTTTTGGGTCTGTAGAGCTCATTCCATTGCCATTTTAAAGAGATTTGAGTTCTGAAAATCAGCATAAGGTAAAACCATCAGTAAAGAAATAAAAAAAAAAGACCCGTCACCTTATAACATGAGTTTGGTGGAAGAACCCTGCTATTTTGAGGTATTTACAAGAGTTAAAGCAAAAATTATTTAGTTCAATTTGGAGTGGTAGGTTAACTTAATATTTTATGTCTTATTATTTGAATTCAATACTGGGATGTTGGGTTACAGAGAAGAATCCATCCTGTTAGGAATGGTGATACCCTAGAATTTTACTTCCCAGGTGAGCAAACTTTGCTTATTTCTATTTGTTAACTAGGCCTTTTGATATTTTTGTAGACAATCTGCTTCATCTTGATTCTGCAGCATTCCAAACTGTGGTATCCTTGGGGTTCTCTTAACATTGCTATGGTGCAGAAGATTTAAAATCAGGTATGGCTGTGGGGCCCAAAGTCCCTCAGTGAAATTCTCAACTTAAACCTGCCTTATACTCTCTGATTTATCATTTGGGTTTCTTTTTTTGTGGTGGTCTTTTAGCTGATGTTCACAAGGAATAGAGTCACGTGATGTATGAAGGGAAACATATACACTTCTCTGAGGTTGACAATAAGCCCTTGTGCTCATATAGCCCCAAACTGTGCAAGCAGCGGCGACTCAACGGCTACGCTTTCTGTATCAGACACGTTCTGGAGGACAAGACTGCCCCCTTCAAGCAATGTGAATATGTGGCCAAGTATAACAGCCAGCGCTGCACCAACCCCATTCCTAAATCGGAGGACCGCAGGTAAGCGCTGACAGTGGGGAGCAGCCCTTGATTGAATCAGCAAGCTTGGAAGTTGGTTCTGTTTTGTTTGATGTATGATATGATGAATTTAAATGTTGAATTCAGGGGTTAATCTAAGTAAACTTTATAATGGTTCTAAAGATGAGAGATGGCAATTTTTAGGAAATGGAATACTAACTTTGGAGAATTCTTTGTGAAGTGTGTTTAAGTGTGTAAAATTCTTTTTTTTTGCTTGAAGTCTTGGTACTGATATTCTTGGTTTACAGCCTTAGAAAGTATTTTCTGATTTTTCTACTTAGTATTTCGTCAGCCTAAATGAGACAAATGATAGGAAGTACTTTGGTGTTACAGTTAATGATAATAATTTTGGAATTTTTAAATCTGCACTTGAAAGGCAGCAAATGATATATACTTATTGAAAAAGCATTATTCAAAAGAATGATTACTTGAATCATTCAGAAAATTTATTTCCTCTCAGGCTTCTTTGGTTAAAAAGAGTTCCCTATAAACTGTTTACTGTAATTTAGAACCTGTATTTTCATCGTAAAGTAGGCTTTATGACTGGGATTATGAATTTATACTTTTCTGAGTTAAAGAAAATAATGAGATGTTTTTAAAGGAGTTTTACGCTGATTATTCATCTTTCATATCCTTAGAAAAATTTATACTGTATTTCACATATAATCTCTTTTTTTAATGTCTCTTTTTGTCAGTTCTTCAGAAACCATGTTGATCATTGTAGGATATTACAGAGAGATGCATGCTTCTTTTCCTGAAAGTTTCAAATACTTGTGTTTAGGTAGAAAATTTGAACTTTTTACTTCTATGTTTAAAAAATACATATACAACCTTTATTTTTTGTTCCTATATGTAAACAAATGTCACCTGTGTAAATTGGTTGAAAAGGAATCGTGTATTTTGTATGTCATGGTGAGCAGCTTATAAACTTTTAGGGTGAAATAAATAATTTATGTTGATAAATATCTCACCAAAATGAGTACAGCATGATGTGGTGATTTGGAAATACTCTCTTAGAATATCTAATGAGCACTTCAGGTTTCAAATTACAATACCTGAAAGTTAGAAACAGCTGTTTAGTGAGGAAAGGAATAAAATTTTAATCTTAGATGAGAAAGGTACCGATGTATTAGGCTAAGCATGTCTGTCCAGTTGGTTTTAGCTGACTAAAATTAATTTCTTATTCCTACCCGTTTTTAACTTGAAGAATGAATGGACTTGGATTATTTTTATTATTTTTTTCACATCAAGATCCATTATAATCACATTTCTATAATTTTGTCTTAAATTCAGTTTATCAGAGGTGCAATTTTTGTCAACCTTGGATTTTTTTTTCAATTCAGCTGAAAAGTATTATCTTAACAGCAAATAACAAGAAGTAAATTGAGAGTCACTCTGAATTTCTCCAAAATATTAATTATCTGAATTAATTTAATATGTCTTCACCTTTATTTTTGAAGTAATTTTCTTTTTTTTTTTTAAGAGCAAGAAAGGAAAGGACTTTTGTGTTGCTCTGTCAGGAGAATCTGGGCTTAAAAAGTACTCAGAGAGCATATGACCACAAATGCTATTAATATTTTTGTGTTTTTGTTGTTGTAGGGCTGTTTGAAAACAGATTAAAGTAGATGTTGGTAGGAAGTAACATTTTTACTTAACCTCAAGAAACCCAGGTTAAATTCATATCATAATATGTTTAAACCTGTGTATAAATGTAATATTTATAACTGTACTATATGATACAATATAGAAAAGATTAATATTAATATTTTTTTGAAAATAAGCTTTTATCATCATTAAGGCAGTTACTCCTTGGACACTTAAGGATTTAAAATGGTTTTATGTATAGTTTTAGAAAACAAGTTCCCAAGCACTTTAATTGACAAAAATATCTGGACAATAGTCAGCTAGAAAAAGTGCATAAGTTATCTGGTGTGTATTATAGATGCTAACTTATGAAATTCCATCTTTTGGATAGAATAGTGTTCAGTTCAGTTAGAAGTACTGATATAATTAAAAAGTAATGTCCATTTTCTAATAAACTTTTACAGTGGAAAGCTAAAGCCCGGTACTGTAGCCTTGATATTTCAGAGAAAATGGTTATATTAAATTGGTTATTTTATATAGTATTGTAAATTTAAGTTTGATATAGTTTTATATATACATATATATTTATTTAGTAGTATGTATTCACCAAGAAATTTTCTTGTTTTCTATATTTATTCTTTTCTAAAACAGCTTAAGATATAATTCTTATAGGAATCAAGTTTCCCATTTGAAGTATATAGTTCATTATTCTGTAATGTCTATACAGGAGTGTGTAACTATCAACATAGTTTCAGCCCTGCAAAGGAACACATTTTCAGGCATTTTCCTGTATTCTTTTTGACTGGAAATTCATATTTACATACTTACTTAAAATATATACTTATTTTAAATGCTGTTCATAACTAAGTAAGCTGTTGTAATTCTAATTATGTGGTCCCAGTGTGACAGTGGTTAGAGTGGATTGAAGGCGGGGTTGAAGAGGACTGTCCCTGTGGCTTGGCCTCTGCTGGGTTAGGTGATACACGAATAGTAGCCTCATTTACCAGTCTAGACGGCCCATGTTAATGAGCAGAGCAGCTTGATTTCTCAATTTTAAAAAGCCCACTTCAAAAAAATAATAAAATTAACAACAACAAAAAAGCCCACTTCATTACTCCACTCTAAAAATACTAATCCTTTTGATAATTTGAAAATGAGTAGAAAATAACAAAAACTATCAACACTTTGTTGGGAAGCTTAATACAGTTATACCTAAAACCCTTTTCCTGACTAGCTTTTGTTTTATGACTCTTTTCTATTTAGAGTAGGTAGGACCTAGCTCAAACCTGCTAGTTACACACACATAAACGTGCAGTGCAGAGTCTCTTTACAGTCCAGAAAGCTTTTTCATAGTAATTGTATTTACAATGAAAGAGTGAGACAAGGCAGCAAAACCATGTGTCCTCATTTTTGGTGAATCTGTGTATTTAACAGTTTTTAAAACACTTTTCTGTTGCAGCCCAGCGAGTTTGGGAATTGACATTATTTACGTTATTGCCTTTTCCCCCAAACTGTGTTCTCTGGAGATATGCTGCAGTAAAAATAGGCACCATTTTAAATAAGTTTGGGAAACAGTGCCACATGGGTACATTTCTACCCTTGGAGTATAATGCACATATCATACAAGATGCTTTGAGAGATTGGTCAGCAGAAACAAATGATATAATTATTATCTCTTTCTGTTTAAGCTAGCATTTTTCCAAATTTATTTAAGCATGGCATACTGTCTTTATGGCATACTTGTCAGCATACCTTAGAACTGCATGAGGTATACCAGTTCGGAAAATACTACTTTTCTATTTTCTAGAGAAGGAAATGGCAACCCGCTCCAATATTGTTGCCTGGAAAATCTCATGGACGCAGAAGCCTGGTGGGCTATAGTCTATGGAGTTGCAAAGAGTCGAGCATGACTTAGCAACTAAATGACAAATGACTTTTCTATTGGTTAGAAACCTCTGTTGATTTATAGTGTAATTTTATTCAAATAACATGCATTCTTAATAAGAGTCTTCAAGAGCTTTGATTTTTTTTCTTCTATTTTTTAAATTGAAGCATAGTTGATTTACATGTTAATTTCTGCTATACAACACAGTAATTCAGTTATACATATATGCATTCTGTTTCATATTCTTTTCCACTATAGTTTATCACAGGATATTAAATATTGTTACCTGTGCTAAATGAGCTTTGATTTTTAGTTTAAGTCTTGGCTGTCACTTTCTATATAGCTGGTTTTGGGTAAGTTAATTTATATAAAATTTAGCTTCCTCATCTGTATAAAGGGTATTATTTTGGTACCTACTGCAGGTAGAAATTAGAAGAGATAATTCATGTACTCAACACATGGCTATTGAGAAATTCATTTAACTGCAATCACACCAACTAGTTGTATTATTTTCTCCTCTTCTGTGTGTGTCTGTGTGTAGAACACACAGTAGACATTTGACATTCTTAAGTGTTATGTCATAAGATCTTTGTGAATCTCCAATAGTTGAATGGCATTGGGACATGTAATTTTTTTCTCTAAAAGAGAATTTTAAGTGATCCTTTAGATTCCTGATGAGCTACTTTGTATGCTATGAATAGAGAATAACAAAGCCACATGAAAACCAATAGCTAGATGTTTATCCAGGACCACTCACTATTTGAATGACTTGCTTCTGTCTGGCAGCCTCTTTGCATGTGCAATTCATTTATTTGCTTTAGCAAAACTGCACAGACTTTGCGGATTGCTTGAGGGTAATGGAAGTTGTATAAATTACATCCACGAATGCAGTTATTATAGTCATGCATTTTGGGCATACAAGGATTCACATTTTATGATATGTAGCTTTGTATTCTACTTTTCTCAAGATGTCTTATGAACAGTCTCCTGTATATGTGTGTATTTTTATAGGTACTGCAACAGCCACTTGCAGGTACTTGGCTTTATCCCGAAAAAAGAGAGGAAGAAAAAGAATGACCCTATAGATGAGGTCAAGGTCAGGCACCAGATGGATACCATGGCCTTTAGCCTGACAGTGCCCACGCTGGCCTTGAAGATGCCCAATGGACTGGATGGAATGTCCCTCTCTCCACCAGGGGCAAGGGTCCCTGTCCACTACCTGGAAACCGAGTTGGAAGACCCCTTTGCTTTCAACGAGGAAGATGATGACCTAAAGAAAGGGGCAACTGTGAGAAAGAAGTTGCAGAGCAAGTTGGCCCAGAATCGGCAGCGCCAGAGAGAGACAGAGATTTTAAAAGTTCGACAAGAGCACTTTAGTCCCCCTCCTGCCCCTTCTCAGCAGCAGCCTCCGCAGCAGCACTCCCACCTGTCACCTTTACCCACTTTAAAACCTCCAGCGCCACCGCAGGGTGTAGTCTGCAAGTCACCTCAACCTCAGAACACCAGCCTACCAATGCAGGGAGTGGCCCCCACCACACACACTATAGCACAAGCAAGGCAGTTGTCTCATAAGAGGCCTCTGCCCCTCCTGCCATCCAGTAGGGCTCCCGCCGTGGACCCGCCCAGGACTGACCGGGTCCTTATGAAAGCCACAGCCTTCTCTCCACACTTCTCTTGTATAAGTCGGCTGCAGAGACTGGTGAAACTGTGCACCCAAAAACATCAGTTGGACACTGATCTGTTTCCCCATTTAGGTGAGTTACCATTTCTTTTACCGTGTCATATAAGTGTGTAAAATAATGAAATGTGCCCTTTTGCACATGGTTTTATTTTCATAGACTTCTCATATGTAATAGGGGTAGAAGAATACTTGGACAGAGTGTCCAGTCAAGACTGTGTATTTAGATAAATCACCTTAACATAAACATGCTACTGGAGAGAACAATAATTGGTGAACAGAATACAGAAAAATAGGAGCTGGGTGTTTAGAATTCCAGGTACAGCTTCTAGTAGGGTAGTAGCAGTATTGGAAGCAGTTGTGTTTGGTTTTGTACTTCTGCAAGCTCGGTCCTTGTGTGTCTAATGAAGTTCTTGACATGTCTTATCACAGAACTTTGGAATAAAGATAGTATTGTTGGCATCTGCTGACAGTTTTCTAAAAAAAAAAAATTCTTAAAGTAATGGCTGTTCATGATTTAAAAGTGAAAAGTTACAGAAAACTGTAGTGGAGACAAATATCTATCTTTCCTTTGTTGTTTCTGAGTTTTCTACTTAATCAAGAAAATCCTGATAGCAAGTTTATACAGATAGTCTACATATTCTGTTAATAGTTTGATTGTTTTATTTTTGTTCATTTAAACCTTTGATACATTTGGAATTTATTCTTGTGTTGTGAGCTGTGATTCTAACTTTAGGAAAGATTATTTGCATGAAATATGACAGCAATAGAAAAATGGGAAAAGGATGGGAATAGAAGAAGAAGAAATATAAATGGTCAATAAATAAATGAAAACCTCAATCCTCCTAACAGATGGGGAAACGCAAATTAAAATAACAATCAGTTACCATCAGATTAGCAAAAATTATATCCATTGTTAATGAGAATATGGGATCTCATACATGGCTGGTGAGTAATGCAACAATATCTACTAAATAAAAGTATATGTATAGTCAGCAAGCTCACTTTTGGAACTCTGTGTATTAAAAAAAATACCAGAATATAAGAATATGTGTTCTAGGATATTTATTGCAGCATTACTTGCAATACTAAAAATCTGCAAACCACCTTTATGACCTGTGGGAAATTTTGAGTAAATTCTGATATGTATACATTTTATGAAGTATTACACAGCTATTTAAAAAAATAAGTAAAAAATAAAAAGAATGAGTGAAGTCTCTTTTACCTGGATGTATCCATGATATTGTAACAAGCAGAAAAATACCATGGTATTGACTGTCCCATTTTTGTAAAAATAAGCAAAATGAATAAACAAGGGACACCAGTATATCTGTTGATCAAGCATGTGAATAAATGTTTATCTCTTTGTTGCAAGCGTAAAGTGTGAATGAAGGTACACTATTAGGCTGTTAATATTGGCTGCCATGTGGGATGGAATTGAACAGGATGTGTTTTTAGGGAGATGGGAGTGGTAACTCATATAGCTTTATATAGTTTCACTTGTTATTAAGCAATTATGACATTTGCTGGGCTTCCCAGGTGACTCAGTGGTAAGGGATCGACCTACCAGTGCAGGAGACGTAGGTTCCATTCCTGGGTCGGGAAGGTCTCCTGGAGAAGAAAGTGGCAACCAGTCTAGGACTCTTACCTGGAGAATCCCATGGACAGAGGAGCCTGGTGAGCTACAGGCTATGGGGTCATAAAGAGTCGGACAGGACTTAGCAACTAAACAAAACAAAACTCGACTTTTGTTAATTAAAGAAACTAATGAAGCTTAAAGAAAAAAAAATACAGATAAGCAAATATAACAAAGCAAGCCTTATTAGTACTTATTTGTTAATACCTTGGCATATTCTTTCAGATCTATAAAATTAAATTCCTGCTACATGTACAGTATTATAACCTATTTAAAAATTTTCATAATGTATTAAGTTAGTAATTTTTCATACACAACATAATTTGTCACAGCTGAATTCTTTCCCTAATTTAAATTATTTCCAATATGTTTAATTATGAAGTATTGCAGCTGTATAGCCCTTGCAGTAAAATAATTACCATCACATCTTTAATTTTTCCTTCAAATAGATTCCTGGAAGCAGAATTGCTAATTCCAAGCTTTTTCACTTTTTAAACAGGTTTTTGATATGTATTGCCAAATTGGCCTTCAGAATTGTTTTTTCAGTTTACTTTTCTTTCAGCAGTGTATGAGTTTCTCTACCTCTTTATAGACCTGGATATTAGATATTATTATTATTTTGCCTTTACAGATTTGATAGAAAATTTGACAGTACATGTAAAAAACTTGTGAGGTGTGCTTTAATACTTTAGACCAGTATTTCTCAAATTTTTGGCCTTAGAATCACTGTATTTACACTCTCAAAAGTTGTTGAGGTCACTGTCAAGATTTCATATATGGGAGTTATATCTGTTGCTAGTTACTAGATTAGAAGTTAAAACTGAGAAATTTAAAAATTACTAATTCATTTAAAAATAACAATAAACTTACTGCATGTTAACATGTTCTTTTTATGAAAAATAACTTTCCAAAACAAAAACAAATATAATGGGAAGAACAGCGTTTTTTGACCTTGTTTAGCAAATCTTTTTGGCCACCACTGTGTAGCCTGTTCTTAGTTCCCCGACCAACGGTTTGAACCTGTGCTCCTGCAGTGGAAGCGTGGAGTCTTAACCACTGGACCATAAGGGAAGTCCCTGTTGAGCAAAACTCAGTGTCTGGTATAGTAGAAGACAGCTAGATATCTGCATTCACTGTGTCCTGATTCATTGTGGTTTTGGTTAGTAGATAAAAAGATGGCTTTACACATTTGTTGTAGGAAAAGGAGGGCAGGTATTTTAATAGCTTTTTTTCCAAACAATTGTAGATATTTGTAATTGGTTCTTCACCATAACTTGACAAGTGATAGTTTTTAAAGATTAGTTTCAATGTGAAATCTGAAACCATATCACGGAATTTTGCATACAGTTACATTAAAATCCATTGATTTGCCTTGTACTTTGAATGAATATCTTACCCATGGATGATATTGTAACATCGTATTTGGTAAATAATGGCTTACTGACTTACACGTGTCCCAAATGTTGACACATTTTGTTATATTAAAATTTTAGGTTGCATTCATTAATATTAACACTAATCATATCAGAAAAATCTGACTCTTTTTAAGAATTTGTTATACCATCAGTGATAAATTCAAGTTTTACTCCAGAAATGAGCTTTGGTTTGTTTTTTTTTTTTCATTTCATTGTAAGTCATTGTGTGGAACATATTGACAACTAGTACCGTTTTTTGCCCCTCTTGATTCATGCCAAGGCATCAGCAGTTTGACCCATCATGGTTTGCTGCTGTTTTTACCAACAGTGCAAATGTCACCACAGTAAAAAAGGCAAATGATATCTTAATAAATTGTTTTGAAGGTAGTATTGACCTAGAGGTCTCCCCAAAAGGGCTTAAGGGACCTCTGGGGATCTGTAGGCCAAACTCTGAGTAAAAACTGCTATTCTATATTAATAATGTAGTTTTGACTATTGGTTCATACTGCCTCTTTTGGACATATGTATTTCCTATTTTATCTTGTCAATTTTTTCATCNCGTCTGGAACACACAGAGATTCATAGAGTTGGGTAGAGAAGAGAGGGGAGAGGGAGGAGACAGAGGCAACCTGGTGGAGGAAAAGGAGAGTCCAAAGGAGGAGATAGCAGTTAAGCCAGTAATCTAACTCTCAAGTAAAAATGGGTACTGAAGGTTGGGTTTTTGAAGGTACAAAATTTATAATAAATACCAAAAAGCAAAGATTAAAAATCTAGAGTAGAGGTTGGATTTTCAAAAATACAATATTAAAGAAAAGAAGAAGAAGGAGAAAAAAAAAGTCACAAGAATATTAAAAATATATATATATGAAGTTTGCTTTAAAATAGGGTCTTTTTTTTGAAAAGTAATAGTAGGTTATAAAAATGAAAATTAAAGGAGAAATAGAGGACTTAAACATTTAAAAATGTTAAAAAAAAAAAAGGACAAACAAAAAAAGAATGATCATAAAAATAGTGAAGATATATCTAGGACTTTCTCTGGTGGTGTGGGAAGTGTGGGGTCAGTTCATTTTCAGATAGTTCCTTGGTCCAGCTTAGATTTCTCAAGATCTATAGGCCCCTTCCTTGTAGTCAGTACTAACGACAGGGTTTTAATCTGTTGCACCTGTCACTTCCAAGGTGGTTCCCCCTGTTTTAGCTTCTATTTGCTGATCTCTTCAGTGTCTTATTTCCGCCCTGACACAGGGTGGTGGTGGCGGACACATTTTTTTAGGCTCACTTGCTCAGTCGCACTGTGGGGAGGGAGGGATACTGCAAACAAATAACACTGCCCCCCACCCCCCTCACTGCGCACACAGCTCAGGCTCTAGGTTGCTCTGCCAGGAGCCATCTGAGACCAGCTCTAGGCTGCATGCACCTCCCAGGTCTAAGCCGCTCAGGCACTCAGGTAGTCCTCAGAGGCTCAGACAGTTGGGCCTGCATTTTGTGCCCTTCCTAAGTCCGAGTAGCTCAGGTGCTTGGCAAGCATGATCCTTGCGACTTCTCGCCTGTCCCATCCCTACTGCTCAGTTTTCTGGATGTATAACTGGCACACCTTCTCAGGTGGATGATGACTGTCCAAAACCCCAAGAAGTCTTAGTTAGCAAAGAAGCCTGTTTGCAGTTTGGTAGTTAATGTCTCTCTGGGGCTGCAATTGCCCCCTTCCAGCCCTTCTGGCTCTGGCTGCCTGTCACTGGAGGGGGATGGTCTGCAGCTGGCTAATTCTGTTCCGTCCTTTGTTCTGTGTGTGGNAGTCTGACACTGTTTCCACTGTTTGCCCATCTGTTTCCCATGGAGTGATGGGACCAGATGCCATGATCTGAAAGAGGAGAGCAGCAGCATGCATTCATTATTGGTATCTTTGCTAGAAACAGGGATGAAACTCATCAGGAGGCATTTATTCACACTATGGTAGTGTTTGCAACAGGTGTTGGGTTCTGTGTTTCAGGTAGCTTTTCATCTAAATTTTAAATAAACATGAATTTTTTCTAACTTGCCACATCCTCTTCCCTGTCCTAGGGTTGGACTGGTCTGAAGAGAGTGGAGAAGAGCTTGAGGACTCAGAGCAGGCCTCGCCATACCAGGTGGCCTGGTCCATCCGAGAGACCCTCAGATACGAAAGACACACGTGAGTCCTCCTTTTCCTTTTTATTCTTCAGTTTCCACTGTAGTAAATGGGTTCTTCCTATGTGTGCTAATTTTTTTAAATGTTACTGGATGTAGTTTTCTTGTAATGGAGGTAAAAATAGATTCCACTTGAGAGGAGATGTGCTGTATTATTTGAGGAGAGTGATGTTTATGTTTCCTTGGTAAATTTGTTTTAGTACCTTTTTCAGTTATGACTGAAAGAACCAGTTGTAATAGATTTTAGAACTGAAGGGGACCTGAGAGTTTATCTGATCCCATTTCCTCATTTTATAGAAGAGGAAATCAAGGCCTTGACAGGTTAAGGAACTTGCCAGTGTCCCTGGCCTACTTGGAGTCCCCCTGTCTGATTTCTCCATGTTTTCTTTGGCCCTATCCACACAGTAGCTGGGAACAGTTCTTTTCACTTCACCTCCATCTTATGCAAGATTGATCCTTTCTTTATTTTTTTTTTAATTTAAATTTTATTTTTTTACTTTACAATGCTGTATTGGTTGATCCTTTCTTTAATATTTCTAATGTGCTGAATATTTCTACTGTGTTAAAGTAGTTTCCAAAGTAGTCCCATTAGAGGTTCTTGGTACCTGCGTTATCAGAAAGCTGTAGGTTACTGCCCAGCCCCTTCAGTTCTCTTTCAGAGGACTGCCTCAGCATCATGGGGCTATGCTCTGGGTGCAGTGTGAGAGGACTGAGATAGATCCTTTTCTGTGAGGCCAAAAGGTGACTTACAGATTTGGCTAATTTTTTTTTTTTAAGTTCTGTTGAATAGATGTTCAACAAGATAGAGGGGAGACTATCTGCCCCAGGCCAGCTCCTAGAATTTCAAAGTATCCTTGTATGGATGTACATTCTAGGGTCTGGGTTCTGAATTTATAGGCATACAATGTGATTTGTTAGTATACCCAGAGATGATTAGGCTTATGAAACTGATTCACTAGAGACTAATGTATAAGCCAAAATGCCAGTTTATATCCAGAAATACAATCATTAAGTGGTACAAATGTTCACTAAGCAAAACTATATGGGAAGCAAGCTATAGTCAGAAGTTTATTTGGACCTGGAGTTAGAGCAGGAGAGTTAGCTGTATTTATTAATTGTCGTTGTCCTTAACCTTTAATAGCCTAATGCTTCCATTTCCACTCTTGGGATTTACATCTCATATCCTTGTCCCTGTCTCTCCTGTCTCCGAGTTAGTATTGGAAAATGCTATATTTTTTTTTCTCTCTGAGGTTCTGTTTTATATGTCAATTCAAGACTATTTCCCTATCATTAGCATTTCTTGCTTTCAGATGGAAGTACAACTGAGCTTAAGCTTCTTTCCAAGTTGTTCAGTTCAGTTCAGTCGCTCAGTCATGTCCGACTCTTTGTGACCCCATGAATCGCAGCATGCCAGGCCTCCCTGTCCATCACCAACTCTCAGAGTTCACTCAGACTCACGCCCATCGAGTCAGTGATGCCATCCAGCCCTCTCATCCTCTGTCGTCCTCTTCTCCTCCTATCCCCAGTCCCTCCCAGCATCAGAGTCTTTTCCAATGAGTCAACTCTTCACATGAGGTGGCCAAAGTACTGGAGCTTCAGCTTTAGCATCATTCCTTCCAAAGAAATCCCAGGGCTGATCTCCTTCAGAATGGACTGGTTGGATCTCCTTGCAGTCCAAGGGACTCTCAAGAGTCTTCTCCAACACCACAGTTCAAAAGTATCAATTCCTCAGCGCTCAGCCTTCTTCACAGTCCAACTCTCGCATCCATACATGACTACTGGAAAAACCATAGCCTTGACTAGATGGACCTTAGTCGGCAAAGTAATGTCTCTGCTTTTGAATATGTTATCTAGGTTGGTCATAACTTTTCTTCCAAGGAGTAAGTGTCTTTTAATT
>SJYA01000282.1:893386-931058 GCA_006410615.1 Neotragus moschatus
GAGTGGCAATACTCATATCTGATAAAGTAGACTTTAAAACAAAGGCTGTGAAAAGAGACAAAGAAGACCACTACAAAATGATTAAAGGATCAATCCAAGAAGAAGATATAACAATTATAAATATATATGCACCCAACATAGGAGCACCGCAATATGTAAGACAAATGCTAACAACTATGAAAGGGGAAATTAACAATAACACAATAATAGTGGGAGACTTTAATACCCCACTCACACCTATGGACAGATCAACTAAACAGAAAATTAACAAAGAAATGCAAACTTTAAATGATACAATAGACCAGTTAAACCTAATTGATATCTATAGAACATTTCATCCCAAAACAATGAATTTCACCTTTTTCTAAAGTGCGCAGGGAACCGTCTCCAAGATAGATCACATTCTGGGCCATAAAGCTAACCTTGATAAATTCAAAAAAATTGAAATTATTCCAAGCATCTTTTCCGACCATAATGCGTTAAGATTCGATCTCAATTACAGGAAAAAAACTATCAAAAATTCCAGCATATGGAGGCTGAACAACACGCTTCTGAATAACCAGCAAATCACAGAAGAAATCAAAAAAGAAATCAAAATATGCATAGAAACGAATGAAAATGAAAACACAACAACCCAAAACCTGTGGGACACTATAAAAGCAGTGCTAAGAGGAAAGTTCATAGCAATACAGGCATACCGCAAGAAACAAGAAAAAAGTCAAATAAATAACCTAACTCTATACCTAAAGCAACTAGAAAAGGAAGAAATGGAGAACCCCAGATCTAGTAGAAGGAAAGAAATCATAAAAATTGGACAGTGGTTTAATCATTGCATTCCCCTCTAAAGAGCCTTTTCATGAACTTTCTTCCTAAACTAAAATGGTTCTTAAAGAAATTTGGGGAGAAAGTTTGGCCTTGTTTTGGCAAAGGTTCCTTGGTTACTTAGTTTAGTTGTAGATGCGTATGCCAAAGCGGAGCTCTCAGGATTTTACTTGGAGAAGGCAGTGGCACCCCACTCCAGTACTCTTGCCTGGAAAATCCCATGGATGGAGGAGCCTGGTGGGCTGCAGTCCATGGGGTCGCAAAGAGTCGGACACGACTGAGCGACTTCACTTTCACTTTTCACTTTCATGCATTGGAGAAGGAAATGGCAGCCCACTCCAGTGTTCTTGCCTGGAGAACCCCAGGGACGGGGGAGCCTGGTGGGCTGGCGTCTGTGGGGTCACACAGAGTTGGACACAACTGAAGTGACTTAGCAGCAGCAGCAGCAGGATTTTACCGAGGTCTCTCAGTAGCAGAAGTAAGTTGGTATCTTAAATGTATTATTAAGGAACAGTAATTACTGCCAGGAACTACTTACCTTTTCACATTCCTAATGATATCTTCAATAGAATAAAGTTCTTAATTTTTTTTTTTTTTTTGAGGGAGGTACTATTACCTCCACTTTATTTATTTATTTATTTATTTTTAAAGAATTTTATTAATAGTCTCAGGTGTACATGAGTTCCCAATCTTGAACCACCACTCCCCCCACCTCCCACCCCACATCAACTCTCTGGATCATCCCCGTGCACCAGTCCCAAGCATCCTGTATCCTGTATCGAACATAGACTGGCGATTCATTTCTTACATAATAGTATACACGTTTCAGTGCCATTCTCCCAAACCATCCCACCCATTTCCTCTCCCTCAAAGTCCAAAAGTCCATTCTACACATCTGTCTCTTTTGCTGTCTCGCATACAGGGTTATCATTACCATGTTTCTAAATTCCATAAATATGTGTTAGTAAAAAGTTCTTAATTTTAATGAGTACAATTTACTAGTGTTTTATTTTTTCCTTTCTGGTTAGTTTATTTGTGACTCACTTGAGAAAATCATTGCTTGTGCCAGGATTATGAAGCTATTTTCTCATAATATCTTTTAAAAGATTTATTGTTTTACTGGCAGTCTTTCTGGAATTTATTTTTGTATATATTATATGTGATGTGAGTTAGGACCAAGGATCATTTTTCTTTTTCCAATATGAGTTTTCTGTTTAAGCAATACTATTGAACACTTGCTTTCCATTGCATTGGAACCCTTGACATATATGTGTTTGTCTATTTGTGCATTTTCTAATCTCTTCCATTGGCCTGTTTGTCCTTGTGCCAATAACTCAAAGTTTTAATTAAAATAGCTTCATAATAGATTTAAATCTTTTTAAACAAAGCTTTTGGTTTCATTGCTTTTCCTTCCTTTTTAATTTCTTATTTTTTATTTCATTGCTTTCTTTTCTATTTGGCTCCACCATGCAGCATCTTCCCTGACCAGGGATTGAACCCCTGCCTCCTACACTGGGGTGTGGAGCCTTAACCACTGGACCGTCAGGAAAGTCCTATTTTGTTGCTTTCTGTTCTTTATTGTTTTTTCTGTTTGGCTTTAATTTTTTGAAGTTTTTAAGATAATAGCTTAAGTCATGTAAATCTGAGTTATTTCTGGCATAGATGGTTGGTGCTATTCATTTTCCTCTAAACATTGTTTTTAGCTGCATCCTACAAATTTTGGTATGACATGTTTTCATTTTTATTAAATTGGAAATACTTTCTAATACCCACCCCACCTCCTTTTTTTTTTTTTTAATCTCTGTGCAGCCTTTGGGATCTTAGGTCCTTGACCAACGGTTGAACCTAGGCCCTTGGCAGTAAGATCTAGAAGTCCTAACCACTGGCCCACCAGGGAACTCTAATACTCCTTTTGATATCTTATTTGATCTATGGGTTATATAGAAGTGATATTTAGTTTACACATATTTGGAGATTTATCAGAAATTGGTTTCTCATTTAATTGTACTGTGATCAGAGATCACATTTAGATTAGTGTTCTATAAATGTCAGGTCAACTTGGTTAATAGTGTTGAGGTTTTCTCTGATTTTCTTTCTTTTCATCTTTAGTGATTTCCTTTCATTTTGTTCTATCAATTACTGAGAATGGGATGTTGAAATCTCTATTTGACTTTTTTTTTTTTTTTAGGAAAATTACATATCTTCTTTATTTTTAAATTATCTTTAATATTACTACATTTGCCAATAGAGAAAACATGTATATTCTTGAATGTGAAAGATGGGGTTAGGCAACGTAGGTGGAGTGCAGGACTGCCAGCTCCTGGTATCAGTGTTTGAAAACTTTCTTTTGTGGTCTTTTTTCCACCATGAGAGACTAAGCAGAATCTTTTTTTATTATTCAGTTTATTTAAACTAAAAAATAAAACAAAATGCCCTGAAACATACCTTATCTATTTTGCCTCCCATATACCTCTGTCTCTGGCAGCCACCAATCAAGTCTTTTGTTGAAGGTTCCACATACAAGGAGAGATCATATGGCATTTATTTCTTTGACTTAATTTCATTTAGCGTAATGCCCTTGATGTCCCTCCACGTTGTCACAAATGACAGGATCTTTGTTTTTGTGGCTGAACAATACTCTATTATGTACATCTCCTGCAGTTTCTTTATCCATTCATCCGTGTGTAGGCACTTAGGTTGCTTCCGCATCTGGGCTATTGTGAGTGATGAATGATGTAGTCAACCTGGTGATGCTGATATCTCTTTGAGACAGTGATTTCATTTCCATTGATTATATATGTCCCCAGAGGTGAGACTGCTGGGTCATGTGGTAATTCTGTTCTATTTTTAATTTTTTGAACTGTTTAGACTATTTCCCAAGTGTCTGCTCCAGTTTACATTCTCACCAACAGTGTACAAGGGTTCTCTTTTCTCTACAGCCTCACCAACCCTTGTTATTTCTTTTCGATAGTAGGTATTCCAACAGGTTGGAGGTGACAGCTTACTGTAGTTTTTATTTTTGTTTTGTTTCATTTTTTGGCTGCACCCTGCAGCATGTGGGATCTTAATTCCCCAACCAGGAATCAAACCCATGCCCCTGTATTGGGAGCATGGAATCTTAACCACTGGACCACCAGGAAAGCCCTCTAATTCTTCAAACATTTTGTGTAATTCACCACTGAATCCATCTGGTCCTGAATTTTTTCTTTGTGGACAGTTTTTGCTCTTTTGTTGTTTAATAAATTAACGTGAATTTTATTTGTAAAATTTCTTGTTGCTCTGAGATTACAGATAAGCCTAAAGTATTAAGAAATCAGGTTCGGAATTTTACTGCCCTGTGCATGGGGCTGTTAGTAGCATCTTAATACCTGTACTTATATTGTGATTTCACACATATTATTTCTCTTAACCATGGGCGATAGAGGAGCCAGCTATGTCTCTCATTTCACCAGTGAGAAAATTTAAGGAAGGAAACAACACTCACTGAGGAATGCTGTAGGTACAAGCTCCTGTCGCTGCTGGGAAATGATAGGACGTGGCCTTTCTCTTCCTAGTTTGGTAATCTTCCTCAGCAACTAGGTTTGAAGAATGTACTTGCGTGCTCCATCCTGTCGGACTCTTTGCAACCCCATGGACTATAGCCTGCCAGGCTCCTCTGTCCTAGGGATTATCCTGGCAAAAATACTGGAGTGGGTTGCCATCTCCTACTCTAGGGGATCTTCCCAACCCAGGGATCGAATCCAAGTCTTCTGCATTGGCAGGTGGATTCTTTATCACCGAGCCACCCGGGAAGCCCCTTGAAGTATTACTCTCAAGCCATCTTAGAATAGAAGGCACCTTGAAGATGTTCTAGTTTGGGACCATACCAAGGATGGTTTGTGAACCTGTTCTCATCTGCAAACTGCCAGTTATTGGGCCACAGCAAGATAAATTTGAAAGTTATGAATAAGTTCTGAAAACTTTTATCACGACATAACATGCCTCTACATCCAGGCGCAGCTTCCCATGGTTAACTTGAGAACCATTCATTCAGTCCCATTTTCTCTGCAGTAATAGTCTTTTTAAGTAACATTGTTGGCAGTTGATTAGTCACCTTACCTTTATTTTCCCTTCAAGACTTAGCTGTTTCTCTCCTCTTTCTATTATGACACTTCCATTCTCTTAGTTATGCAGATTCAAAGTCATTATTGACTTTCTTATCCTTCATGCCCAGTCACTGAATTCTTTTGTGATAATGGCCCTTATATGTCTTGTTCTTTCTATTATCTCTGTGGCCTTTTACTTTTAGTGACTCCCAGTTGTTAGCTGTTGACTTTGAAATCTGTATCTCTTCCCTAAAAGTGCTCAAGTTTATAATTTCCAATGGGTTTTCTCCCATTCCCTATGATGGCTCCTTTGCATTTTAAATTACGTAGGTTTAAAATGGAATTTGAGCTTCTCAGGTGGCTCAGTGGTAAAGAACCCTCCTGCCAGTGCAAGAGATACAGGACATGGGGGTTCACTCCCGGATTCGGGAAGATCTCCTGGAGAAGGAAATGGCAACACATTCTATTATTGCATGTGTGCTAAGTCACTTTAGTCGTGTCTGACTCTTTGTGATCCTGTGCGAACTATATAGCCCACCAGGCTCCTCTGTCCATGGGATTCTCCAGGCAAGAATACTGGAGAATCATGTGGGTTGCCACACCCTCCTCCAAGGGATCTCCCCAACCCAGGCATCGAACCTGAGTCTCTTACATCTCCTGCATCGGCAGGAGGGTTCTTTATAGTTAGCTCTATCTGGGAAGCCCTCCAGTATTCTTGCTATGGACAGAGGAGCCTGGTGGGCTGTAGTCTGTGGGGTTGCAAAGAGATGGACTTGGCTATGCGTGTATGCACGCAAAATGGAACTTATTTTCTACCCCAGATTTTCTCTTGATGCTGTTTCCTGGTCTTTGCCAGTGGAACTTGCTGGGTGATAATTGTCCCTTCGGCCCCTTCCTTACCCAGCTGTTAATGCATGCAGATGACCTCTCATGTTCTCCAGTCCTGCTGCTGCCATTTTGGTGTGGGGTCTTTGTTATTTCTTACCTGGAGTTTGTTTTGTTTTGTTTTGTTTATTGGCTGTGCCGAGTCACAGCCAATTGTTGCTGCCAGTACTCTTTCTGGCCTAGAAAATCCTATGGATGGAGGAGCCTGGTGGGCTGCCATCTCTGGGGTCGCACAGAGTCGGACACGACTGAAGCGACGTAGCAGCAGCAGCAGCAGGGCTTTTCTCTGGTTGTGGTGAGCAGGCACTACTCTTTATTGCACTGTAGAGAACTCTTGTAGGTTCTCGGTGTGCAGGTGCAGTAGTTGTGGCGTGTTTGCTTAGTAGTTGCAATTCGCAGGCTCTGGAGCACAGGCTCAATAGCTGTGGTGCACAAAGCTTAGTTGCTCAGAGGCAGGTGGGATCTTCCTGGACCGGGGATCACATCCATGTCCCCTGCATTAGCAGGTGGATTCTTTACCACTGAACCACCAGGGAAGCCCTTCCCTGGGGTTTTGTAATAACTTCTTCATTACTCTTTTCTTCTGTCTCTTTCTCCATTTATCTGCCCACGTGTAATCTTTCTCATGCACAGCTCAGTTATTGTTAGCTGTATTCCTAATAATCTACAGAGTTCTTAACTGCCTGTGGAATACAGGTTAAATTCTGTAATCTGGCCCTTATGTTTGGCCTTACCCGTCAGTACTCTGCATACTCCGCTCCTTAGCTCACCTGAGCTCTTCAGTCCTTGCTGTTGCCCATCCTGTCCATCTCTGTTTCTTAGCATATTGCTTTATCCTGTGAGATCCCTTTCTTTTCTCATCTTCAGATTCCACCTTTTCTTCAGGGTTCTGTTCTGTTGTCATCTCCTCCACAGAGCCTCTCATCCTGGAGTCTTTTCAGTAGACGTTAAAGGCGTTTTATCTGTGCCTCTCCTCTGTTCCTTCTTGTTCTCTATCTCACATTAAACATACTAACAGCGTTTACCGGCCCTGCCAGAACTCTCAAGTGGAGACCTGCTGTGAGACCTAGGGAGCAATTAAAAGATTCCTGTGTTCTATCCCATAGAAGTTCTGGGTCAGTAGATCTAGGGTGGGTTTCCCAGGTGGCGCTAGTGATAAAGAATCCGCCTGCCAGTGCCGGAGACATAAGAGACATGGGTTTAATCTCTGGGTCCAGAAGATCCCCTGGAGGAGGGAATAGCAACCCACTCCAGGATTCTTGCTCAGAGAACCCCATGGATGGAGAGAGGAGTCTGGCAGGTTACAGTCCATAGGGATGCAAAGAATTGGACATGACTGAAATGACTTAGCACACATGCACGCATATCTAGGGTAGGGCTTGGGAAATTGAAATGTTAATGGCTCCTAGCTTTTCACAAAGCATGACAGACATAGAGCAAATGTTGAATGTCAAATCGAGGAAGAGATTGAAGTGAGATCCTTAGTTGGTATATCTGTAGTAAAAACTGTGCTGAAGAAAATATGACTTAGGACATATACTAAACAGAAATTTACAGAGTAGCTGGTTATGAGGTATTTTTGAAGGAAAGAGGGGTGATGTCACTCAAGAAGAGAAACCGAGCAGGATTTACTGCAAATTAGTAAGATACTATATATTGTTTGGAGTGTCACACGTGTGTTGTTTATAGTATAAGAGAAGGAAGGTAATATATAATATAACGCAGGTTGGTTTTTCCAGTCTTATGTGCATTAGTCCTAATAGTAAAAAAAAAGAAAAAAGAATGAGGTCACATTTGTTCCCTAGGAAAATGACTTTGTTAACTTTCCTGTTGGTGAAGTGAAGTCGCTCAGTCGTGTCTGACTCTTTGTGACCCATAGACTGTAGCCAACCAGGCTCCTCCATCCATGGGATTTTCCAGGCAAGAGTACTGGAGTGGGTTGCCATTGCCTTCTCCCTGGTTGTAGACATTGCTAACTAACCACCGAACTGTTTCTTTCTGAGCCTGATGTACTCTGAGCGTCCTTTTCAACATAGTGCTCCAGCCAGGGCCACCCGTCAGTCAATATTAGCATAAAGACAAAAAGTGCTCAGTCGCTCAGTTGGGTCTGACCTTTTGCAACCCCATGGACTCTAGCCCACCAGACTCCTCTATCCTCCAGTGGATATTCCTGACCCAGGGATCGAACCCACATTGCTGGTGTCTCCTGCATTTGCAAGTGGATTCTTTACCACTGCACCACCTAGGAAACCCAAAGACAGAAAAGCCTCTGTGTAATTCCCTGGGATGTGAAATGTTTAGGATATTTCCTTCGTTTGAACAAATGCTGTAGAATGATTGTGATCCCTACAGTCCAAATTCTTTTAGTGCTTAGCAAAAGAAGGTAGTTAAAAACCAGTGCATCTGAAAGGGCAGCTCTTAGATGTATTCACTGCTCCATTTCTGGTATGACCTATCTTTTATGAAATTATGCTGAGTGTTTCATCATAACCTTCATGTCATTTATTCAGACTTTTTAGTAATAGAGGTAAAGAAATTATTTTATTCCCCCAGATACCTCTTCACTTAAAATTTAGAAGACACAGGTACATGGAATGTCTTAATTATGACAGACTAAAAAGTTTAAGCCTCTTAGAGCATTGGATTGTCTCTACTGCCCACTTAGTGTTAAAACACTGTACTTGTTTTCAGCTGCTCTACTGAATTCTGTTCTTCTCGTTTCATCGTGTGTGTTCATGAGCCACCAGTTTCAGCCCTGTATATCCAGCCCCTTTTCCTCAACCTGCTTTTCCCTTTTCCAAAATGCACCGCCCATGTAATCAAGTTTTTTGCTTCTCTCCCTGCACTTTCTAGGTCGGATGATGATGACAAGGAGAGTAGGAGCTCCAGGGTGACCCAACTTTGCACTTACTTTCAGCAGAAATATAAGCACCTCTGCCGCCTGGAGCGGGCAGAATCTCGTCAAAAGAAATGCCGGCACACGTTGAGGAAGGCCTTGCTGCAGGCGGCTAGTAGAGAACCAGAGTGTGCCGGCCAGCTGATCCAGGAACTGCAGAGAGCTACACACAGTCGAGCCAGGTCAGAGCTCCACACAACCACCTGTTTCTAAGAACTTACCTTGTCTGTTTTCTCTGTTTTTTGAGAGGATAGTCAAGACACAGAGAGTGGTGGACATATTATCCTGAAGTACTTAAGCCCTGTATTTTGGTTTTGTTGCTCAAAGTTCTACAGCGATGGCAAAATAATCCTGCCACAAGCTGACTGTAAAAAAAAAAGTATTACTAGAATTTTGCTGGAGTTTGATTAGACTTTATTTAGTAGAGAATTTGAGAATGCTGCCTGTCTTTAAAAAATACAATGCCTAAAAAATTTCTTTTTAAGTAATTTCTTGTGAAAGTAATACTTATAGTTTTTTTTAACTACCAAAGTGGTGTTTTATGTTTTTGACTTATAAGCATTTTCTTATATAAGCATTTCCATTATATTTTCTGGTAATATATACATTATTCCAAATATCATATTCAGAATGTTTTATTACATTGGATTTCTTTGGGGGGAAAAATCCCTTCTGTTTATAATGAAGATATTTGGTTATTGTGAAAGTTTGAAAAATATGGAACATAGCAGAAAATCTCCATAATATCACGATTCACAAAACAGAATGAGCACTATGAATATTTTTATTCTTTTTCCTTCTAGTCTTTTTCTGTGTGTGTGTGTGTGTGTGTATGTGTGTGTGTGCAAATAAACATTATATATGTAAAACATTTTGGGGTTTATATACCTAAATATTACCAGAATTATCTCAAGATGATGGGATTATTGATAAAGTTTTAAAAAATTTGTAGTTTGTATATTTTAATTTTTCAAAGACGATCATAAGTCATTTGAGGGAAAAAGGGTTTAAAACAAGCTGAAAACTAAAAATTAACTTTTGCTTTGTAGCTATTGATCATATTCCTTACATAACTATACTATACTTTTTGAAATTTCATTTTCATTTTGTGTATTTTGATTTTCATTATATTTGCTTTAAAAAAGTAACCTATTTTCCAGTTGAGTATCTCAAAAAATAATATGCCCTTAAGAATTTTCTGCCTCTTGGCATATTTGGAGTGGTTTGAAACTCTGTGTGTATATCTGATACACCTCCATAGTGACTGCAGTATTTCCTCTCACTTGGAACTCTCACTCTCAGTCTCCTGTCATGGAGGCAGTGTCTGCACTAGAAGGTATTTAGGGCTTAACTTACTCCTTACGTGGTCAGAGACTTCTCTTTCTGAGAAACATTCCCAGATTCCCCTGTTTGACCTCCTAATACACAGGCTTTTGTGCTCTGTACTCTGCTTCATTGTAGGATTTTATACTTATATTAATGTCTCTCTGTCATACCAGAAGAGGGCCAGGGACAATGTATATTTTGTTTTTAATCCCCAGTGTTGATGAGTGAATGAATAGAGTTGAACAAGTGAGGGTCTGTTTTCTATTTGTTAAAAGAACTCACTCATTTTGATATACGTTTTAAAATAAAGATATCTAACATTTATATCATATAATGCTTTCAAGTGTATAATTTCAGTAGAAATTTTAGTTTTGTCCAGCATGAAGCAGTCTAGATGTAGATCATTGTGTCTGTTGGGTCTCTCTGTCAAAGATGTGACATATAAAGAGACTATACTGTCAGTTTTGACAATTTGCTATCAGTATGGAAACTGTACTTACCTATGATTTTTAACTGGCAGAACCGACCCCTTCTTATCATCTCCCAAACCACCTTTTAGTGATGTTTTTCAGAAAATTGCATGATAACCAAGTGTTACAAGACAGACACCAAGATGAACTCAAGTTACAGATCTCAAATTTATGTGATATCATTTATGTCCCCCATGATTAATAAAATGCTTTATTGCTCAGTACGTTGCTGATAATCATATGCCAGTGTGCCATAATCATTCCTTGGTGATTAGTTCCTTACTCCTTTACATTATACATAGAAGCGAAGTGAAGTCGCTCAGTGGTGTCCAACTCTTTGCGACCCCATGGACTGTAGCCTACCAGGCTCCTCTGTCCATGGGATTTTCCAGGCAATAGTACTGGAGTGGATTGCCATTTCCTTCTCCAGGGGATCTTCCCGACCCAGGGATTGAACCCATGTCTCCCGCATTGTAGACAGTCGCTTTACTGTCTGAGCCACCAGGGAAGTCATTATATATAAGGGCTTCAAAAATCAACTCAGCTGACTAACTTCCTCTGTATTTAATATTTTTGTTATCAGAGGCCTAGCTCCACAGAAAACATTTAAAAAGTTGCTGTTAAATATTTTAGAAATTGAAACTATAATGGCTACCTTCTAATAGGTATTCTTAAAATATGGTTTAGATATAAACTAAACATTAAAATATTTATCTAGTAACTTTGTCATTTATGTGTGAGCATGTAGAATAAACCATTGAAATAGCTTAAAATTTATAAACCTGAGTCTCAATATCTTATAGTCCACAATTCTGCAGAGAGATGGTACTGTTTGCATGGAAACTTCTTTTTTAACAGGGGATCCAGTGGAGTATACAAACTGGAAGCCCACAGTAAATATTTTCATGTTAACAGCATCAAAATGTTTGTTTCATTGGGATTATTCTCTGTGGGGATATTGAAATCCTGACTTTGGGTTTATTTTAAGAGATAGATTAGTGAGTTAGAACATAATGATGATTCTAAAATTGAAGCCAATGGTTTACTTTGAAGTTTAGGATAAAGTAAGTGAGGGCTGTGTTGTACCACTAGGCCTGGCAGATGGATGAGTTAATTACCAAAGAGTTCAATGAAAGTTATCCATTCAAATTAGAGAGCTACCTTCTATTTAAATCTAGACCAAGAGAAATTGGGCTGAGCTGCCAAAATAGTAAAGCTTCAATTTTTGGAAATTGTGAGCTTAATGACCTACTTCCTCACTCGTGATCCTGACAAACCTAGTAGAACTCTTAATTAAAGCAGCTTCTAAGGCAGCACCTTTTTACATTCGCTATATGAAATTACAATTGTAGTAGAAATACTGTATGTAACGTAGATTCTATATGACCTTTTCTAATTAATGTAAATCATCTCACTTAAATCCTTAGAAGGATACTAGAAACAAACAATTCAAAATATTTTTCAATTTTTGATGCCTGACTGGTGACTCAATGCACCAAGTAGATTCTTTTTCCATACTCAGACATTTGTAAAGGCCTAATAGTTTATGACGTTTGATAGAATTACATAGATAGCATAGTTTTTATATTTCCAAGAATTAAAATTTAAAAAAAAATTTAATGTTTGTATAAAACTATGGAAGGTTTACAGACTAATAAAATGAATACATATTAATTAATAGACTGAGTGGAAGCTGGCAAATTGAGACAGGGGTGGAAAGGAGATTCTTCATTGCTTAGCTTTCTCTTTCTGCATCCCATTCCTCATGTATTAGGTTCATTATTTTGCAGATGTATTGTTTAGAAGCTTGAGGCCAAAATCTAACAACGTTGATAATAGTGGTGACTGACAACCATTGATTCTTTACTGTGTACCATACTCTATACTGTATGTGGTGTTTTCGATGTGTTATGTCTTTTGATGCTTGCCTGTCAGCTAGAGGACTCTTATCTCCACTCCACAGGTGAGGAAGTTGAGCCTTAGCAAGGCTAAGTAACTTGCCCAAGATCACAGAGCTAGTAAGAGGAAGAGCCGAAATGCAGAACCAGGTCTCGTCTGATCTAGTCTCATGGTCTTCACTATTTTCTACTGCGTCCTTGTGAAGTAAAAGAAACCAAAATATCACTTAAAAAAAAAGCCAAACAAACCCCCCAAATAGATAGACATAGCTGAGGCCAAATTATAATGTAATTATTTGTTTTGTCAGTTGGGGAAATATTAAAACTGGTCATTGTAATTCATACTTGCATATTAGTTAATGACTCTAGGTAGTTAAAAGTGTGAATGTTATAAAATAGTAACATTATGGAATACTTGCCCTAGATTCTTAAAGCATTTTTTAAAATTCTTATGTTTTCCATTCCTTAGCATAAGTCGGACCACGTTGAAGGAGATGGAAGCTGCAGCGTGCAGTGGGACCGTGAAGGGCGAACAGTGCACCAACAAAGCCCTTCCGTTCACCAGACATTGCTTCCAACGTATCCTCCTAACTAACCTGAGTGCACATTGGAAAGTACTGACTCCTTGGGTGATATATTTCATTCTTAGGCCAAGTGAATGATTTTTGAAATCATAGCTCTTTAGTATTAAAAATAGTTTTTATATTACTTCTGATTTTCTTGGTGTTCACTCAAAGTGTCTTGCATTTGTTTTGCTCAAAAACTGAATAGCTTTTTTTTTCTGCTTGCTGCTGCCTCTGCTGCTAAGTCACTTCAGTCGTGTCCGACTCTGTGTGACCCCAGAGACGGCAGCCCACCAGGCTCCCCGTCCCTGGGATTCTCCAGGCAAGAACAGTGGAGTGGGTTGCCATTTCCTTCTCCAGTGCGTGAAAGTGAAGTCGTACAGTCGTGTCCGACTTTTAGTGACCCCATGGACTTGCAGCCCACCAGGCTCCTCCGTCCATGGGATTTTCCTGGCAAGAGTACTGGAGTAGGGTGCCATTGCCTTCTCCTTTTTTCTGCTTATGTCATTATAATTCTGTATTCAGCAATTACATCAAAATGAGCAAATTGGACAGCAAGCAGTAGGTTCTTCCAGTGGCTGTCATTTAAATAAAATTTTTAAAAAATAGATTCTGGTCCTTCCAATAGTTGTAGGTAGTTTGTAAGAGATAACCATGACACCCATTGACAGGAAAATCAAGTCCCATTATTCAAAAACTGTGTCTTTAGTCTTCTAAGAAAGTTATACAGTTTTACAGTTTTTTTGTGTTTGTTTTTTTTTTTTTACTGTGGGAGTAATTTGCTCTTTTTATTGAGTGCATTGCTGATCTGTAATGTATGAAAGATAACAAACATCACTAACTAGGAAAGAAGATATCATAAGACAGAATATACATGAGGGAAACCTTTGTTAAGGAACTTCAGGGTGATCATGAAATCTTATTGCTTTCACTTCTATTAAACATTTAAAGTTGAATAGGGTTTTAAAAATTAATATAGTAGCAATTACTTTTCTTTACTGTCTTTCTGAATTTTTCCTTCCTTTCTCTTGGTATTGTACTTTCATAGCTTTTTCAGCAACAGTTTCTATGCAGTAAAGTTTTTTTTCCTGTATGTTTAATTGTAAAAGCATAAATGGATAAATGAAAGATATTCTCTTAATAGACATAAAGTATATCTGTGGAAATATAGTTAGTGGCTAAAAGTATCAATGCTTAAAAATGATGATGACAAAAAGCTGATGTTCCACTTTTAATAATATAGTTTTAATTTTAAAGTAATTTTTCATAAGTTAGAAGTTTGAGTTTGGTATTGGAAATGTGAAATGAAAAATTCAAATATGGATTGATGAGATTTTTTTGTAATTAAATCTTTAACTGTTTATTCTTTATTAGTATCTTAGGCAGAAATTTTCCTTAAAAGAAGTTCTGTTGTTTAAACCATCATAGTGTAACTTCTAGGAGTTAGTGTGTTAGGAAGGAAATGACCCTGCTTCTCTAAATAACAGAAATCAGAATGGCCGTAAGAAAGACTCATGTTAGGAGCTCATTAGCAAAATAGACTCCTTTGGAAGTATATTCTGATAATTGAAGATGATAAATTCAGCTGTTACCATTTTCTATAATAGTAGTTAGGTTGGTTCTTTAGCTTTTGTAGAAAACAAAATTTATGATTACTAAGCACAAGTAACTGAAGAAATAAATTTTATATAGAAATTGAAAAATTAAATTGTTTCAGTGTATTTTATTCTTAACTTAAAAAAACCCCAGATATCCTCTTAAACCGCTCTCAGCAACTCTTCTCAAGTTGCACAGCCAAGTTTGCAGATGGACAGCAGTGTTCTGTGCCCGTCTTTGACATTACACACCAGACACCTCTGTGTGAAGAACATGCCAAAAAAATGGTAAGTTCAGATTTTATTTTCTGCAACATAGGCTTTCAAGGTTGTTTTTTTCTTTTTCATATTGGTATTTTAAAAATTTTATTGAAACATATTTGACTTACAATGATGTGTTGATTTTTTTTTTTCTCTATAGTAAAGTGACTCAGTTATACATGTATATACATTCTTTTTCATATTCTTTTCCATTATGGTTTGTCACGAGATTGAATATAGTTCCCTGTGCTATACAGTAGGACCTTGTTGTTTATCCATCTTATATATAATAGTTTGATGCTTTAAATGGTTTGATAGCTATCCACAGTAGGAAATGTTTTGTGACTTGGTGCAAACGATGTGTGTGTATATATATATATGTATATATATGTATTACTGAAACAAGTTTTGTGAAGCTCTTTTAGTACCTCTTATTTTGTAGTCTGTTCTATTTCACTAAAAAAAAAAAGTTGATAATAAACTATTGATTAATTGTATACCCTCATTACAAAAGAAACTATAAAATATTTAGTAGTTACTTAGATATGGTCATTTTGCTTATTATCTATACCTTACTCTATACTTTTTCTTAAGATACATTTTCTTCTACTTAAGCAGATTTTCCAAGATCTTTCTTGCCTCATCTCTCTAGGTTTTTGCTTTACTTGTATATAACTCTGTGAATGTCTTGCTTATCTGGTGAAATTTCAGCCAAAAGCCAAACCCTATTATAATCCCATTGAATTTAATTATTGCTTTAGTTAGTGCTAGTAGCATAAGCCCTAATTAATGCAGAATAATTGAGAGGAGAGACAAGTCTGAATCAGTGAACTGTCTGAATTATATAATCACTTAAGATAAAGGCAGTTCCCCATGAGACCACTCCTGAGTTCTGCTGTTTGCAAAGGATTGTGCTAGGTACCTGTGTGCTAAGAAACGGAGTAAGACAGCTCCTACTTGCTATGAGCATATTTCAGTTTGCAGGGCTGTGACAGGGTCACCCATTGGCCGTTGAACAGGACTTAGTATTGTAACACTGTGGTCTTGACATGGCCACTAGCTAAGTGCATATCGAGGATTTTTTAGATCTCACTCTTTTTAGACCTCAGTTGTCACATATTAAGTTTACTGGCTGCTTCTTCCTGAACGTCTTTTGGTTTTTAGATTTCCATTATTGACCATATACTTTGAAATGTTGTGTACTAAAACTATGCATACAAACGTTGAGTAATTATTTTAACATTTAAAATAAAGACATTTTTGTTAGCTCGTTGAGGCTTTATCATGGTTAAAGAATGACTTCCATGTTTTTTGAACCACTTTTGAGGACCTTCATTGGTGGTCTCATGGACCCTTGGTAACACAGGCTCTGTAGCTTTCAAACCACTGAAGTAAATGATCACTGTTCTAGCATACTTCTAATAAGACTAGGAAAATATTGTTAAATAGCGGGGGTCTATACTTCAGGATCTGCTCTATTGATTCAGTGAGTTGATCAGTATAACAATTATGTGAATACTTCTAAAGAAATTGAAAGCAGTTTATTCTTTTCAGCTGGTTAAATATTCTACTTAGACAAATTCAGCTGGGCAAACATAAGGTTGAATTAGTATAATAAACTTAGTCATAAAATAATATTTATTATATAATAAAAAATTTAGTGTAAATAAAATTATATTAATCAGGTTTTAAAAAGATATTTTCAATGCAGTTTTTACAGTGATACAAATGATACAAATGGTTTTCTCTCTGGAGGCAGTTGTAGAATCTGACACTGGTTTGAGCTATTTTTAAGTGAAAAATCACATAAGAGAGTATAGCAACACTTGTATTCCATCAGTGCACCAGTGAGAGAATCTCTATGGTATAAACCATGCTAATCTCATGACTCGACTCTCCAGCTATATGCCATCATTTTTCCCTACATTATTGTAAGGGAAAATTGTAAAGGGAAAATTAGTCTCCTAATTAGGCTCCCTTCCTCGTGCCATGCCTCCTGCACCCACATGTGTTGCTTGCGTATCAGCCAGTGTAGACCATGTCCATGGGTCCCACTGTCTTTGAATTACATATAATAAAGTTCTCTCTTTTCATTGTACAGTTCTGTGAATGTTGACAGTACATACAGTTGCATAACCACCACCATAATCAAGATACACAATAGTTCATCACCCCCTCAAAAGTCACAAGTGCTGCCTTTTGTAGTCAGCCCTTTTTTATCCCCACTGATCTACTTCTGTCTCTGTTTACATTTTCCAGTGTCTCATAAATGGAATCGTTCAGTATGTAGGCTTTAGAGCAGGCCTTTCAGAATAGAGATCGGATCGTTTTAGTTCCCTCCTCAAAACCTTCCATTGGCTTCACATCGCATCTAGAATCCAGTTGAAAATTCTTAATCGTGCCTGTGAGGCACTTCCTCATCTGGCCCTAGCAACCTCTCCAGCTTCATCTTACACCCTCTCCTCACCTCCAGAGCTCCAGCAACACTGGCCTTCTTGCTCTTTCTTAAACACTTTACGTATGCCTCCATCTCGAGAAGGGCATGGCAACCCACTGCAATCTTCATGCCTCCTTTTGCCATGGCAGAGGAGCCTGACAGGCTACAGTCCATGGGGGTCCCAAAGAGTCAGACATGACTGAGCAACTCAGCACAGCACAGCATGCTCCCATCTCAGGGGCTTTGTACTTGTTGTTGTCTTTTCCTGGAATGTTCTTTCCCCAAATTCTCCATGTCTCACTCCTTCATATCACTCAGGTTTCTGATCAATGTCAGTTCATTTCCATCTCGCCTCCCCTCTACCCTGCCACTTTTTATTCTCCTTTGTTGTTGTTCAGTCACTAAATCGTGTCTGACTCTTTTGTGACCTCATGGACTATAGCCCACCAGGCTCCTCTGTCTATGGGATTTCTCAGAATGAATGAATGAATGAATGAAAGGGAAAGCCCCTCAGTCATGTCTGACACTTTGCGACCCCATGGACTATACAGTCCATGGAATTCTCCAGGCCAGAATACTGGAGTGGGTAGCCTTTCCCTTCTCCAGGGATTCTTCCCAACCTGGGGATTGAACCCAGGTCTCCCGCATTGCGGGTTGATTCTTTACCAGCTGAGTCATAGGGGAAGCCCAAGAATACTGGAGTGGGTAGCCTACCCGTTCTCCAGTGGATCTTCCTGACCCAGGAATTGAACTGGGGTCTCCTGCATTGCAGGCAGATTCTTTACCAACTGAGCTATCAGGGAAGCCCAGGCAAGAATACTGGAATAGATTGCCATTTCCTTCACCGGGAGATCCTCCCAAACCAGGGATCGAACCCAAGTCTCCTGCATTGGCAGGCAGGTTCTTTGCCACTGGGCTACCAGGGAATCTTCATACTCTACCTATTTTCCTTCCTAACATTTGTGTTTACCTAATGTTATGTATTAATTTGTTTATTTTCTGAATCCCCCTACTAGAATGTAAACTTCACAAAGACAGGAACGTTGTTTGTTCATTGCTGTATCTGCAGTGCTTGGAGCAAAGATACTCCATAAGTAATTGCTGAATAAATTATTGGTAGGCACATGGCTTGTGGGGTTGGGGGGAGATTCTGAATTAGACTCAGCCACTGGATGGGACAGCCACTGGTAGAAGCGACTCAAGCTGTACGAGGTCCAGGCTGGCAGACAGAACATGGAATGAACTCATAGAATAGAGGATAAATTATTAAATGGGTTGTTGTCCTGAAGAGAAATATTGACAGGGACAGTTGAGAACGCTGAGAGTGAACAGTGTTCATGAACAGTGTTCGTGAATCATGTAGGTAAAGGAACAATTGGCTTTAGGAACGCCTCCAGGACACGGGTGCTGGGCTTTCTGGAGGAGCCAAGTAAGGGGATAGCAAGAGCCAGGCGGGGCCTCGGTCACGGGCAGTTCTATGTGGAGAGTTGCCGGGATACACAGCATAAGCATAGAAGAGTAAGGAAGAAGCCTAGAACCAGAACTAGTAGGGCTTATATATTTCTAACTAGAGCTCTCTGACTTCCTCATGTTCAAGACCCACGCTGGTCCTAGAGGGAGATCCTGGAGTGCATGCCAGCTCCTGGTGGGGACTGGAAGCTGCTTATTCACTGCATAGTGGGCATAAAAAATGTAGACATCAAGTGTTGAACCAAAAGGAATTACAGAGGCTGGAAAGCAGCCTGTCTTCTGTTGTTTTCTAAATTTATTTGCGACTTTTGAGTTTGTAGTTGTGTTTGGATTCAGGTGTTTGGCTGGGATTAACCTTCTTTTAGATTTCTTGGATTTATGCTTAATTTTATTCTTTTTTGATATGTTTGTTGCTACTGATACTTATTAGTCTTCAGATCTTTTAATGTATTTGGTTATCAAAGTTATTACTGAATTCATCAACTCAAAGGTGAAATCAATCATAAAAACCACAGTTAAAAAAAAAAACACAATTTTATATACCACCCAGATAGAAAAAATGTGCAGTGCATTTCTTATCACTTAAATTTTTTATTTTATACTTATCAAAATAGCTTTTTTAGACTTAGACATAAATATTTTTATCTTCTATTTCACTCCTGATTCAGCTAATTCTTGATGTGTGAAAGGCAGTATATAACATCTACTATAACACAGCTTTGTTCTTTCTCTTTGTGATTATTTTCCTTTCTCATTTGGTTGTTGCTTTGCAAAAAAAAAAAAAAGATAGAGGTGGGAATTGTGGTCAGTTCTTTAATAATGAATATTTGCTTTGCTAATAACAATTTTCTACCTTGCTTCTTTCTGTGCCTTTCTGCATACCCATGTTTTTTCTCTACATGTAAAACCAACAATGCACAAACCTCAGTTCAAACAAGGGGAGTACAGAGAGCTATGACCAACTTTGAACATGTAGGCAGCAGCAACTATAATGACCTGGCTGACAGCGATAATAATATGCCATTATTGTAGAATGCTTCCCCACTGTAGTGATAGTAAAATGTGCATCTGGGAATTGATGAAATACCGTATTCAGATTTAAGGGTACTAGCAGAAGAAAGCTACTTATATTGCATGCTTCTTGTTTTTGCTGGTTCTTTTTCCTTTCCCTCCTCACTTAACTGCAGCAGTTTTATAAAGCTGTGTCCCCACTGTCTTCTCTCTTTACCTTGTCACTCTGCTCCATGTGAATTATTTGAAGGACTTCCACTGTGTCGCAACTTCCGAGTCTATACCTCCATCCCTTTCTTGCATCCTGTGCACCAGATAAACAATTTTCTTCTGCCCCCACCCCCCTGCCATCTTCACACCTCAAACTGTATGTGAGCCCAGCTGAATTCCTTAACTCTGATTCTGTTTATTCTGCTGTGTTCTGTATGCCACGAACGGCATCCTCACCTAACAATCACCTCAACTAGAAACTCTAGAAACACTTGAGAGTTTAATATTCCCCTCATCCTCACCACATCCACGCAGCTGTCACATGTTGAGAATTCTCTCTCAGCAAGCCCTTGCTTTTCTGTTCTTGCTCACTTTGCCCTCAGCTGTTTATCTTCTAATATCTGTTGAAATCGCCCTCTGATTGGAATTTTTGCTTTCATTCACTTGCCTCTTGTCTTTATTCATTTACACTGCTACTGGCAGGTTAGTTAATCCTTTTATTATCATCCTATTGCTTTTTTGGCTGCGCTGGGTCTTCATTGGCACACACAGTCTTTCTCTTGCTGTAGAGAGCAGGGGTGCACTCTTGTTGTGGTGCATGGGCTCTAACACGTGGGCTTCAGTAGTTGCAGCTCGCAGGTTCTAGAGTGCGGGGTCGGTAGTTGTGGCACACAGGCTTAGCTGTGCTCCGCAGCATGTGGGATCTTCCCAGACCAGGGATTGAACCAACGCCTCCAGAATTGGCAGGCAGGTTTTTATCCACTGTGCCATCAGGGAAGTCCAGTTACTCCTTTTAAAACATCTGCTGTCATAAAAAATCATCCCCCATTGCCTATAAAATAAAGTTTAAAATTCTGAGCAGAGTATTCAGAGTCATACAGGATCTGGTGCCAGACTTCCTTACAGCTGACTTTTATATTTGACCCTCCATCATATCCTCAAGCAGCAGGCCATTCCCAGTTATTTGCTGTCCTTTTTGTCTCATTTGTGCTATTTCCTTTAGCTTAGATTGGTCTTCCCCCTTATCCCAACAACTGAAAGTCCTGTTTACCCTTTAATCCCACATAACTACAAATAATGAATTTTCTATTTGCGTACCCTCAGACGGTATTTATATCATCATTGCCCAGTTTTTCCTATAGTATTTATGTATACTCATATTCATGTTTTTCCTATGGAATACCAAGTAAGTTCCTCTGGAGTGCAAATCAAGTTGTATTCGGTTCTTTTATACTACGGCACCTGTGACAATGCCTTTAAAGTGTGGAATGAGCTTTCTGTATATATTGAATTGATGTGAATTAAATTTTAAAATGAATTTCTTATTTAATTCTTGTTATACATAGTTTGGGGCAGTGTATAAAATAATAAGGAATATAAGTATTTTTTTCAGATAGCAGTTTGCTTTTTCCAGAATAATCTGAGTTTAAAAATACCCGTTTATTGATTCCAAAGGATAATTTCTTGAGAGGAGATAGCTCCCGTAAAGTTCAGCACCAGCAGCAGAGGAAACCCAGGAAAAAAACCAAGCCTCCTGCACTTACCAAAAAACACAAGAAGAAGAGAAGGCGTGGACCTCGTCGACCCCAGAAGCCCATCCCCCCTGCAGTCCCCCAGGGGAACCTCAGCATGCCCACCAGCGTCTCACTGCCAGTGGAGCCCTCCCACATGCGGTCAGTGACTGCACCAAGATGCACGTCTCCTTTACGTGTTCTGATTGTTCTCAGAACACCGGCTTCCTTTCCTGTTGGAAGTAGGCTAAAGGCACATTGTGGTGTATCAGCCTAGACTCTGTAGTTTCCAGTAGGATTTTTACCAGATACCTGACCGGTTAAGGTCTGAAGTAAAGTTTTTGATTAAAACCCAAGAGAGCAGATGCTGATATTGGGAATTTGTCTATTCTCAGATTTTTCTGTTTCAACAGAAATTGCATATATGTTCCAACAGAAACATTCCATCAGAAATGTGACGCATTATTAATTTTGACAGGGGTAAGCATTTTGACCCGATGAATGATGCTTCTGTTTAAGCTGCAAATTTCAGTTTTATGTCTTTCATCTTTTTTTTTAAATTATTTTGGCCAGATTGAAAATTCTACCAGAAAATAGTAAGACACACTTGATAGACCAGATTGTAATTCGTTCTACTAGTACACCAAATTGCAATTGATTCTACTAATTTGCGGTAAAAATAGTATCTCAAAATGGTTTCCTTCTCTTAATACATGGGTGAAAAATTGCAGAAATATGTGACTGCATATGGTGAGGTCTGCCATTCTGGTTTCAGATCTTAAAGTAGGCGAGGAGATTATTTTGAGTTAGGGTTTTCCATTTCTGCTTCTGGTGACTTGGTGCAAAGGTAAAGTGGGAATGGTGGGCCAACCGTGTCATCTTCCCCAGGAGCCCGTCTACACCGGAGCTGAGCGCTGATGAGTTGCCGGATGACATTGCCAATGAGATCACTGACATTCCACACGACTTGGAATTGAACCAGGAGGACTTCTCTGACGTCCTTCCGCGGCTACCTGATGACTTACAAGATTTTGATTTTTTTGAAGGTATGGTCAGTATTTTGACTCAAGAAAACTTGTTTTTCAAATGATTTTTTTTTTTAAAGGGAAATAGTTTTTTAAAAATATGTTCAAAGTATTCCTCCTCACATGTAACATGGACAGAAAATATAAAGTGCTGAAGCTATTTTATTTTCTTTAAAAGGTATACATTTTTAAAAAAATGATAAATTTGGCTTAGTAAATCAGTAGGTTTGATAGCTAGGTTTATAACTTTATTCCTTTAAAATGAGTGGTGGTGGTGGTGGTGGTGGTGGTGTAGTCACTAAATTGAGTCCAACTCTTTCAACCCCCTGGACCAGGCTTCTCTGTCCATGGAATTCTCCAGGCAAGAATACTGAAATGTATTGCCATTCCCTTCTTCAAGGGATCTTTCCCACCCAGGGATTGAACCTGGGTCTCCTGCATTGAACTGAGCCACAAGGGAAGCCCCCAAATCAGTAATTTTAGTTTATTTATTTTCTAACCTTTTCTTTTTGACTATGTTGCATGGCTTGTGGGATCTTAGTTCCTTGACCAGGGGTCATGGCAGTGAAAGTGCTGAGTCCTGATCACTGGACCTCCAGGGAATGCCCCTACTTTAGTTTGTTTTTGAATAAAGACATTTTAACCTTGAGTTTATTGAACTTTTCAGAACTTGTCTTCATTTTGATACCCCACCCTGTACTTCAGTTGAAGTGCACTTTTCCACAACAAAGTTTGCTTAACCCCACCAATTGTTTAGTGCTTTCAAGGGAAATCTTTTCTACTCTGAGATTGTATCCTTCACCATTAAAAACTGGGTATTTTTATAGAGCTTACTCCAGTTCCTCTGATATTGGAAAGGAAATCAGTGTGGCTTCCATTTTATGGAAATTCCTTAGAAATGGGAGACGTGTGAGAGGGGAAGAGCAGAGAGTAACACAGAAACGTGGGAAAAGGTAACCAACGAAGTGAGCTGAGCACTTGCTTTTGTGCTGAGATGTACGTGTGAGTTCTGTGTTCTAGGTTCACGGCTGTCCCTCCAGCTGAAAGAGCCCAAGAGCAGAAGAGCTAACAGGGCTCCTCCTGCACAGCCTTTTGTCTCAAATGTGACCCGAAGATATGTTTTCTGTTTTAATGTCTTAATATAACTTTGGGTAAAAACACACCTATAATCAGATAGTGACCCCGGGTTTTAAATAGGTAATCCTTAGATTCCTGAGCACTGCACACTGCATTGAGATGGCTGTGAGAGTGCTGTCAGTGACCCAAAAATGTGGTTCAGGCTCACCTGTCCTGCCATGAATGTGTCACTCTTGCTCTCCAACCCAGCCCTTAGTAAATGTCGTGACAGATAGTTCCAGTGTATGGTTTTTGTGATCAGGATGGTGGAAGCCCCACTGACTTGTTGATAGCTCTTGTTTACCCAGGAAAGAACGGAGACCTCCTCCCCACCACCGAAGAGGCCGAGGAACTTGAACGGGCCTTGCAGGCCGTGACTTCTCTCGAGTGCCTGAGTACCATTGGGGTGCTCACCCAGTCAGATGGTGTGCCCGTCCAGGAGCTGTCAGACAGAGGAATAGGGGTGTTCTCCACAGGGACGGGAGCGTCGGGGATCCCGTCCTTGAGCCGAGAGGTCAACACGGACCTGGGGGAGCTGCTGAATGGGCGTATAGTCCATGACAACTTCTCTAGCCTAGAGCTGGATGAGAGCCTGCTCCGTTCAGCTACCTTGTCTAACCCACCTACACCCCTGGCAGGGCAGATCCAGGGGCAGTTCTCTGCCCCCGCCAGCGTCGGCCTTACTTCTGCCACTCTGATGAGCCAGAGTGCCCTTGGGGAGAGAGCCTTCCCAGGACAGTTTCATGGACTTCACGATGGCAGCCATGCCTCCCAGAGGCCACATCCTGCCCAGCTGCTGAGCAAGGCAGATGACCTAATCACCTCACGACAGCAATACAGCAGTGATCACTCACACTCCTCGCCCCATGGAAGCCATTATGACAGCGAGCACGTGCCGTCTCCCTACAGTGACCACATCACCTCTCCCCACACGACATCCTACTCTGGTGATAACATGGCAGCTACCTTCTCAGCAGAGATGCCCGTCATGGCGCAGCACTTGCTCCCGACGCCACTTGAGGTGCCACTCGGAGGGGTCGTGAACCCCAGAACTCACTGGGGCAATCTCCCCGTCAACCTCGGAGACCCCTCTCCGTTCAGCAACCTTCTTGTCGCCGATGGACATCTTCTTTCCACGTCCCTCTCCACGCCGCCCACCACTTCGAACTCAGAGACCACACAGCCTGCCTTCGCCACCGTGACCCCCAGCAGCTCCAGTGTGCTTCCGGGGTTACCGCAGACCAGCTTCAGTGGCATGGGGCCTTCCGCTGAACTGCTGGCCTCCACCTCCCCCAAGCAGCAACTCCCTCAGTTCAGCGCAGCCTTCGGCCACCAGCTGAGTTCTCACAGTGGCATTCCCAAGGACCTGCAGCCCAGCCACAGCTCGATAGCGCCTCCCACAGGCTTCACAGTAACAGGTGCCACAGCTACAAGTACCAATAACGCATCTTCTCCCTTTACCTCCCCTAACTGAGCGTGTCTGTGTGTTTGCAGGCAGGTGGGGAACCTGGTGTTTTCTATCTTCTTTTCCCTCTTTATCACCCACCCCCTCTCCCCTTTTTCCTAAAGAAGATTTTAAAAATAACAGACGGGGACTAGAGGAGAACTCCCCTTTTCCAGTTAAACAAGTTCCCCCTGCGGTGGACCTCGCTTCAGTGTTCACATGTGCTCCTTGGCACTGGTGCTCGTTCCCTCCTGGCGGGTCCACCCTCCCCCCAATGGTTTCCTTAGCGGCTCAGCACAGTGACTGGATAGAATCGACTTTCAGCAGCAAGTCCTAGAAGTGGAAGATACCTCAGATTACCAGTGCCCTTTACTATTTCCTAGTATTGCAGATCAATGCTTTCCATTCTAATACCAGGTCTTTACACAGGTGGTTCTAGCTAGAATGAGCCTGTTCATCAAGTTCTGTGTAAGAGATGGCAAATGGTGTGCAGAGGCAGATTCAAGCCTCTGTCTTAGCACCAACTGCTCAACAAACACCACATGAGGCCAGGATTCCATTCCTAATTGTGATCATGTTTAATTAAAAAGAAAAAGAATTAGTCTTTTGACTGCCTGTGTGTATGTGTGCACCCACGCGTGTATTTCTGTGCAGGGCAGGAAGCAGCTGTCCCATTGTTTTTTTTTTTTTTTTTTTCTCTTATTTCCTAATAAGTAGAAGTCTCTTCTCCTTTCCCACATCTCAGAGCCCTAATAAGGTTGGTCATTCTTTCCCACTGAGTTAGCCGACCTTGGTGAATGGAGAAGGGTGGCGGTCTGGCGGCGGGAGTAGCACAACCCTTTTCTGCTAAGTTAGCCCAGAACACAAAAAGCTGAATTCACATCAGTGCCCGGCGGATGTGGTGAAGAGCTTGGCCAGAGGGACTGCAGGGCTTGCTGCGATTCTGAGGTCTGGTGATTGGTTGTATTGCCTTTTTAGACACACATTTGTTTCTGAATCCCTCTTCCATGGAATATATTTGCAAGATGTAATTAAAGAAAATATTTTGATGTGAAAAGCAGGATAGTTCAAGATTGGTTTGGAGAGATGGGATCTGTGAACTCCTTGATCCATCTTTTGCTTTGGGATTTTTCATGTTTACAGTAGTGACTCTTTGGTAAAGTTTGTAAAATGTTGATGACACTTGTAGAATCAATGTACCAGTTGTGAAGTGACATGTAATATCTGAAGGATACACATTTTAAAATTTTCTTTCAAAGCAAAATATGGAAATTAGACATAAATCTTACTCACCCTTTGGTACTTTTAAAATAATTTTAAGTATTTAGGTTTAAGTTTGGGGAATTTTTTTGAAATACCAGATCTTGAAGGTTAAAAATCATATTGGATAGTTTAGTAAGTTGGTGACTATGAGATGAATATGTGAGGTTTCTTTTTAACCTGCCTTCTCCCCGACCCCCCACCCTCCGCCCAAGGGTGGAACTAGATTTTAAAGGCATCTGTTCTCTGCTTTTGCTGAGAAGTTTTCACTGTCCCTTGAGATACCATTGGCTATTTATACCTGAATCTAGTCTAACTTACATATATATATTTTAAAAGATGCGTAGAGAGAACATATCTATTAATGATGTGATATAATAATTCATTTGTCAGGGAATATTTGATCTTAATTCCTTTTCAATAGGTAAAGATTTGGATGTATTTTCCTACTTCCTCTATGTATTTCTCTTTATGCCATGCTAATTCTAACCAGTCCCTTCTTTTGAAAGCTTTTCTTTCTCTGCTTTTTAAAGGAATGATGGTGATCAGCAGGCATTATGCAGATACCACGTGCCTGAGATTATGGAGGGGAAATGTCACATGACTGTATGAAATCATGATATGCCCTATTTTGTATTTATTGAAGTTTTCTTTTTGTGGGCCAAAAATACGTTTGTAATATATTTAGGTTTTTTTTAATCATGATAATTGATTGGAAGATTTATTTTTTAATAGCTTTGCCTTTTTTGCAGATTGAGAAATTTCTAAATTATAAAATTATGTCACAAAGCAAAATTATATTTGGTAGCACCGTAAATTTTTATTCTGAATGGTGAGAACAGATAATCTGAATATTTCTCACCTGTGAACCTATGTTAGTAAGCTTTTTAATTTTAATGTACTGTATAATGAAATGATTATGAGTAGTTACCTCTGCTCAAAAGTGTCATTTAGTTCACTGTACTCTTCACATCCCATCATAACCACCACATGCTAATTGTCCATTGTTAGTGATTCGATTCCGTCTCCGTTGTGTACTAATCACAGGTTGTAGCAGAGCAGCCCGTTGACTTTCTTTTTTACTGAGGTAAAAATGGTACATACACATTGACTTTCTTATCAGCCCTTCTTTGACAGTGAAGGGAAAGTCATGGGATGTCAATCTGAATTTTTCTGGCAATTTGTCCCTTGTGGTAGCTGCTTAAAATTCTTCAGTTATCGAAACTGAGTTTGCAGTAAGTTGCACATTTTATTGTTTGCAATTTTCTGTTTTCTGTGCATTTTTAAGCCCTTTCCTGCTTTCTGGTAAGGAGGCATGAAATGATCAGGAATGTTGCCAGTTACAGCTTCACACCAAAAACTTTTGAGTAAATTCGTTTTTGTGTAGATGCCCATGATAATAGCTGAAGAAAGGGCACCTGTAGAAAGTACCCGTGTAGATTTAAGAAAGTAGCAAAAAAAATTTTTTTTCTTCTCACTTTGTCTACTTCAAATATCCAAGCTTGCGATTCACTTTACTCTTGCTGTTTCTTGTGAGTCCCTTTTTGGAAAGAGAAGAACATCTGTGAACCCAGAGATAACTGTTACGTTGTCAGTTGAGCTAATGGAGCAATTTTAGTCTCTTAGTAGCAGGTTTGCTATTAACATGGAAAGAAAGGAATGAAATATCTTTTACTCCAGAAATATGAAAAATAGTGTCTTTTAAAATAGCACTTAATGCTCCAATAAGGCAATACTGGAATCAGAAACAAATTTTATATAAGGTTCTATCTTATTATGTGGATACTAGTTTTCATTTTAGTGTTAAAACTCAACTCATGAGAAATAGTGGCAAAGAAGGTTCACTGTTTCTGCAGTTCTTTGGGACCATTTATAAAGGCCAGTTAGATTGTGTTAATGTGATTCAATTTACAAAGTTGCTGCAGTTAATGGATACATTCTGTGCTCTGAGAATCTGAATTCCATGCTAATGTATAATGTTCAGTGGCTGTGATCTATAGCATCGGAAGGAAAGATGTGTTTTTCTCCTTTACACTCTCTACATAACTGCTAATATTATTTTAGTTAAAGTACTTAAGACATTGATTTTCCCCCGTAAAAATGGCTTAGCTATTTGCACATCTGGGTAGATTATGTAGTTAGTAAACAATCCACAATAGTAAATAGCAATTACATTTAACCCCCCAAGTGGCAGACTATGCAATGGAAAAATTTTCTAATTATCACCACATAGCTTACATAGCAAAGGATTCTTTTCTCTAGTAACCCACCATGTGAACTAGAACTGTCTCATAAGTGACTTCTTGAGCAATTTCATGTTGGCTGGCAGTTTGATGTGCCTAGAGTCCCTCCATGAAAAGAGTATAATTTAATGAGAAGCAAATAGTAGGTATGGACATAAAGTTGGAAAAAATTTTTCTTTTCCTTAAAATAATAGTTATTGTCTTGAGTGGTTTAGGGCTAAAGAAAGCGAATACTTTTATCTTTGCCAAATAATTATTTATAAGATTTATTTCTTAAATAAGCCTAATCTCTCAACTGCAAGTTAAGTAGCATCATTTTCTGTGACTAACACTAAAGCTTTTCCTTATCAGAAGTCGTTCGGTCCATGATCATAAATCCACAGAGGCAAAGACAGTGTCCATGATATACACAGCTGCCCTACCTGTGTGATTTTCTTCTTAGCTGAAAAAAAATTTTTCTGTTGATTCATCCTATTGGGCTTTTATCATTTGGCACTAGAATTTGAGCCTCTGTAGGTCACACCCATCCTGTAAGTTCACTGATACTTGCCTGCAGTCCTTCCTGTGCTCCTGCCTTGTGGGGCTGGTAATGGTGGTGGTAGCTTCATCTGCAGAGTTTGTGGGAGGGAAGTTGCGTTTTTCTCCAGGTTAGTTCAAAAGGTTGCTGTGGTTTGTTATTGCAAAGAGCTGAGGCTATTAATAACACTAAACTATCCTTTCAAGCTAATAGGTTTGAAATTCATTTAAAATTTGTTTAGGTATTTAGTTTCTGGTTTCTCCATCCTCTTTCTTTTTAGTCTTCTTTTAACACTCTTATTAAATTCTGTTTTTAATCTGATGTATATAGAATAATGCAGTGGTTGTTTAAATGGTCAACAGAATTCTACAGTTTAATGAGGCAATTTAAAGGATTCCCTGGAAGAAAGTGTAGTCAGTCCGAATGTTTGATCACAGACAGCTACATTGCTCCAAGGATTTTTTTTCCTGCCGAAAATTATATTTCTTGGAGAAAGGTGAATGTGGAAATATATATGTGACGGAACATAGGTTTTGTTTCCCCACCTCCTCAATACATTGAAAACAACTGAATTTTAATGGGCATTCTATAGAAAAGTAAAACAATATAGTGACTGTTTAATGCCTTGAACTTTATAAAGATTTCTAATATCATGTATTGAAGTGAAGTGAAGCGAAGTCGCTCAGTCGTGTACAACTCTTTGCCACCCCATGGACTGTAGCCTCCCAGGCTGCTCCGTCCATGGAATTCTCCAGGCAAGAATACTGGAGTGGGTTGCCATCTCCTTAGCTCCAGGGGATCTTCCCGACCTAGGGGTCAAACCCAAGTCTCCCGCATTGCAGGCAGACGCTTTACCCTCTGAGCCGCTAGGGAAGCCCCAATACCATATATTGGAGGGACACAAAATCCATGTTTAGTAAATTAAAGCAACATTTTTTTAATAATACTGTCTTTAAAAAGATGTGTAATAAGAGATCAGTGAAGAATATATTTGAATATCTCAAGTGTTTTTTTCTGATCAGTGAGTTAGGAAAGAAAACAAAACATAAATGAGTAATTATGTCTCTTCTAATAACCAGTGTCATTAATGCAAAAATTTGGGTCAAACTTAGCCTCATTTCTAAACAGCAAAAATTCTCTCTTCTTCCTCCTGCTCTGATTTTTTGTTAGCTTCCCTCTCTCTGCACTGTGATACAGAGCAAATAAAAGGAAATGTGGCATTTGAGAGAGAGTGAAAGAGCAAATGTGGGATGACTTTTCCCCCGCCCAGGTTCCCAAGGCTTGGGAATGTTTGGCTACTTTGAATGGCAGCGTTGTGGTGGTCTCAAGTGCAGTCTGGGAAAACAGTCTTCTAAGAGAAAACCTGGCTCACTCTTAGCAAAGTAGGGGAGCACAGCTTTCCTTTCGTTTTTCCCTTCTGCCTGCTTGCTCAGCCCACCCCCAGCACTGAAGTATGTGTACACACACACATGATGATCTGTGCTGCTCCTGGCCCAAGAGAACCTTTTCTTTCCCTAGGTTCTTTTTTTTTTTTAAGCTGGGGGCCACTGAAGTAAGCTCTATATGCACCCAAAGTTCCTCGTGGAAAACTTTTCAACATGCAGTGCAGAAGGCTCCAGTGCAGTTTAAACGCCACCCTTGCTTTTACTCGGAGAATAGACTGATTTGCCCTGACATGGCTCCACCCTGTGTCACTGAAGTACAGTTGGCTCCAGCTGATGAGCCTGGAAGGGATGGGAAAGTTTGGTACTTAGAACGTTGTCTTCATCTGCTCAGAAGGGTTGAATCAGTTCCTCTCAACAGTGATAATTCTTTTCACTGTATAGTGTTGAGTATGTCTCAGGGATTCCTTGTGGAAATTAGGGCAGTTTTTAAAATAAGAAATTAGTTTTAAAAGCAACTAAAGGTGACTCATCATTGAGAGAGCGCAGGAAAGAGAAAACGTTTGGTTTCGTAGCCCATGGTGTCTTGCTTGGGACGCTTCTCCTTCTCCTTCAGGCTCTCATCTCAGCCTCAGCATTCAGAATCCTTTCCCACCACGCACAGCTTTAAAACTTTTATTTAAAAATTTCCTTCCCCAATGAGCTTTCAGAATACTTATTGTAGATTTTAAGAGAAAAGGTATATTAATTTATGCTATTAACATCACCTCATAAATTATAAGTTTTATACTAAAGCTGTATTGAGTGTAATGAATTATGTTGCCTATGTGTTTAATAGCTAAAAAATTATATATGAGCTTTTTTTTTTTTTTTTTTTTTGACAAAACAGACTAGTGAAGCACCTTTTTACACTGGATCTCTGCCGTGTCAAGGTGTATAGCTATCCTTTGCTACCTTGCAGATATATAAAATAGAAGGATATCCTGGGGCCTCAAAATGTAGAACACCTTTAGACCATTTATTACTGCTCATAGAACCGTTGAGAAATCACGTTTCCTTAGTAAATGATCTGTGGTTTACACTTAAGATGGCTAGAAGCTTAGTTACAGGGTAAATAGAAATACATAGATCAAGTAAAAACTCCCAACTACTGTAGCTGGAATTTGTAAATTAAGTTTTTAAGACCTCTTTTATTCCCTATGGATTTATTCTTTTAATTACAGTTTATTCTGTAAGTTGGGAGGTAAGATAGGAAAAATAATAAATCTAGATGTTCTTAGTGTCTTATTCAGGAACTTTTTATCCCTCCTCACTAAGGAATTCCCACTGTGACTTAAAAATAGAATTAAAGTACTTGTGTGCATGTATTTGTCTGTGTTTTTACACACATGCAAAAATATACATTGGGGGCACATGTATGAGAGAGGAATGTGTGCTTACGTAAAAAGAGAAAGGCAACAGAATGTATGGTAGAAATATGATTTATTTAGTTGAGGGCGTTGGAGTTCCTTTCTCATTGTCTCTGTTGTATAAATACACCAAATTCTTGATTGTGTTATATTAAAAGGCTAGCTCTGATATCATGTGGATTTTATTTCAAGCTTTTGGTTAGCTTATGTTACGTTTTTAAAATAACACAAGAAACAGCAGGTTCTAAGACCAGCCTCTTGCTTTTGAGTGTAAAAATAAGAGAAAAACAGACCTGGACATGAGCTGTGTTTGTCTATTGGGGTGATGGGACCAGAGATCAGTTGAACCTTTTTTATGTTAATAATAGATTTCTTCATATTCTGAGTTATAAAATATTATTGATCACCTTTTCTTGGTGAAATAAAGAAAACTAGAGGCCTTTTATAAAGAACGACATTTTTAAAGGGGCTCCTTTGTTTAAAGAGTTGGTGGGATCATTTCACCATGCACATTTCAAAGCTGGGTTGATTTCAGTTATTTCCAAAATTTTGTTTTTAATTACTCAGTTGTGTTGTTATTTTATGAAGTTAGCATGCCCCCAAACCACCATATTTTGGCTATAGGAAAATTAAGCTACCCTTGACTTTTTACCTGGTTTATATGCAATTTTTTAAAAATGCATTCCTGTATTTTGAGTTTGGTCGTTTTGCTATACATTCATTACGGAAGTGTCTGGTGGTCTGAAATTGTCAAAGCTAGAGTTTTATTAAATGCTCCAATCACATTTATTTTTAACATTAAAAAATCGTACTTTGAAACATGTTAAAACAACTTCTGATAAATAATGTCTGGATTTGTTGTTATCTTTGAAGCCTCATTCATTTTAGGTATACTCAAGACCTAGGAAAGCTTTTTGTATGTTGTTTTTACAGTTGTATTTTTTGCAGCATCTCCCAGTTTCATTCACTCTTGCTTTATGGATTTCTTAAAAATCTGCGTATTTCTTGTACATATGCATGCAAATGAAAGAAGGGAGGTTGTATTGGTGCCATTTCTCCCTTCAGTTACTGGTAATGGGATTTGCTAGAATAAATTCCCCCGATTGAAGGGTGAAGCTAAGCCCTTTTGTGTATATCTGTACAGAGATGTGTATATGGGTTGTGGTGGCACTTTGCTGAATGTGAACTTGCCTTGTCGATGGAAAGATTGAGAAGTATTATGTTTATTTATACATTTGTATAAATCTATATATACACGTATGTATATGTGTGTGTATAGATAAATCTATATACATATATTTCCCTAAAAGAAAAAAAGTGTGTGTATAATAGATAAACAGCCTTTGTTAAGCAAGATTATACATCTTTGGAGAATTGTGGATTATTCTATAAGCAAAAAGAGGGACAGTCTAGCGTAATCATCAGAGCATACAAAATGGAAGTCCTTAGGATTATAGTCTTGTTTATGAATTCCTCTTAGAACTGTTCTTACTGGCCAATCCCACTATTCTTCATTTTCAGTGACTTCTAAGTCAGTCTCTCACCCCTTAAAAATCACACTTCCTTGTGTTTCTTTCTCCTTTATTAGGTCCTTTTCGCCAGAATCATTTGGCCTAACCATATTTCATTAACACTTCATTTGTCTCTGAAATTTCCCGGAAGACACAAATTTTGGCAATACTTTCTATGGTAATTTTGAAAATTGGGCATCATTTGTCTCCAAAACAACCAACCAGTAAACAAAAGACCAACATTCCAACAGAACTACTTTGAAAGTTTTACCTAGATAATTTGGGGATGTTTTACTTAAATTGAAAAAATATAATTGTGCTTTTATGATTGACATTAGTATTATATTTATTTTGTCATTTATTGTGACTAATCTGTCATTTTAAATTTTTGTTTTACTTTGTGATTTGATCATACTTTTACCATTTTCATTTTAATGGGAACCCTCTTGAATTCTATAACTCATTTTCTTCATGATGAAACCGCTTTAATGAATTCTGCTATATTTCCTTTTGACTTTTCTCACGTTTGTGACATTCTGGTTTAACTTTGCTGCAGCTCTCTAGAAAACTTGCATCCCTATATATTGTGCCTTTAAAGCTTTTATGCACACACAGACAGAAGTGTATATATACATGTTGGAGCATGTGTACATATACTTTCCTATATACTCACACAGTATGTCTCTAGTATATATTGTGTGAGTGAATATATAGATATTCAAAGGCAATGAAATGTTGCTCTCTAGATATATATGTATATAAATAGTGTTGATATATTGTATATACACATGTATATGTATGAGTTTTTAATGGCAATCTTTTACATTTAGCAAAATGCTACCCCTACTGGAATATTGTCACTGCGATAGCAGTTGTATGTAATGATTTAAAATACATTATCAAAAGTTATTTAAAGAACATTTAGAAGTCTCATCTAAAGAGGTCCACACATTATTTATTTCTCCTCTTTTTCCTTTTATTGTTTTTTTTTTTTTTAACTGAAAGGGAGACTGTCATTTTAAAAATGCCACCTATCCCAGGAGAGGAAGAGAACTGGAGACTCACTTGAGGCCCCTCATGTGTCTTCCTCTCTCTGAAATGGAGATATACCACAAACCAGCCTGTTTATTTCAGTTATAAAGCAACCCTAACATTTCCATTACCGTATGTCATCCACCATCTCCCAGATCAACTTAATTCACCAATTTGCCTCTTCCTTTCGTTAATAATTAATGATCATTGAGATCATTTTGCCTGGGGGAAGTTAACTACTCTCTAGCTGCAGGGAAATTTATCACCTACTTGTTATTCTGCCTTGTTCAAAATTCAACTTTGAGAAAAGACAGCTCTCTCATGAAGCTATCTTAAGCAGGTTTTACATTTATTTAGTCAAAGGTCTTCCCAGACATTTTTTTTTTTTTTTTAAGAACTCCAAGTCTGCATGTACCTAACCTAGATTTAATTCTTACTCCCCACAGCTTCAGGTATTTTTCCTTAGTGTATCAATTCGACGTGCTGAATGGAAGAATAGTAAGAAAAAACTGTTCAGTATTTTATTTTGTGGTGAATTGGCAGCAGATTCCATTTCAAGACCTTCTAGAGAGAGGAGTGTAGATGGACAATCCTAAATTGTAAGATGTNCTTCAGGTATTTTTCCTTAGTGTATCAATTCGACGTGCTGAATGGAAGAATAGTAAGAAAAAACTGTTCAGTATTTTATTTTGTGGTGAATTGGCAGCAGATTCCATTTCAAGACCTTCTAGAGAGAGGAGTGTAGATGGACAATCCTAAATTGTAAGATGTTAACAAAAAACAGATGGAGTAAGAATACCCCTGAAGACACAAATAGAGAAGTTGGGGTTTGAGGGATTTCACAGAGTAGCTTAGCTAAAACTTGATATCAGAAGCAGCCTTTAACAGAAGCCTCTTGGCAGTTGTATGGTACTAACCAGAGTACTGAAGTGCACGCTGAAACCAAGTTGCAGTGGGAAATCAAAGGTGAGGTAACAGATTCAAAACCAGTAAAACAACAGGTTGCACAGTTTTGAAATCTCTTCTAACAAAGTAGCTGCACGGTAGCAAGGACGAGCCGTCCTCAAAGCCCTTCCTTTTCCGTGTTCTCCTTTACCTTGGCACACAAGTATGTTCAACAGGCCATACATTAGAATATAGATACAAAAAAAAATTTAAAGCTGCTTAAAGGGAACTTACAAACAGATTCTTCTCTATGTTAATAGTGGCTAGAAGCTTAATTATATGCACAAAAGCTAGAAGCCCCTTGTTTCTACACAGATTGTAGGAGCAAGATGAGATTGGCAGGTTTGGGGACAGGGCCCCCAGTTCTGAGGAAAGGCGTATCCATGGTATTGGGTGTGCTGTTGCTGGTAGGGAGACTACATTTGGGGAAATGATGGGCTTCGGTTTGTAATTTCCCTTTAAACAAGAAGAGATGGCTCACATTTTCCATGTATATCTCAATGAATGTACTGTATTACCATTTTAAAAATTTGATGAAATAATAATGGATTGGTCTCCTTTTGTTTTCTGGTCCTTGTTTAATTTGTTTAAGGGTTTTTGTATACAAAAGTTTACATTTTTATGTATATTTTTCTTGTGTAAAAACTGATGTAATATGTGTATAAAACACTGTATGTATTATCTGTATATAGTGTGACAAAATGATTTTTCTTTCTTTCTTTTGGATGTATTAATAAATCTTGCTGTGAAGTAGCCTTGCTCTTGGTTTAATTTCTTTTGCCTGGATGTTGATGGAAGCTGTTGATCCAGAGTAAGGACTTTTTCCCCTTTGTTAGCTAGAGTATATATACATGTTTTTTATATCTTATATTTTGGCAAGAACTCCAGGGGACTTTATTCATGGTTCTTTAGACTAACAGTGATTAATATGTGTCATATCTGTGGATCAATTAAGTGCTACTCAAAGTGACTTTAAAGTAGTATCCAACCTTGAAATCCAAGCAGAAGTTGCATAGGAAATTGTTATGTACTATAATGGAGGTCTTACAAGTCAGTTTCTATTTAATTTACCAGGAGCACCTTTTTCTCTTCATTTTCATAGTTTGAAAAGTATAAGAACAACTTCATGTTGTATAACCAAAGTAGTACAAACATAGAACTTTTAACACTCCTTTAAGGCATTGTCAAGTGCCTGCCTTGTATCTCCTTGGAATTGAATTACTTTTTTTTTTTTTTAATATGTAGATTGGAACGCTTCATTTTCTATGCTGAGGAATTGTGTGGTACTGATAGAGGCTAGGACAAAATTCACAAGGAAAAATTAGTAATGTTCTAATGTTCTTTCCTCTTGTAGCGATTTATGATTTCTTATTTTTGTGGGACATTGTTTAAAAGATTATTTTATATTATTTGCTTTTGGTTGTGCTGTGTCTTTGCTGCTGCACGGGCTTTTCTCTAGATGTGACAAATGGGGACTACTCCCTTGTTGCAGTGCGCAAGCTTCTCACTGTGGTTGCTTCTCGTTGCAGCTCCCGGGCGCTCGAGCACAGGCTTAATAGTTGTGGCTCGTGGGCTTAGTTGCTCCGTGGCATGTGGGATCGTCCCAGATCAGGGATCGAACCGGTCTCTCCTGCATTGGCAGGCAGATTCTTTACCACTGAGCCTCCAGGGAAGCCCCTTGAACTCTTTTTTTCTTAATCTCTAATCCAGGCATGTACATTCCAGAATTGTACTTTGCTTCTCTAAAGAGGTTAACATTCTGCAGCTAGAAGCAGATGTCCCCAGCACTAATGAAATGGCCAACACTGACAGAACTTCATTCATCCATCTCTGCCTTTGAAACTGACAAGTTATGAAGACTAATGTTTGGCATTGATCTGTCCATGTTTTTGGTTATATGGTAGTTGATTTTAAACTCTTGTTCTTCTCTACTTAAGGATGCTTTTTTAAAAAAATATAAATTTATTTAATTGGAGGCTATTTACTTTACAATATTGTATTGGTTTTGCCATACATCAACATGAATCTGCCATGGGTGTACACGTGTTCCCCATCCTGAACTCCTCTCTACCTCCCTCCCCATACCATCCCTCAGTCATCCCAGTGCACCAGCCCCGAGCACCCTGTATCATGATCTGGACTGGCGTTTCGTTTCACATATGATAATATACATGTTTCAATGCCATTCTCTCAAATCATCCCACCCTTGCCCTCTCCCACAGAGTCCATAAGACTGTTCTATACATCTGTGTCTCTTTTGCTGTCTTGCGTACAGCGTTATTGTTACCATCTTTCTAAATTCCATATATATGTGTTAGTATACTGTATTGGTGTTTTTCTTTCTGGCT
>SJYA01000282.1:933166-1039143 GCA_006410615.1 Neotragus moschatus
TAATTGGAGGCTATTTACTTTACAATATTGTATTGGTTTTGCCATACATCAACATGAATCTGCCATGGGTGTACACGTGTTCCCCATCCTGAACTCCTCTCTACCTCCCTCCCCATACCATCCCTCAGTCATCCCAGTGCACCAGCCCCGAGCACCCTGTATCATGATCTGGACTGGCGTTTCGTTTCACATATGATAATATACATGTTTCAATGCCATTCTCTCAAATCATCCCACCCTTGCCCTCTCCCACAGAGTCCATAAGACTGTTCTATACATCTGTGTCTCTTTTGCTGTCTTGCGTACAGCGTTATTGTTACCATCTTTCTAAATTCCATATATATGTGTTAGTATACTGTATTGGTGTTTTTCTTTCTGGCTTACTTCACTCTGTATAATAGGCTCCAGTTCGATCCACCTCATTAGAACTGATTTAAATGTATTCTTTTTAATGGCTGAATAATACTCCATTGTGTATATGTACCACAGCTTTCTTAAACATTCGTCTGCTGATGGACTTCTAGGTTGCTTCCATGTCCTAGCTATTATAAACAGTGCTGTGATGAACACTGGGGTATACGTGTCTCTTTCAGTTCTGGTTTCCTCGATGTGTATGCCCAGCAGTGGGATTGCTGGGTCATATGGCAGTTCTATTTCCAGTTTTTTAAGGAATCTCCATCCTGTTCTCCATAGTGGCTGAACCAGTTTGCATTCCCACCAGCAGTGTAAGAGGGTTCCCTTTTCTCCACACCCTCTCCAGCATTTATTGCTTGTAGAATTTTGGATAGCAGCCATTCTGACCGGTGTGAAATGTTACCTCATTGTGGTTTTGATTTGCATTTCTCTGATAATGGGTGATGTTGAGCATCTTTTCATATGTTTGTTAGCCATCTGTATGTCTTCTTTGGAGAAATGTCTGTTTAGTTCTTTGGCCTGTTTTTTGATTGGGTCGTTTATTTTTCTGGAATTGAGCTGCAGGAGTTGCTTGTATATTTTTTAGATTAGTTGTTTGTCAGTTGCTTCATTTGCTATTATTTTCTCCCATTCTGAAGGCTGTCTTTTCACCTTGCTTATAGTTTCCTTTGTTGTGCAGAAGTTAAGGATGCTTTCCTAAATATCTGCTTAAGTGCAAAAACTTGAGGTTGTGCTGAGTTTTTTATTTGATTTTTAAAAGGTAGCCTTAAGGAGACAAGCTTTTAAGTGACATGTTTGAGTTAGGCAACATCTTTAAAGGGTTGGTGCTGAGGACTTGTGGATTACCGAGTACAAGCAAAAATTCAAGTTTAGAAGATAATATACTTAATTTCTTTATTAGCATATCTCCAGCTCTTTACCCTATCATCTGCCTCATTAACAGTAATTCTTAAAAAAAAACAAACCTATATTGTTAAAAAAACTTATTTACATTAATTTATAGCTTTTAGAAATGTGTGGATCTGAACATTAAGGAGGTATTAGTTTGTTTCTTTCACAAAGCTGGTGTCCTGGAAAATTCTCCAACGTGCTGTGACTGTAGTCAGTTATTTTTCCTACTCTAAATCTGTAATAGAGAGATGCCTACTGCTTAGTATTCTGAAGTTTCATTCAAGCTGCTGGTGGTATTCTATTGCTGCTTCTGTTCTGTCTTCCCATTGACCTGTCTTTTTGGCCTTCATTCTTTTTTTTTTTTTTTTTTTTATTCACTTGTTTATATGTTTGAGCACTTCCTGTTAAGGACAATGGGACGTGTGAGAATGAATCTCAACTAGTTTCTACACCCTCAAGACTACCACATAGAAGTAAGAAGATGCGTAACTATACAAACAAGGTAGAAACTGTCGAGTGCTTAGAAGAGTAGCAAAATGCTATGTAAGTTCATGTCAGAAAAGAGATCATTTCCAACCAAAGGGGAGAGAAATTTTGTAGAGAACAGTGCATCTGAACAGAGCATTCAAGGATGAACAGTATTTGGACATCTGAAAACAGAGGAAGTATTCCACACAGAGGAAGCTGCAAACTCAGGTGCCTCATGGTTTGTGTGAGAAAAGGGAGAGGTTAACTTGACATGTACGTATAAGATGTATGAGGGAGCGTGGTGAGGAATAGAGTGGAGAAGTTAATAGGAATGAGAGCATAATGAGCATGGAAGGCTAGATCAGGCAGTGGGACAAGGGAGGGATGGGGATTAATCTGATACTATCTTTTAAAAGGTTCATGACAGAGAGGTGAGTGCAATGGTTAGGCTTGCTAATGAAGTCAAGACTGGCAGTGAAAAGTGGAAAGGAAGGAGGAATTCAAAAAAGCTTGGGAACACTCAGATGTCAGGAGCAAGGGAGGTGGAAGAGAAACTAAAACAAGACTTCATCTCTGGATTTCTGGAAGAATAGTGGTACTGAGGGTGAGAGTGGACAGCACCACTCTCAACACATAATGGTTTTCAGAGTCAATTATTTTTTCCAATGGTTTTAAATACATAAAGGTTGAGTCAGAAACAGGGACATCCTCTCTGTTGGCATGGCCCGCTGGTTAGAGTTAGGGCTCAGAAGAGAGACTCAAACTGAAGTTAGAGATCAGAAGTTGTGGACATAGAGTTGCTTGTTGAAGCCAGCTATAAATGATGAAGAAGAAAGAGAAGGACAAATTTTGGAGACCACTTCTACATAATCTATTATGTTTTACTTACAGGCCTAAAAGAGCTGAAATAATTTTTCTAGAGCCTCTTACAGAGGCTGGCAGACTGACTTGCCTAGGGGTGATAGTACTGAGGAAAGGCTCTCCCCACCCCTGGCCTCATGAGAGCCTGTAGACATTCACCCCTCACGCTCCTTTCCAGTGACTTGCTCATCCCACCTGGACAGGACACCCAGTGTCTGTACAATTAGCGCCTGAAGCCCCAGCCCCTAGCACAGTGTGGTTGCCCATAATCAAAGGAAAGTATTACTGAATGAATTCGGTACTCTGAAGAAGTTCATGACGGAAAAGAATGCAGATCTGAAGAGACTTAGAGGATCTGGTGAGAGGAAATGTGGCAACTGGTGACAGCTACGGACTTTGGAATAAGACTTCCTTTATTCTAATCTTGGATCCACTATACAAACTTTGTGATCTCCGGTTAGTCATTTAACCTCTTCCTGCTTCACTTTCCTCATCCATTAAATGCAATGGGAGAATTACATGGCACAACCTATAGAAAGCACATGCAGTGGTTAGTGCACACACTAAGTAAACACTTGGTTATTTTAGTTACGCTCATTTTATGACTCGAGGAAGATACAAACAACATAGGTTCCTGGGAGAAAGTGGAAAGAAAATAGGAAAATGAACAAAAGTTAGCTGTGGAGGAGGATAGGCAAGGAATTTCTAAAGAAAAAGGCAGTGCTGATTTTTGTAACATAAGAGCATATGGGTCACCAACAGGTAGGGTTACATTTACTCAAGTTCCAAAATATTCTAGGATGTATTCAGTTACTGAAGCCCTGTTAACTATTATTTGTCTTTTGCTTTTTAACAAATTTATAGATTTTACATTTAATTTTTTTTTTTTTTTTTTTTTTTCTGTACTGGGTCTTCATTGCTTTGCTCGGGCTTTCTCTGGTTGCAGCCAGCGGGGGCTGCTCTCTAGTTATGGTGCTCAGGTTTCTCACTGTAGTAGCTTCTCTTGGTGAGCACAGGATTTAGGGTGCATGGGCTCAGGAGTTGTGGCACGGAGGTTTAATTGCCCTGAGGCATGTGGGATCTTCCTGGACCAGGGATCAAACCCATGTCCCCTGCATTGACAGGCAAATTCTTTACCACTGGACCATCAGGGAAGTCCCATATTTACTCTTTCACAGTACAAAGCATTATGTAGTGGAACAAAATGTATCACTGTATGTTGACTTGTATAATATAGTTTGGATTACAAAGCATTTAAGAGGGCTTCCCTGGTGGTTTAGTGGTAAAGAATCTGCCTGCCAGTGCAGGAGACACAGATTCGATGCCTGATCCAGGAAGATCCCACAGGCTGCAGAGCAACTGAGCCTGTGTGCCACAACTACTGAAGTCCACGTGCCCTAAAGCCTGTGCTCCGCAACACGAGAAGCCACTGCAGTGAGAGACTGCACACTGAAACTGGAGAATAGCCCCTGCTCACCGCAACTAGAGAAAAGCCAGTGAGGCAACGAAGACCCAGCACAGCCAAAAATAAATATCTAAAATTATTTTTTTAAGTATTTAAGAAAATAGAATATAAGGAATTAGTCGAGGGTCCTTTATCAATAGATGTGCATGTCACCTGCTAAACTAAAGAGTAGAAATCAAATTTACAGAGCCAAACCATGTATCACCCCTGCAATGCAGAGAGGTCAATATGGTGCTCTGTGGTACTCAGCCTCTGTGTCACAGATTTTTTTTTAAGACTAACATCTTTCCCTTACTTTCTTTTCTCTTCAATAGCTGTCATTTCTATTTACTGCTAAATATTATACTTGCTTTTTCCACCATTACTCTTTAACCATTGCACTTTAGCTTTCACCTTATTTTCCTGAAGCTATTCTTTCCAAAGTTATGGATGAACTTTGATGCTATTTTCTGTAACCTCTCTGACCCAGTCAGCATGGACAACATGACATTGTCCTGTGTCTCCACTTAATTCTCAGATTACGCCATTTCTGGGTTCCCTGTTTGTTCCAACTCCTCTTCCTTTTCCCTAAATTTGAGCATGTCTCAAACTCATTCTTCAACCTTTTGTTATTCTTCTCTGTACACGAGCTTCCAGTGTAGGATGCTTCTACTGCCTTAAGTGTTGACCTGGCTTAAATGTTGACCTCTCTGGAGATTAACTCCAAACTTAATGTCTACAGCTCTGATTGTGGTTAGACTTTAGCCTCCCAGCTCCTACTGTTTCCTGAGGACCTTCACCTCTCTATTTAGTCATCACTATAAATTTAGTTTGTCTAACCCAAACTTACCATCTTTCCCTTTTAAACCAGGGCTTGCTCTGAATTTTGTCCCTTGCTTTCTTGTTCTCTCATTCATTCAGCAAGTATAAAGACTCCTAATCACCCATACTAGAACTTTCAGTCATCTTGATTTCTCCCAGCTTCCCAGCTTTTCATCACTGGGTGACGAGACCAGTAACTAAAACATTTGTTTTCTAACTGGTATTCATGCTTCTGATCTTCCTCAAACCAAGCCTTACCAACCCTTTACATAGCTCTTGCCAGACTGACCTTCCCCAAAACTCCCAGATTGGCCGAGAGTAATTTATGACTTCCAGTGGAAACTTCCTTCATTCAGTCTCCTTGCATTCCCTCGTTGGAAGGTCCCCACATAGCTTGGATTTTTTTTTTTTCTTTTAACTATTTATTTATTTATCTTTGGCTGCACTGGGTCTTGGTTGGTGCACTTGGGCTTTCTCTAGTTATTATAGCAAACTATGGCCACTCTCTTGTTGCAGTGTGTGGGCTACTCATTGTGGAGGCCTCTTTTGTGGTGGTGCACAGGTTTAGTTTTTCCTTGGCACGTGAGATCTTCGTGGACCAGGGATCGAACCCACGTTCCCTGCATTGGCAGGTGGGTTCTCAACCACTGGACCACCAGGGAAGTCCCACAGGTTTGTCTTCAAGGATCCTCACCTTGTCTCTTCTAACCTGTAAGAACCACATTTCACTGTATGATCACCAACAACAAATGTGGCTCCCTTCGCAGCTCCTCTCTTCCAGCCAAACTCATCCATACATACCTCAGTGCATACACCCGTAGTTCTGTCCAGACCTGTGATAGTGTATACTGTGAAGACCTTCCCTTTGCTTATCTAAGAACTCCTCTCCTTCAAGCCATCCTACCCTCAAGAAGACTTCCTCCTCTAGAGAAATCCTTTGTCACTTCTGTTTTGGGGCTGCATCCATTGCCTCTAGTAATAATTTGATGCAAAATATGTTTCCTTGACTTATTTATCTTTCTATGTCCTATGCCTGCTCAAGAAGAACAAGCTACCTTAGGATAGCTGTCTTCTAAAAACCCTTATTGTTTTGGATGGTGGCCCAACGCATGCTGCAGAACCTCAATAAATTGTTGCTCATTGTGATGCAAGCAGAAGCCAGATAATACATTTGGTTTCTTTGGGAAGGAAGAAGACAAGGAATCTTCAAATATATCTTGATATTCAAAGTTGGTGATCTTGTCTATTACACTCATTTGGCAGAGCATATGCTAGACTGTCAGCATTTCATTTATCCATGTCTTGCTCAAAACCCGTGCAGAATATTAATCATTAAGAATGTGTACCAGTGTCTTGTTAATTTAATTTTCATATAATGATGGAAGAGCAGTGCCAAAATTATATTTGAATTTTGGTATTGAAAGTATAATGTTTTCCTGTTCATGGCTGTTACTTACAACATTTCTCTCTGAAAATAACAAGAAACGTGGGGCTATAACTTATTTGTATTATGATCATTTATTTACCTTATCATACTCCTACTTAATTAACAAGCTACTTAACAAAATACATTTATTCATGAAAAGTTGGCAGTATATCTGATTTATATTAATTCATCATATTTTCTTGTTGACATAACTTAAAAAATTGGAGATGCTCTCCTTTGGGAAGTATTTTACATCTGAGGCTAAACTAAAATACTGGTAGAAAATGCAATGAAATGTTAAAGTCACATATTCTTAAATGTCTTATAAAATAATGCTTTAATTACTAAAAATAGAAGCTGTTCTTGATGCCATGGAACTAGTCTAGTAGAAGAAAAGAGTAATTTTTATTTGTTTCTTTATTCCTGGCCATGCTGGGTCTTCACTGCTGTAGGCGGCCTTTCTCTAGTAGAGGTGCACGGGCTTCTCACTACAGTGGCTTTTCTTGTTGCAGCTCCTCTAAGGCAGCTGGGCTCAGTAGTCGTGGAGCACAGAATTTGTTGCCCCCAGGCATGTGGACTCTTCCCGGACCAGGGATCAAACCTATGTCCCCTGCATCAGCAGGCAGATTCTTAACCACTGGACCAGCAGGGAAGTCCTATTTATTTATTTTCTAAGTGATCTATCTATTTATTTTGGCTGTGCTGCGTCTTCATTGCTGCACGCAGGCTTTCTCTAGTTGCAGCGAGCAAGGGCTACTCTTTGGTTTGTGGTGAGCAGGCTTCTCAACTGCAGTGTTTTCTCTGGTTGTGGAGCACAGGCTTTAGGTGGGTGGGCTTCGGTACTTTGGGCTCAAAGGCTCAGTACTTGTGGCAAACGTGCTTAGTTGCTCCATAGCACATGGAATCCTCCCTGACCAGGGATCAAACCCCTGTCTCCGACGCTGGCAGGTGGATTCTTATCCACTGTACCACCAGAGATGTACAGAAAGTTAATTTTAAAAGTATAATTTCAGTCTCAGAACAATACAATTCTAAAAGTCAGTTTTGCTTTGGAACAGTTCCTTACTGGTGCGATTTTGTATTACTAAATCAAGCTGTGTGGCAGTTTAGAAATGATAGTTTACTAGAAACAGCACTGTAGTGTGAAGAAATGCTCAGATGTGCAAGCTGTTTCTCTAAACTAAAAATTTAACCTTGGAAAAATAGCCTCACCTTTCTGGACCTTAGTTTCCTTATCCGTAAACTGCAAGAATTCAGCTAAATTAGTGGGTTTCTCTACTTTGCTCTGGGCATGTCCTCAAGGCCCCCCAGAGCGGTGGATGGGATTAGAAAATGGTGTAGTGGGATAGACCGTCCCCCTTTCCTTCCCCTAGTGGCTCACGGGTAGAGAATTCACCTGCAATGCAGGAGCTGCAGGAGACACAGGTTCGATCCCTGGGTTGGGAAGATCCCCTGGAGGAGGGCACGGCAACTCACTCCAGTATTCTTGTCCGGAGAATCCCATGGACAGAGGAGCCTAGTGGGCTGTAGTCCGTAGCATTGCAAAGTCAGACACGATTGAAGAGACTTAGCATGCGCACACTTCGCTTCTCGTAGGTTTTTGTTTGAACAGTGAGTTCTGGAGCTAAAAACTTTCAGTGTTTGGAAATCTTCACTTTATATCATGTCTCAGATTCCTTCCAAATCTAAAATTTTACCAACTTTTGTGTTTGTTTTGAACACAGTGTCTTTACTGTGGAGTACAGAGTGCTAGGCAAACAACTGTTTGGATCTCTTTTAAACCAAAGTTTTTCCTACTTGTTTCCACCATTGTGTCCAACGGTCTGTTTGTCAGTTCCTTGCTCCTGGTGGGTCCCACCTCCACGAGCTGGAGCAGCCTGTTTATCCTCTTTCCTTTGCTAACCAGTCAGTGACTCAGCTCTCTAATCAGAGCCTTGTTGACTCTTTTGATTGACTTCTCACGTCAGACTCCTCCTTCTTGTTCATCATCTTTCCCCAGAGACTCTAAGCCCACCATGGTGTAGGGGGACAGCTCTGCCCTGGCGATCTGTGCATGTCTCCACGTGGGCCTGGGATCATCTCAGAACAGGAGAGGTTTGTGAGAAGACGCTATCAGGCCATTTCTCACTTGCCTCCCATCTTCCTCCTCATTTCCAGCCTCTGATGAGGTCTGAGACCTCGTCCCCACTGTGAGGACACAGCGGCAGGCTTTAAACTGATTAGCCCCACTTGGCGATGACTTCTCGGCCACAGAGTTTCCTGTGATTCATGTTGTAGTCACCTGATCCCTCTGTGAGACAGAGGGTGCAAGGAGCTGGCACCTTCACTCCTTGCTTTTTTTGCTGTCTGCATAAATAATAAACTGAATCTGACAGGGCTCCGGTGGAATCTACCAGCCTTGAAACATGACAGTTATCGGTGGACATGGTATATCTGTCCTTATCATTCCCCCAGTTCTTTTCCAAAATCCTATAGAAAAATTTTAAAAGTACAATCATGCTATGGAGCAAACTGGATGGGAGAAAACGTTCCCAAATTGTGTCTACAGACATTTTCTCTGCTGTGGCCATTCCTGTTTATTGGAATAGCTGTGTAATTGCCCTTTCTTTACAGTGTAAACTTTGGAGCAAACTGTGGTCCATTCATTGGTTGGTTCTGGGAAATGTTTAGGCTAGTTTTAGCACCATTAGAAATGCTTGTCAGATTAATAGCCTTGGAGCCTCACTGCATCAATTATTCAAGACAAATTATCTGTCCTGTTTATTATTCAAGCATCTTACGTCTCCTACCTCTTCCTCTGGCTGCTTGTTTTATGGACATTTCCTGCTGGAGAAACACAGGTATTGTAGCGGGAGGGGTACAATTTCCTCCACAGGGTAGAAGAAATAAGGGGCTTCAATCAGTTCTATTATTTCAAAAGTTGTAATCGAAGGCTTTAGGGGAGGAGGTTTTACGCAAGCTGTTGGCCTTAGTTATCCTAGCAGTCCTGACGCTGCTTTTAGGGCACTGTATTCTTGAACACTTCCTCTGAAGTGTACAGCATCAGAATTAGAGAGTAGGACTTCCCTGGTAGAGCAGTAGATAAGAGTCTGCTTGCCAATCCAAGGGACACAGTTTCGATCCCTGGTCCGGGTAGATCCCACATCCTGTGCACCACAACTTCTGAGCCTGAGCTCTAGGGCTTGCAAGCTGCAACTCCTGAGGCCTGCATGCCCAGAGCCTGTGCTCTGCAACAAGAGATGCCACTGCAATGAGAAGCCCGCTCACTGCAGCTAGAGAAAGCCCATGCACAGCCGTAAAAACCCAGTGCAACCAAAAATAAATACATAAAAATTTAAATAAAAACAAATTAGAAGGGTAATTTAGACTAACTCCACTGTAACGCAAGAACCATCCTTCATAACACTTAAAACTCCCATCCTGTTATTGTATATCTCTAGCAAGAAAGTGCTATATTTTTCTGGAGGCTATACATTCTAGCTATTGATGTGTAGTCTGTGTTTGGGGGAGACACCATTCAATTATTTATTCTTTTCCCCACCAAACAGATATGAGTTCTGCCACTAATTTGCCTAGGGACCTTGTTTAGCAAACATCTTAAATTCCTTGATCTCCTGGGTTTTTTCACTATGAAAGAAGTTGAATGATAATATTTAAAATATCTTCTAATTCAAAAGGTCTAGAGTTATATGATTTTAGTAGTGAAGTTAATATTTCCATTGATCAATTCATGTTCTTTAAAAAGGGATAATAAATAGAGGGGCCTTAAGCATGATTTTATGGCCACTGAATTCTGCCTTTAATGCTGCCTAGCAAATAAGCAATCCCTCTGCTCTTCTCCCTCTTCTAAATGACATGTTCACACTTTCTCCTCTTTCCTCAAACGTGACCTCACACCTCATCTTCACCTTGAGCAGAAGTTCTTGCTTCCTAAGGATAATTAAGCACATTCCTACAACACATGCTCCTACAACATGTCTCAGTTCAGTTCAGTGCACTCGCTCAGTCATGTCCAACTCTTTGCGACCCCATGGACTGCAGCACGCCAGGCCTCCCTGTCCCTCATCAACTCTCGGAGTCCATCCAAACTCATGTCCATTGAGTCAGTGATGTCATCCAACCACCTCATCCTCTGTCATCCCCTTCTCCCCCTGCCTTCAATCTTTCCCAGCATCAGGGTCTTTTCCAATGAATCATTTCTTTGCATCACTTGGCCAAAGTATTGGAGTTTCAGGTTCAGCATCAGTCATTCCAGTGACTATTCAGGACTGGTTTCCTTTAGGATGGAGTGTTGGATCTCCTTGCAGTCCAAGGGACTCTCAAGAGTCTTCTCCAACACCGCAGTTCAAAAGCATCAATCCTTCGGCGTTCAGCTTTCTTTATAGTCCAACTCTCACATCCATACATGACCACTGGAAAAGCCATAGGCTTGACTAGATGGACCTTTGTTGCTAAAGTAATGTCTCTGCTTTTTAATATGCTGTCTAGATTGGTCATAAGTTTTCTTCCAAGGAGTAAGCTAGCATGGTTTGCTAGCATGCTTTTTAATCATTTAACATATGGTAAAAATCTTTCCAGGTCAATAAATCTGCATCTCCATCACCATTTTTTAATGGCTGCATAATAATCCACTATATGGATTGACTACAGTTTACTTAACTAATCCTTTTTCTGAACAATTATAATATTATACATATTGCTCTCGAATTGATATATAGGTGTTGGCAGACTTGAACAGGAAGAGATCTAGCACAAGCACGCCAGAACATCTGTCTCCAATTATTTAAAGGATAACGATGACATATATTTTGCATAGTTCTGGAAAATGGGACTTGGATGAGCAGATGAACATTAAATGGAGGTAAATTTCAACGATAGAAATAGTTTTGTAACATTTCTTAAAAATGGAAAGGGATGTCTTATCAAGATGGTGAACTCTTTCTGAAAATTCTCAAGGAAGGGCTGACTGTTCTTGTTTCTGAAAGAATTCATGCCTTGAAGGGAATATGAAGTCAATGGTCCTCCAGTTCTATGACTTATAGAAGCAAATTCTGTAGAAGACTCAGGAGGGATCCTCTTATGCTGGTTTTATATGGCTCAGTGCTGTGGCAGCATCAAGTCTCCTGTTTCTAGACGAAGGCAGGAAAAAAGTCTCCAAAAGTTATCTTCTTATGTGTCGCCTAGGAACTAAGATGAGAAAATGAGAAAGCAAATAGAGGTTAAGTGTTTAGAGGCATATTTCTTTTCCTTGGGATTCTTTTATCTCCAGCTTGTCTCACTTTCCTTTTTCTCTGTATTTTATCCTTTGTTTCTTTTTTTTTTTTGGCTGCCCCATGCAGCATGAAGAATCTTACTTCCCCATGTGTGTGTGTGCTTGCTCAGTCATTTCTGACTATTTTGTGATGCCATGGACTGTAGCCTGCCAGGGTCCTCTGTTCATGGGATTCTCCTGGCAAGAATACTGGAGTGGGTTGCCATTTCCTCCTTCAGAAGAACTTCCCCACCCAGGAATCCAACCAGCATCTCCTACATCTCTTGCATTGGTAGTTGGGTTCTTTACCACTGTCACCACCCGGGAAGCTTCCCCAAAGTGAAAACAGAGTCAAAGTCATTCAGTCGTGTCTGACAGTTTGTGACCCCATGGAATTCTCCAGGCCAGAATACTGGAGTGGGTAGCCTTTCTCTTCTCCAGGAGATCTTCCCAACCCAGGGAACAAACCCAGGTCTCCCACATTGCAGCCAGATTCTTTACCAGCTGAGCCACAGGGGAAGCCCAAGAATACTGGAGTGGGTAGCCTAACCCTTCTCCAGTGGATCTTCCCAACCCAGAAGTTGAACTGGGGTCTCCTGCATTGCAGGTGGATTCTTTACCAACTGAGCTATCAGGGAAGTCCAGCTATCAGGGGAGCTTCCCCAACCAGGGATCAAACCTGTGCCTCCTATAGTGGAAGCATGAAGTCTTAACCACTGGACCATCAGAGAAGTCCCTCTTTTACATTTTTTAATGACAGAATGTGGTCCGCTGGAGAAGGGAATGGCAAACCACTTCAATATTCTTGCCTTGAGAACCCCATGAACAGTATGAAAAGGCAAAATGATAGGATACTGAAAGAGGAACTCCCCAAGTCAGTAGGTGCCCAATATGCTACTGGAGATCAGTGGAGAATTAACTCCNTGATGGACAGGGAGGCGTGGTGTGCTGCGATTCATGGGGTTGCAGAGAGTCGGACACGACTGAGCAACTGAACTGAACTGAATGTAGCTACCAGAAAATTTAAAATTAAGTGCCTGGCTCACATTTTTGCCTTGCCTTACATTTCTTATGAACAGTGATCGCTGTTCTGGAACCTCACCACTTAGTGTTGTCCCTGCTCAAGCAGCATCAGCATTTCCAGAAAGCTCATGAGAAGTACTCTCAGAGCTCAGCCCAGACCTAAAGAATCAGAAGCTTAATTTTAGTCAGATTCCTGGGGGATTCAAGTGTGAGAAGCTACCCTCCGAGGACTTTCTGTAGGCTCAGCTGATCCGTCTGCTTCCAGGAAGGTGTGCTGGTGTGGCCACTGCACGGTGACATACTGGACAGCAATAAGAGACTTGCAGAGTGTTGCTGCAGATTCTGTTTTTCTTTTTTTCCTTCCCTGTCTCCCAGCATGGACCCTTGGGTTGAGGTGAACTTCCACAGGGAGTCTATTGCCTGATAATATTTTCCAAGGTGGGCTGGAAGCTGGGGTGGGGAAAAGCAGGTGTGTCACCATAGAAGAGGGAAGCCTCAGACAAAAAGACAAAGTCCTTGTTTGGTCTCAAGTTAATGGTTAACCTACTATGGAGAAAGAAGCAGTTGAGACTGTGGACTTTAGTTTCTGGCTGTTTCTCTACAAACTTCTGTGGCCTTGGTTTAATTATCCCCCTGTCTTGCAGAACAGCAAGTGCTGGGAATAGACCAGACCCTTTGACACCCAAGTCTTGTGAACTAGGGGACAGAGCCAAGAAGAATGAGGTCAGCTTTTCACTGTGGCCTGGTTTTCTCCTCTTCTCTGGATAAGTGAGATAACTCATGGAGCTTCGTGAGTGCTCAGTAGACCTCCTACCTATAAATAATGGGTTAGTCTTTGCAAATAGTTTTGAATAAATAACTCTAGTAGTATCTGTAACAGCTTTGCTGAATGCCTTAATACCTTGGGCTGCTATAACAAAGTACCATAAACTGGATGGCTTATAAACCACAGAAATTTATTTCTCCCAGGTTAGAAGTCCGAGATCAGGGTGCCTGCGTGGTTGAGTTCTTCCGGGTTGTGATGGGTATCTTCTGGTATTTTGCTGTGGTGGGGAGCAGGAAGGGGAAGCAAACTCTCTCCTCACTCTTATTAGGGCGCTAAGCCCACCCATGAGGACTTTATCTTCATAGCCTCCTCTAATCCTAATTGTTTCTGAAAGGCCACATTGAAGGGCAGGGTTTCGACATGAATTTGTGGAGGACACAAACATTCAATTTATAACATTGAGTTATAGTTTATATGCTGCAAAATTTACCTATTTTAAATTCAAACATAACTTTTATTGTATTTAAGTAACAATGTACTGACACTCTTCTCAGTCCTCTTGTATTTGATTCAGTCATTGAAATTGTGGATGTTTAATTGTTTTTGACCTACAATGTGATTCAACCTTTACCTCTAAAATGCTCTTTGTTAAAATTCTTTCAAAGCCAAGGAGTAGTTTTCCAGAGAGATTTCAGTTAGAATGATATCATCTATATTTCATATCTTTCTTCAAAGTCAACTGCAATATAAGATATGCTACACAAATCTAGATTCAATACTTCTAGTTTTCCCAAATAACTACTTTCCTATTAATTCATTTTACACTTGAAAAATGGATTTTTTCATCCAATAAACAAGCCCTATCAATTTTTTTTTTTCTGCAAAGGAGATTTTTCAATATTCAGAGAAACGAATGAGGAGACCTGAGGGAGAACTAAACATGGATCTTCTGCTGTGCATGGAAATGATCTTCATAAAGAAAATAAATATACATGCAATAAAAGCCCAGAGATATAAATGCAGAAATGAATAACAAGCTCAAGGTAAGTAGCAGATCCAGGCTTGCTTGGGCCCAGTGAGCTCCTTGGGCTGAAAACGAGATATGAATATTAATGCTGTTTTATCTCCTCTCAATCTCTTCTTAACATAATCGAGAAATATATGTTTGAGGGATACAAATATATATATATATATATACACACATACATATACACATCTAGTGTAGTCTCTTCTTGGTTAGAAATATCTTGTTTCATGCCTTGGTTTTTTTAATTAAAAAGTTTTTTTTGAAATTATTTTTATTTTTGGCTGTGCTGGGTCTTCATCACTGCACGCAGGCTGTCTCTAGCTGTGGCGAGCAGGGGCTGCTCTAGTTGCGGTGTGAGGGCTTCCCGTTGTGGAGCACAAGCTCTAGGCTCACAGGCTTCAGTAGCTGGGAGGCATGGGCTTAAGAGTTGAGGCTCTCGGGCTCCGACAGTTGTGGCACATGGGCCTGTGGGATCTTCCTGGACCAGGGATTGAACCTGTGTCCGCTGTATTGGCAGGCGGATTCTTATTCACTACACCACAGTTAACCTGTGCCCCTGCAGTAGGTCTTTCTTTGAGTGGGTCTCTCTCTCTTTACACATACACATGCCATTAGGCAGAAAGGAAAGAAAAAAAGGCAGGTTAGTTCCATGGAACCCCCATGACTCCAGCCAGATCAGCTTGGTGCTAAGGTGCGGTGAGGAAGCAGCTGCCTGGCCTTGGACATTCCCGCCCCCTCTGTCCAGGGTCAGTACTTCATCCCTCACTGGATGCTTTCTTACTCTGTACTTTTGCAAAGTGAGCTTGGGCAGGTGCGCAGCCCGCCTCTCAGTACCTGTGTCAGCTGCTTGGACAGGGGCACCTCGAAAGGATTATCAAAGTGGGCTGTTAACGTTTTGACCAGAGCATAGAGCATATAGGGGGAAAAAGCTTTAATAACAGATGTCAAGTAGAAAAACAGTTTTCCTGAGAGCGAAAGGAGTTCAAGGGGAGAACTTGACACTGTGTGCCTGGCCTAGGGCTGGGATGGAGGGGTTGGGGCAGTGCCATCCTCCCCCCACTGCCCCCCTTCCCCAGCCCGCCCTGGCTTTTCTGTGTCCTTGGGGTCACATGGTCCTGTCCTTCTCACCCCCTAACCTGGCTCCTCCAGGGAATGGCTTGGAATGAAACATTGTTGCTTTTTTATTTCCTCCAGTTTGGCCTTCTTGGAAGAGGAGGAAATTTGCAAAGAGAAATTAGATTGTGGCCTGTGGAGCCTTTGTAGATTACCAGGTCCTGCCTGTCAGGAATACCGAAATTATTTTTCCTTTTATTTCCAATGAATCAAGCTAAGGGAATGTCCTACTACCTGATGTTTAGTCTGTGTCAAAGAGATCTGCTTCGTGACTTGTGGATCTTCCCCAAGAAGCCCTCAGAGCTTCATGTATGCTGAAATCTCAAAAGGTGTGTGTAATTAATTACCACAAAGGCTTGGCAGGACAGTGTTCTCATTGCACATTCATACCCAATAAGGCGTATCTGGCCCTGTCTTCAGCCTGAATGGCTTGATACCATGCATCTTAATAGGTAGCTTTCCCCATTTTCCTGAAAAGAATCCCTATTTTCAATCAAAAAATTTCCTTAAGGTGGAACCCAAGAAGAGCTGTGTCTTTCAGTAGTTGTATGGCTGCTGCAGAAAGAAATGTTACTGAAAGGTTACATTTAGTTTAAATCTCTCTCCTTTCTCCTGTCTCTCAACACTTTATTTATTTTTTCCTCTCTCCTCCCTACCTTGCTTCACTGCCAGTGTCACAGATCACAGACCTCTGCATGCACGTGTACGCGCGCGCGCACACACACACACACACACACACACACACACGCAGTGGGAGGGTACGTGTGTGCACCATTTCACCTTCTGCGGAAATTCTGATGATGTTTGCAAGGCCCCGGGTTGTCTTTGGAGAACAGGGGAGGCTGGTGGCAATGCACTTCCCTCTGACATATGCAGATATTCACCTATGGCACCCTGCAGGGCAGAGCTCACTTCTTGTGGTCTTCAATATGCCTGGAGGATGTTGTTTCAATTATTGATAGAAAGAGACTGAGGCTTAAAGGAAGGGCTGGGGATGGCGAGTCCAGGATGCTCTTTTCAGGTTAAGTTTGGTGTTTTCCTTTCATTCATACGTTTTCAGTGTGTTGTTTGAAGCCATTGTTGAGAATTAACTCGTTAGAATTTAATATCGGCAGTTGTGGTTACTCCCAGTGTTTTCTGGTCCTTGGTCTGTCTTTTTGGGCACCAAGCTTGAGTATTTTCACTTTGGCCAGTTCCTTTCACTACTCTTCACATGGGAGCGTGCGTGTGTGTTTTGACTTTTCTAATTAGCTAAAGAATATGTCTTCTGTGAGCATCTCATTCCTAGATTGCCAATCCCGTCCCAGGTTGTACCTTCACAGTTTCCTTTCCTCTTCCTTCCAGAACTTCCATAATGGGAATGATTGCCTTGTCCTTTTCCAGGCTCCCACGTGCTCAGCTTTGGGGTCCAACAGAGCAAAATTTGAACCCTAGCCACTGTACCTGCTAGTCTTGCCCCAGGCATGTTTCTAATCCTCTCAGAACTTGAGTTTCCTCTTGACTTTATACCAAGGTGGAATGTGGGTCTGAATTTGGCCCACACTTACACATGTGTTTTATTTGCCCTGCATCTGTTAAGAACATTAAGGGGAAAAATATAAACATAAAGAATGTGTGTACATATGTGTCCATCCTGTGTATGTATGTGTGACTGTATACACACATTATATATATATTTTATATTTTCCTATATGTGTATGTTTATACCCACACACACATATATTGTCTAGCTTCTCTGAAAAGTCCCCAAATCTGACTGCTCTCACTTTCCTCCAACTGGGCCAGAGTGAGCAATAGCAGTCCCCCTTAGGTGACAAGTTCTCTGTCACCGCCTTGACCCATGTCAATGTTTCAGTTTCCAACACTGACTTATCTGAATTGCTCTGATGGTTCATGGAGCGCGGCTGTTTCCTGAACTCCCTTCTGAACTACATTTTTGAATTCCTGGGAACAGGAGGGAGGGGTGGCAGATGGGATGGGAGCCACGTGACCAAGGAGCACCATGTGTGTTAAATGCCTTTCTCTCTAGCGTAGCGCTTCCATGCTGAGGACCTTTGCTCATACTGGATGTTCAGCCTGGGCTGTCCTTTCCCTCTTCTTAGACAGAGAAGGCATCTACTCCTCTAAAACCCAGAGTAAAGGACACACATCACTCCACTGGGGGCTTCCCAGCTGGCTCAGTGGTAAAGAATTTGCCTGCCAATCAGGAGACTTGCATTCCATCCCTGGGTCAGGAAGATGCCCTAGAGGAGGAAATAGCAACCCACCCTAGTATTCTTGCCTGGAAAATCTCATGGACAGAGGCGCCTCGGGAGCAACAGTCCATGGGGTTGAGAAGAGTTGGACATTAGTAACAACGAATTTCCTGCTCTCCCTCAGCACCCAGAGTCAGTCCCTCCTTGGCTTGGTGCCTACACCTCAGGTGAACACTGATCTGTCCTTCTGTGGCTGCCTTCCCCGGCCTATTTCTTTTTTTTTCTTTTTCATTATGATTTATTATAGGATATTGACTACAGTTCTCTATTTTATATATAGAGAGAATTTGTATCTACTAATCCCAAACTCGTTTGTCCATCCCCCATGCCCTTTCCCCTTTGGTAACTTAGTTTGGTGTCTGTGGCTGTGAGTCTGTCTTGGTTTTGCACATAAGTTCCTTTGTATAATGTTTTAAGCTCCGTGTATAAGTGGTAGCGTATGTTATTCATCTTTCTCTGACCTCATTAGTATGATAATCTCTGGGTAAATCCATGCTGCTGCAAACGGCATTATTTTCTATGGCTGAGTAGCACTCCATCGTGTATGCGCACCACGTCTTCTCTGTCCACTCATCTTTTGATGGACCTGTAGGTTGCTTCCGTGTCTTGGCTGTTGTGAATAGCGCTGCTGGGAACATAGGGGTGTCTGTATCTTTTCAATTAGAGGTTTGTCTGGATATGTGCCCAGAAGTGAGATTGCTGGATCATATGGCAACTCCACTTTTAGTTTTTTGAGGAATCTGGATACTGTTTTACATAGTGGCAGCACTATGTAAAATTATGATTACATTCCCACCAACAGTGTAGGAGGGTTCCCCTTTCTCCATACCCTCTCCAGCATATTATTTGTAGACTTTTTTTTTTCTTAATTATTTGTTTGGCTGTGCTGCACTGCTATGTGCAGGCTTTGTCTAGTTGCAGAGAGTAAGGGCTACTCTACATTGCAGTATTCTGTAGTTGGTACTTGGGGGCTTAGTTGCTCCTCAGGATGTGGGATCTTCCCAGGCCAGNGCATATTATTTGTAGACTTTTTTTTTTCTTAATTATTTGTTTGGCTGTGCTGCACTGCTATGTGCAGGCTTTGTCTAGTTGCAGAGAGTAAGGGCTACTCTACATTGCAGTATTCTGTAGTTGGTACTTGGGGGCTTAGTTGCTCCTCAGGATGTGGGATCTTCCCAGGCCAGAAATTGAACCCATGTCCCCTGAATTGGCAAGTGGATTCTTAACTACTGGACCACCAGGGAAGTCCTATTTGTAGACTTATTAATGATGACCATTCTGCCCAGTGTGAGGTCTCATTGCAGTTTTGATTGTTAAGGCACGGTCCCGTCTAACTCACCCCAGACCCCATCTTCCTTCCTTGCTCTCTAGCCTTCTGGCTTTGAATACATGATCTGGCACTAAGTTAAGGGCTAGGTAGATTTTTTTTGAATTTAGTTGAATTCTTTAGGGAAATTCAATTTTCAGATTGTGGGTTGTGGCACTAACACAAGGAGAAAAGTACTGCTTAAGGTTGAAGAGCTCCATGAGAGGGGGGCCAGTTCAGGCTGACTTTCTAACATTGTGACCACAATACCTGACACGCCATCAGAGTCCAACAGACAGTGGATATAGGAGAGTGTGAATGAGATTTTTACAACAAAGGCTGGAACCCAAGTGCCTTCATCATCTCCCCTCTAAACAAGCATGATATGTGTGAAGCCAAATTGAATTCCTCATTGGATGTGAACTGGCATGTCTCCAGTTAATGAGGAGGCTGCATTCCGTCCCCAGAGAAAGGCTGTTCTGCCCATCCCGAGTCATAGGAACTTCTCTTAAGATTCAAACTCTGTTTTTATACCTTTGGCTCCATCCCACCCCAAGTGTTGGAAGCAAGTGGGAGAATCTCAAATAATAAAATCAGTATATTACTAAGTCTTTCCCAGGTAATTTGATACAGAACATCAGTTCTCTTTGCTTCACTTCTTAGACCTCTGTTAGAGAAATCACCACATCCATCTTTCCTGAGTCAACCTTGCTTTTCCCAAATAAGCACTGTTTTTATTCAAATACTATTCATAGAGGAGAGGTTCACACATGGGTTAGTGCCAGGTACCTGAAGACAATTTTCACCATACTGGCTGCATTTCTACCTTATAATTGGATGGTAGATACATCTGAAAGAGAAGCATTAAAATTGAAGTAAAGTGTTAGGAAAACAGAATTCTTATTATAAAATTCCCTTAGTGGACTCCTCTTTCTTTCCTAGTTGATTCTATATTGTAGGCAATGATTCTGAAGTCTTGGATAAAAGGGTGGCTTCTTATTTAGTGTGTACATGTGGCAAGTTGCAAATATTTTTGATGTCTTTAGAATTTAGGCATACCAGGAAGATTTTTGCTTCCTGTTATGGATCGAATTAGGTCCCTCCTCAAATTCAAATGTTGAAACCCTAACTCTTAGCATCTCCCTTCTTAGCCTTTCCCTCCTCTAGGGAATCTTTCCAACTCAGGGATTGCACCCAGGTCTCCCACATTGTAGGCAGATTCTTTACCAGCTGAGTGACAAGGGAAGCCCAAGAATCCTGGAGTGGGTAGCCTATCCCTTATCCAGTGGATCTTCCCAACCCAGGAATCAAACCAGGGTCTCCTGTATTGCAGGAGAGTTCTTTACCAACTGAGTTATCAGGGAAGTCCTTAGCATCTCAGAACAAGGTTGCAGATGTATTTGGTTGGCCAAAAAATTCATTTGGTTAATGAATATGTTGTTCAATAAAGTTCTTGGTAAAAATGAAAAATGCATCTTTACTTAAAACTGAATGAACTTTTTGGCAAACCCAGTAATTAGTTATGTGGTCAGACCCCCTAACCTGACATGAAAGTGCCTTTACAAAAAGGGGAAATTTGGAGAGACGTGCAGATTGTAAGAATATCATGTGAACATGAAGGCAAATATGTGGTGATATGTCCATTCACCAAAGATGCCCAATACGGCCAGCAAACCCCCAGTTGACCCCAGCAGAAGGCATGAACCCTGCCAGTAACTTTTTCTTGGCTTGCCAGCCTCCAGAACAGGAACAATGCAATACTGTGGTTTAAGGCACTCAGTCTGGGAAGCCCTACCAGATAAATACATTTCCCTTTTTTATCTCCTTTTTCTCCAGAGAGTGAGTAACTTGCAAAGTGGAGGTGCTTTCCTAAAGGTCTAGCAAGAGGATTCATGAGGGAAAGAAGATTCCAGCGTCTTTGTCCCCAGTGTCACCTCTCCTTCCTATACCAGCAGCAGGGCACAGCGGTTAAAGATGTGGGCCCTAAAGTGGACCTGAATCTTGGCACCACCAGTTGCTTATCGCCCTCCCGCTTGGGTTTCCCAGTCCAAGTAAACAGGGGATATGAATAGCACCACAGCTTGTCTGCTGGGTAAGTGAGATAAAGCATTAAGTACTCAGAGTATGCTCTGCACAGGCTAAGGGCCATGTTCAGTCCAGTCGCTCAGTCGTTTCTGACTCTTTGCTACCCCGTGAATCGCAGCACGCCAGGCCTCCCTGTCCATCACCAACTCCCAGAGATCACTCAGACTCTCGTCCGTCAAGTCAGTGATGCCATCCAGCCATCTCATCCTCTGTCGTCCCCTTCTTCTCCTGCTCCCAGTCCCTCCCAGCATCAAAGTCTTTTCCAATGAGTCAACTCTTCACATGAGGTGGCCAAAGTATTGGAGTTTCAGCTTCAGCATCATTCCTTCCAAAGAAATCCCAGGGCCGATCTCNTTTTCTGTGAGTATGGTTTCAGTGTGTCTGCCCTCTGATGCCCTCTTGCAACACCTACCATCTTACTTCCGTTTCTCCTACCTTGGGCGTGGGGTATCTCTTCATGGCTGCTCCAGCAAAGCACAGCAGCTGCTCCTTACCTTGGATGAGGGGTTTCTCCTCCCCCTTCCCTTCCTGAGCTTCAACGTGGGATGGCTCCTTCAGGCCCTCCTGCGCCCGCACAGCCACCACTCCTTGAACCTCGGGTGCCGCCCCTGGCCTCGGACGTGGCGTAGCTCCTCTCGGCCATCACCCCTGACCTCGGACACGGGGTAGCTCCTCTCGGCCATATGGAATTTCTCAGTTCAGTTCAGTTCAGTCACTCAGTCGTGTCTGACTCTTTGTGACCCCATGAATCACAGCATGCCAGGCCTCCATGTCCATCACCAACTCCCGGAGTTCACTCAGACTCGCGTCCATCGAGTCAGTGGTGCTGTCCAGCCATCTCATCCTCGGTCGTCCCCTTCCACTACTTGTGTTTTTCTTTTTTTTTAGTTAATTATTTTGGCTTTGCTGGGTCTTCATTGCTGTGTGATGGCTTTCTCTAGTTGCAGCGAGTGGGGGCTACTCTTCATTGCAGTGTTTGGGCTTCTCATTGAGGTGCTTCTCTTCTTGTGGAGCACGGGTTCTAGGTGCGCAGGCTTCAGTAGTTGCCGCTTGAGGGCTCTAGAGCTCGGGCTTAGTAGTTGTGGTACACGGGCTTAGTTGCTTCGTGGCATGTGGGATCTTCCTAGACCAGGGATTGAACCCATGTCCCCTGCAATTGGCAGGTGGATTCTTATCCAGTGTACCACCAGAGAAGTCCCTACCTGTGTTTTTCAGTGGACTCTCTCCCCTTGTTTCTCTCCAGCCAGCTTGTTTGTCTCTGGATCTTTCCTTGTAGACCTGTGTGTGTTTCCTCTTGTGATCCATCTGCTCAGGTGACTTGAGAAAACAGGTGAGATAGTTTATCTAGGGGGCTGGTTTTGAATAGCTGGCTGCAGGATGGGCAGCATCTGCATCAGTTCATCCAGGGATTGTTAGGCTCCACCCCAGACAAGGAAGAGAGGTGCTGGGGGTGGGGCCCAGTCGTCTGTTACCCGTGATTCTGATGCTCGCTCAAGTTTGAGATGCAGGATGCTTTCCTGCTTCTGGATACAGCAGTGTCTCCAGGTGTGCCTTCCTCTTCTCCTTCTTAAATACCGTTTCTTCACACCGTCAGTTGCATGTGCTCACAAAATAGGAGGTGGTGACCCGGTTTAGGTTCCTGCCCTCAACCTTCTTCTCTGAATTGATGCTGTCCCAGAGTCTGAAAGGAGGATGTCTTTCTCTGCCAGGGACCACCGAAAGAGCATCTTCTTTCTTTCTGACTCTTGAGTGTAACTAGCTTCCCACTGCTTTGGGACGCAGTGTCGGTCTCTCCATGTGCCACTGGGCCTGTGCTAGGTAGACACATTTGCTTCAGCCATGTTTGCTAGCGCAGGGAAGTCCTGGCAGCCCATGGACCAGCAACAGATTTCTTAGTGCACCTCCTCCTGTTGAGGCTGGCGAGGGCCGGCCTGGTTCTCCCATCATTTGTGTTCAGTTTTACAGAACGGAAGCTCTGTCAGAACCTGAGGCGGGGAGGGATTCGGGCTCATCATGCCTGTCCCGGTGTTGCTGCTTCAGGGTCCCGCCCCTTGGTTCCCGGCATCCCCTCATACCTGGGTGAGGCCAGCTAGGCCTGCTCACACTCACTTTGCTGGGTGTGCATGGGTCCATGGAAAGGAGATATATGCCCAAGGAAATATACGGCCAGGCAGCACTCGCCCTTCCTCTTGGCCTCAGATGCTGTGCCTGCTGACCTTTTTTCACATCTGTCCTGCTCTGCTTTCCCCGAAGCCTGCTTGAGATATTTTTCAGTCTGTTTTCAAGTCCCATCTTGATGTGGGCCGCTGCACTGTCTCCTCAGGGAGAATGAAGAGTCCTCTTGGTGTGTGGGCTTGTCTCTGTTACTCTAACTCCCTGTGAAGCCCTGATGTTCCCAGGCTCCACGTCCTTCACTCTCTGTTCCAGACTGGGGCACGCTCCATCCTTCGTCTGCTCTCACCTGTTGTCAGCCTCTCTGTACACACGCACACATGCACACACGTGCACATGTGCGCGCGCACACACACATGGCTGAGGGCTGAGCTGAGGCTCACAGTCGTTTTGGCCATACCTACACTAACACGTTTGAATGCAGGTGGCCAGCAGTTTCTTCTTTCACAAGATTGCCTTCCACCTTGGGGAGTGATTGCTATTTATAACTCTCCCAGGCGTATTTGTATGTTAACAAGAGGCTCTCAACTATCAAAAGCCTTCATGTCTCAAAGTCATAAATAGCTTAGGGTGGAATACAGTTCCCCACTGAGGCCGTGGGGAAGCGACTTGGGGGCTGTGCCTTCCTCTGGGCTGACAGCCAGCCCTGAGCCCTGCCTTCTTGCTAACTCACAGTACATCCATCACCATGTCTTAGGAAGAAACTTGCACCGTCTGTTTACTTATTTTTTATACCAGCTTTACCGGGATATAATTAATATACCATAAAGTTCACCATTTTAAAGTATACAGTTCAATGTTTTTAGCATATTTATTGTCTTATATGTATAGTCACCCCTACCTCATTTTAGAATATTTTCATCACCCGCCAAAGGTACTTTGTACCAGTTTGCAATCATTTCTCATTCCCCCTTCCCCTCAGCCTTGGCAACCACTAATCGACACCCTATCTGTGTCTATGATGCCTGTTAGGGATGTTTTATATACGTAGAGTCATACAATATATGACCCTTTGTGTCTGCCTTCTTTTATGGAGCATTACATTTTCAAGGTTCATCTGTGATGTGGCATGTATCAGTACTTCATCCCTTTTTATTGGTGAATAATATTCCTTTGTGCTGAGCCACTGTGGCTCAGCTGTAAAGCCTGACAGTGCAGGAGATGTGAGCTCAATCTCTGGGTCAGGAAAATCCCCTGGAGAAGGAAATGGTAAGCCATTCCAGTATTCTTGCCTGGAAAAAGCCCATGGACAAAGGAGCCTGGCAGGCTACAGTCTGTGGGGTCACAAGAGTCGGATGTGACTTAGCAACTAAACAACAATATTCCTTTGTATGACTATGCCACATTTTGTTATCCACTCATCAGTAAATGGCATTTGGGTGTATGTCTGGTTTTGTTAACCCAGTATATGGCCCAGCTATTTGAATTAAACCTGATCTGCAGCAGAGAAAGAAACCATGCTCTCATGTTCCATCCGCCTTTCTTGGACACATATCTTCTTCCCATGGAGCTATGCACACTCAGCAAGAATAAGTTTACTGTTTCGCATATTTCATTATTTATTCATTCTGACATTCCCTTTGTGTATTAACCATGTATTTTATTTTCCATATTCTGATGCTTTGTTATTTGTGGCCTGGATGACCCTGGAATGACTGCCCCTCCCAGGGTAAGCCGGTTCCTAGAGACAGGAAACAGCTTGCCCTCCAGTGTGCTTGTCAAAAGCAACTGATCCACAACCCCAATCACCTTCTTCACTGGGGCGGTCACACTTGGGGCCCCTGTCCACCTGCCCTGGTCACCTGGGGCCAGGCACCAGGAAACTAGAGACACCCCTTGTGCCCAGCCTGCTCAAAGTGTTAAAATTAGCCTGCTTTCTCTGTCTCACCCATTCCTTCCCATGAAGACCACAATAAAGACTTCCCTTGTCAAGTGGTTAAGACTCTGAGCTACCACTGCAGCGGGTGTGGGTTCCATCCCTGGCCAGTGAACTAAGATCCCACATACTGTTCAGTGTGGCCAAAAAAGAAAAAGAAAGGTTCTTGCCCCTGCTCCCCTCTTCTGCCTCCTAACTGACCCTGGTGCTTCCTTGTGTGGCCCTTTGTGGCATGGCATTCTTTCTGCTCTTGAAAGTTATGAGTCACAAACATCCTTTTCAATGGCTATCATCTCCTGACCTGTTGGCCTCACCACATCTACACAGTAATAGAACCTAATGGAGCACCTTATCCTAGCACATTGCCAGATCTTTTATTTCTGGCATGATATCGCAGTTCTAACAATGTACCATTCTTTCCAGCAAATGCCATGCTGCTATCTTGAAACTTGTTTTATAGCATCTTATAGTCTCCTTAATATTAGGAAACTAACACCTCTTACTTTATTTTTAGCATTGGACATCACTCATCAAATTGTTTTTTTTCTCACTAACTTTTTATACAGATATTTTATTTTTTTTCACCATCTCCAGCTTCTGTTGGGAACTAAGACTTAAAAAAAGCATACCACGTAAAGCATCTTTTATGAGATTACAGCTGGGCCTGCTAAGGAGAGGTGGCAATAGTGTGTGTTTTGATCCTGTTTAGGCAAGGTTGAGTGATGCACCTGTCTGTAAATGGTTCTAACTTTTGCACATGGACACGTTTTATCAAGACAAGTATTAATAGATAATAGAGCTTTATTGTGATAAAAGAAGAGGACAGCCAATCTTTTTATCTTACTTGAATAATTGTATCACAATTTCTAGCACACGGCTTGTCAATCTAGATTCTATTTACATTTTGGGTCAGAGCATACTTTGTTGAAGTAGGTGGGGGGAGCTGTGCTGTGCATTGCAGGATTTTTAAGTCCTGGCTTCAACTCAGTAGGTGCCAGTGGCACCTCACCCTCTATGCCCCAGTTCTAAAAAACAAAAACGTCTCTAAACATGGTTAAATGTCCTCAGCGTTGAGTGAGTGTAAGGGGCTAGGAGGTGGTATGTTAAAGTGTTAGCCCATCAGGCTCCTCTGTCCAGGCAAGAATACTGAAGCGTGTAGCCATTCTCTTCTCCAGGGGTTTTTCCCAACTCAAGCATCAAACCCATGTCTCCTGGATCTCCGGCACTGGCAAGCAAATTCTTTACCCTTGAACCACCTAGGGGAAGGAAAAGTTGCTGTAGGTAACCACCACTCTCAGGTTATGAGGGACCTTGAAATCGAGCCACCTCCTGGCTGTGGGAAGCTCTCTATGCCATCCTCTGATGGAGGGTTGAGCGGAGAGCTGACTGAGTGATGCTTGAACACTTTTACTTCCTAAGGGAATTTGCTTCACTATGTTAGTTTTTTTTTTTTTTTTCCAGTTGAATTTACAAGCTGCTACTGCTGCTCTCCACCAAATTGTACTTTGCAGGAAAGTTCAAAGTGTCTCTCTTGCCCCTGAAGTTACAGAGTGGTCCCTGATGTTGTGAGCTGAATGAAGAACTGGGTCTTGCGTGGACTGTGAGGTACAGGGACCAAACTGGGAGAGCACCGCCATGTGGAATAAAGTCCTAGAGTTATGTTTATGATGTCAGCTGGGGTGGTTGTTCAGTTGCTCAGTCGTGTCCAACTGTTTGCTACCTCATGGACTGCAGAAAGCCAGGCTTTCCTGTCCTTCACTGTCTCCCAGAGTTTGCTCCATCTCAGGTCCATTGAGTTGATGCTATCCAACCATCTCATCCTCTTTCACCCGCTTTTCCTCCTGCCTCAATCTTTCCTAGCATCAAGGTCTTTTTCAATGAGTCAGCTCTTTGCATCAGGTGGTTAAACTATTGGAGCTTCAGCTTCAGCATGAGTCCTTCCAGTGAATATTTAGGGTTGATTTTCTTTAGGATTGACTGGTTTGATCTCCTTGCTGTCATAGGGACTCTCAAAAGTCTTCTCCAGCACCACAGTTTGAAAGCATAAATTTTTCAGTGCTCAGCCTTCTTTATGGTCCAATTATCACATCTGTATATGACCACTGGAAAAAACATAGCTTTGACTATGTGGGCCTTTGTCAGCAAAGTGGTGTCTCTGCTTTTTAATATGCTGTCTAGATTGTTCATAGCTTTTTTCCCAAATGTTGCAAATGCAAATTTCTGTCCCTCAGCTGGCACCTGCTGAGAGCATGCGCAAAGCAGAGGCATTTGCAGGGACACACACTCACTATTAGAAAATTGTCCAGTCTAGAAAGGCACTATGTAAACTTCATATCTGTTGAATATATACTATGGATTGGGTAATTTAGAAAATTAAAAAAAATTTATTGACTTGGCATTGCTTTATAGTTTTGAACCATTTATGATACTTCTGGTCTATTTAGTGAATGTCACTTAGTCGAGTCCAGCTCTTGCAACCCCATGGACTGTGGTCCATGAGATTTTCCAGGCCAGGATACTGGAGTGGTTAGCCTTTCCCTTCTCCAGGGGATATTCCCAACCCAGGGGTTGAACCCAGGTCTCCCGCATTGCAGACAGATTCTTCACCAGCTGAGCCACAAGGGAAGCCCTCTGGTCTACTTGGAGCATCTCTTATGGTCCAAGATGTCAGAGGGTAAGGCCTGGGCACCTGCATTTAAGTAACTCCCCAGGTAATGTCTATGCATATCAACATTTTGGGACTGTGACTTTGGCATAAATATTTGTAAGTATGTTTCTTAAAAATGTTTGTTGGAACACTTCCTTTATAAATGCATTACATTTTTTCTTTTTACAGAAAATTTGGAAAATGTGAAAAAAAAGAAGGAAGGCAAAATCAGGCCTGTTGCTGCTACTGCTAAGTCGCTTCAGTTGTGTCTGACTCTGTGCAACCCCATAGATGGCAGCCCACCAGGCTCCCCTGTCCCTGGGATTTTCCAGGCAAGAACACTGGAGTGGGTTGCCATTTCCTTCTCCAATGCATGAAAGTGAAAAGTGAAAGTGAAGTCTCTCAGTCGTGTCCGACTCTTAGTGACCCCATGGACTGTAGCCCACCAGGCTCCCCCGTCCCTGGGATTCTCCAGGCAAGAACACTGGGGTGGGTTGCCATTTCCTTCTCCAATGCGTGAAAGTGAAGTTGCTCAGTTGTGTCTGACTTCTAGCGACCCCATGGACTGCAGCCCACCAGGCTCCCCCGTCCCTGGGATTCTCCAGGCAAGAACACTGGAGTGGGTTGCCATTTCCTCCTCCAATGCATGAAAGTGAAAAGTGAAAGGGAAGTCGCTCAGTCGTGTCCGACTCTTAGCCACCCCATGGACTGCAGCCCACCAGGCTCCTCCACCCATGGGATTTTCCAGGCGAGAGTACTGGAGTGGGGCGCCATCGCCTTCTCTGAAATCAGGCCTAGAACTGCTCTATCTGCTATACTTTCCCATGCATCTCATTCAATTTCCTTTTCTTTTAAAATGTATGTATGGTATATGTAGGGCTTTCTAGATGGCTCAGTGATAAAGAACCTGCCTGCATTCAGGAGACGCAGGAGACATGGGTTTGATCCCTGGTTTGGGAAGATCCTCTGGAGGAGGGCATGGCAACCCACTCCAGTATTCTTGCCTGGAGAATCCCGTGGACAGAGGAGCCTGGCAGGCTACAGTACATAGGGTCGCAGAGTCGTTCATGACTGAAATAACTTAGCACACACACAAGAATGTATTTATTCAAAGACATGTGTGCACTTAGCTGAAAAGTCAGTTCATATCAAAAGGCTTATAAAGAAAAGCACTCATTTCCTGCTCTGTTTGTATCTGCTTTCCATAGCCCTGCATTGAGAACTCAATGGTTGTTTCTTCTGTATTTACTTCATACTGATTCATAGCATGCTTATGTTACTGTGTGGTATTTACCCTCAGACACCATCTCTTGGCTCCCTGTAGCTGAAGAATTAGCTCCTTACATGCTCCTCCCTTCTCTCTGCTTTTCTGTTCCCCATCCTCCCAAAATCACAGTTGAGGGGTAAATTAATGTCCCATCTCTTTACTGCTCGATTACACTCATGAAGTAAAATTCATATTTTATGGCAAAAACAGGCAAAATTTAAACATAAATTTTTTTTCTATGCCCTTCAACCCCCTCTCTCCCACACTGTGTATTGTGTATCTGCACTATACATCAACCAAACCTCCTCCGTAGGCAGAAATACCTGCTCAACCATAAAGAGCAACATTCTTCCAGCATCAACAAGACAACTCCTTAAAAGAGAACATTCCTTCTTGATCTTGTAAGGGGCCATGGTGATGCTGAGATCTGGATTGTGTAAACTGTCAGTAATCTGTCATTTGATGTACAACCCTCTGTCTCAAGAAACTTATATAACCGTGTCTTGACTTCTAACGGGTGGAACAATTCCCGCGCTTTCAGAGATGCTCTTCCAGGGTTATAATCCTCAATTTGGCTCAAATAAAATTTTCCCTTTCTTTCTTAGATCGACTGATTAATTTTTTGCCATCACATAATGTTTTGCTTTTCCTGGTTTTAATCATTATCTTCATTTTCTGTGGATCTACCACTATATAAACTTTTTTTCCCCCTAAGCACTTCAACAGAAATTTCCAACAAAATACTTTTTATAATGGTGTCTCCAATCGCTCAAACAAATCGCACAGTCCTCCAGCCCTGTGCTTCCTCGAGTCCCTGTCCTCCGTGGTCTGCTTCCACTGGTTGTGGTCCTCTGGCTTGGTGCACACATGACTTCCAGTGCTTTCCCTCTACGGCTCAGCTATCTTCCATTTTCTCTGTTCTTATTTTCCAGAACTTGTATTAGAAGTGAGGCCGCCTTGGTTGATCCCCTAAGTTTCTCCCTGCCTCCTCTGTTCCCTACCTCCCTGTAATTTTCCATCTCCATTTCTTTTGTTTTAGCTTTTTGGAAGATTTTTTCACCTTAATCTAATAAACCTTCTATGGAATTTAAGAACTTTGTAAAGCTCTTTTTCATTCCCTGTTTATTTTTGTTGATCCACCATCCCATTAGCTTCCAATTCTTGTTATGTGGATACTATACTCCTCTCTGAGGGTATCAACTAATGCCTCTTTGAAGTTTAATTTTGTTCCTTACATTGATTGCATTCCCATTCCTTTTAAAATAATTTATTCATTTACTTATTCATCAAATATTTATTGACTATTTTTTATGTGCCAGGTGTTGTTCTGGGTGTTGGGAATATAGTGGTTGATGAGATAAGGTCCTCTGACCTTATGAAGATTATATCCTAGCAAGGGAGAATATTAATAAACAAATGAATTAAATCATGGCTATGAATAAAAGTGAAGCAGGTTGAGGGTACAGAGAAGGCAGTGGCACCCCATTCCAGCACTCTTGCCTGGAAAATCCCATGGATGGAGGAGCCTGGTGGGCCGCAGTCTATGGGGTCACTAAGAGTCGGACACGACTGAGCAACTTCACTTTCACTTTTCACTTTCATGCATTGGAGAAGGAAATGGCAACCCACTCCAGTGTTCTTGCCTGGAGAATCCCAGGGACGGGGGAGCCTGGTGGGCTGCCGTCTCTGGGGTCACACAGAGTCAGACATGACTGAAGTGACTTAGCAGCAGCAGCAGGATGAGGGTATTGCTTTAGATAGAATAGACAGGGCAAGCTGCTTCTCTGTCCAAGGTTTCTCTATTCGCCTGTCTGCCACCTGGATTGGGATGACTCAAACTCTGGGCTTAGCTGGACCTGTGAACCAGAAAGCCTACAGGTAACTACTTCATGTGGCTTGGGCTTCCTCGCAGCATGGAGTTATTGGAGCGAGTTTTCTAAGACACCCCGGCAGAGCTGCTAGTCTTCTGTAGGTCATAGGAAAGTCATTAAGGCCAGTCCAGATTCAAGGAGACGGGAGTAAGACCACACTTCTTACTGGGAGAGTGGCCAGGTGACATTGCAGAACACATGTAACAGGAGGAAAGGTTGTGTCCTGTTTGGAAAACACGATCTACCACATGTTACAGCTTCCTCCACCCTGTTAAACCAGTTGCTATTGCCCCATCCGTCTCTGATTTTTCGACATTACATGTTTTGGTTGTTTCCCCCTCTAGTGTTTCCTTATAAGTTAATATGCTTTTATCATTCCTTCACAGTCTAGTTGAGTGTGGAGAGGAGAAGGAACAAGTATGCCTTCTCAGCTGGCTAGTATGAAGTGTTATCACGGAATGATGGCTTCAGGTAACCCATCACAGAGACCGCTCAAAGTTGTGTGTGGGGAGATAAGGGCAGAGTTTAAGAATGACTGAGATAAAATGATTTTTCTGTCTTCCTTTTTCTCTCTTGGTTTACGTCTGAAAAAAAAGAAGGCGCACAGAGGTTAGGGAACTTTCGAAAATGTTGCTCAACTAGCGTAAAAGCTGAGACTGCATTTACACTTGTATTCCTCAAATTCTTTGATATTAAAAATCATAACAATTAAAAAAAAAAAGACCCAGGACTTCCTTGGCGGTTTAGACTTCTTGCTTCCAATGCAAGGGATGTGGGTTCAATCCCTGGTCGGACTGAGATTCAGCTGAGATTCCACAGGCTGCATGGTGTGGCCAAAAATAAAACCACACAGCTTACAAAAAAGTACCCAAGAACAAAAGTATAATAAGGAAGCCAGAAAATATATTCAGAGGTTCAAGAAACTTCAGATACTCTGAGCTAAGCAAAGCTAAGCACATTTACTGCCAGAATTTTCTGAGGCTTTCGTATGCTAAAGAACCTGTGGATCTCCTGGAAGGATAAATGGAAGGCAGACTAGAGAAAGGGTGGCGGTTTTCCAAACATCTCTGACCAGTTTTGTAAGTTGTCTCTGGAACTGGTTTTTCATAGACCAGCCCCTGGGAAGTGCTCATGTAGTCCATAGCTGGGTAAATACACCCACAAGTGGTTCTCAGAGTGTTCCAGGTCCCCATCTTGTATTATCAAGTATCCATTAATATCCATTATCAACTATGTTGTCAAAATGAGCTACTTGTTTCCTCCACTTGACCACCAATAGACATGTACATGACACAATGGACGGTTGCAGACATTTGACCAAAGGGAACTGCAGACTTCAATTTTTAACGGCAGTTTTTCTGAACCTGTTTGATTACCAGTCAGGCTCATCCAACCAAGCAATGGTAAGAGCCTGTAAGCCTTAGAGAAGATTCTCCGCAATTGGTTTGTTTTTTTCAGAATCCCAACTTCCTTTGCTCATTGATAAAGAATTTGAGAAAACTTTACTGTTCATGATTTATATGAAGTTATATGATTATTTTCAGACTTTGGCTGCGTTGTTTTTCAGTCGCTAAGTCATGTCCGACTCCCTGTGACCTCATGAACTGCAGCACGCCAGGCTTCCCGATCCTTCACTATCTCTCTGAGTTTGTTCAAACTCATGTCCATTGAGTTGGAGTTGGTGATGCCATCCAACCATCTCATCCCCTGTCTCTCCCTTCTCCTCTTGTCCTCAGTCTTTCCCAGCATCGGGATCTTTTCCAGAGAGTCACCTCTTTGCATCAAGTGGCCAAAGTATTAGAGCTTCAGCTTCAGCATCAGTCCTTCCAATGAATATTCAGGATCCATTTCCTTTAGGATTGCGTGTCATTTCACTTTTGACCACCAGATGGCAGAGCACTGTCGTACTATGATACTAGGACTTTCTCTGGAAGGTCTGTGCTTTGACTGGCAGAGGAGGGTGCCTTTGAGGAACGGTNATAGACAGGGCAAGCTGCTTCTCTGTCCAAGGTTTCTCTATTCGCCTGTCTGCCACCTGGATTGGGATGACTCAAACTCTGGGCTTAGCTGGACCTGTGAACCAGAAAGCCTACAGGTAACTACTTCATGTGGCTTGGGCTTCCTCGCAGCATGGAGTTATTGGAGCGAGTTTTCTAAGACACCCCGGCAGAGCTGCTAGTCTTCTGTAGGTCATAGGAAAGTCATTAAGGCCAGTCCAGATTCAAGGAGACGGGAGTAAGACCACACTTCTTACTGGGAGAGTGGCCAGGTGACATTGCAGAACACATGTAACAGGAGGAAAGGTTGTGTCCTGTTTGGAAAACACGATCTACCACATGTTACAGCTTCCTCCACCCTGTTAAACCAGTTGCTATTGCCCCATCCGTCTCTGATTTTTCGACATTACATGTTTTGGTTGTTTCCCCCTCTAGTGTTTCCTTATAAGTTAATATGCTTTTATCATTCCTTCACAGTCTAGTTGAGTGTGGAGAGGAGAAGGAACAAGTATGCCTTCTCAGCTGGCTAGTATGAAGTGTTATCACGGAATGATGGCTTCAGGTAACCCATCACAGAGACCGCTCAAAGTTGTGTGTGGGGAGATAAGGGCAGAGTTTAAGAATGACTGAGATAAAATGATTTTTCTGTCTTCCTTTTTCTCTCTTGGTTTACGTCTGAAAAAAAAGAAGGCGCACAGAGGTTAGGGAACTTTCGAAAATGTTGCTCAACTAGCGTAAAAGCTGAGACTGCATTTACACTTGTATTCCTCAAATTCTTTGATATTAAAAATCATAACAATTAAAAAAAAAAAGACCCAGGACTTCCTTGGCGGTTTAGACTTCTTGCTTCCAATGCAAGGGATGTGGGTTCAATCCCTGGTCGGACTGAGATTCAGCTGAGATTCCACAGGCTGCATGGTGTGGCCAAAAATAAAACCACACAGCTTACAAAAAAGTACCCAAGAACAAAAGTATAATAAGGAAGCCAGAAAATATATTCAGAGGTTCAAGAAACTTCAGATACTCTGAGCTAAGCAAAGCTAAGCACATTTACTGCCAGAATTTTCTGAGGCTTTCGTATGCTAAAGAACCTGTGGATCTCCTGGAAGGATAAATGGAAGGCAGACTAGAGAAAGGGTGGCGGTTTTCCAAACATCTCTGACCAGTTTTGTAAGTTGTCTCTGGAACTGGTTTTTCATAGACCAGCCCCTGGGAAGTGCTCATGTAGTCCATAGCTGGGTAAATACACCCACAAGTGGTTCTCAGAGTGTTCCAGGTCCCCATCTTGTATTATCAAGTATCCATTAATATCCATTATCAACTATGTTGTCAAAATGAGCTACTTGTTTCCTCCACTTGACCACCAATAGACATGTACATGACACAATGGACGGTTGCAGACATTTGACCAAAGGGAACTGCAGACTTCAATTTTTAACGGCAGTTTTTCTGAACCTGTTTGATTACCAGTCAGGCTCATCCAACCAAGCAATGGTAAGAGCCTGTAAGCCTTAGAGAAGATTCTCCGCAATTGGTTTGTTTTTTTCAGAATCCCAACTTCCTTTGCTCATTGATAAAGAATTTGAGAAAACTTTACTGTTCATGATTTATATGAAGTTATATGATTATTTTCAGACTTTGGCTGCGTTGTTTTTCAGTCGCTAAGTCATGTCCGACTCCCTGTGACCTCATGAACTGCAGCACGCCAGGCTTCCCGATCCTTCACTATCTCTCTGAGTTTGTTCAAACTCATGTCCATTGAGTTGGAGTTGGTGATGCCATCCAACCATCTCATCCCCTGTCTCTCCCTTCTCCTCTTGTCCTCAGTCTTTCCCAGCATCGGGATCTTTTCCAGAGAGTCACCTCTTTGCATCAAGTGGCCAAAGTATTAGAGCTTCAGCTTCAGCATCAGTCCTTCCAATGAATATTCAGGATCCATTTCCTTTAGGATTGCGTGTCATTTCACTTTTGACCACCAGATGGCAGAGCACTGTCGTACTATGATACTAGGACTTTCTCTGGAAGGTCTGTGCTTTGACTGGCAGAGGAGGGTGCCTTTGAGGAACGGTTTATTTCTAGAACACTTCGAACCCTAGAATCTATCTTGTTTTAGTGATACCTAGATGGACAGAGGAGCTTTGGGCATAACTGGAAGTGACTTAGCATGCACACACACCCACGAATTTATTTCTATGTCAGTACTTAGGATAGGATAATTGAGCCATAAATAGGACTCATAAAAAGAATTTCATTTTTTCTTAATGATTTGTCAACTGCACTATTTACTTGTGGGCATTTGTTGCTTCAAGGTCAGTTTTCTGATAACACTACTACATATATATATATATTTTTTTTTAATTGGAAAAAGTAAGTTGAGAAATTTGTCAAGATTTAAAACTCCTTCAACTCAGATTGCTAATTTTGGAAACTGCAAAGATCCAAAGGGCTTAAAAACACTGCTACTTCTTGTATTTGCATCTCGAGAACAAGGGTGTTACTATAGATCTTCATGGGTATAGGGGTTCCTGCCTTTCTAGTCAAAGGTGATCTTTTTCAAGAGAGATGAGAATTAAAACATAGCTCAGACTCACGAGGGAAGGGGGAAAGGAGAGATCTCAGGACAGAAAACAAGAGAACTCCGGGTGGTCTGGCTGGAATATTTATGATTATGGAATCCATGAAGGGGGAAGGATGTCTCAAGAGGCCTTGAAATGAAGAAAAATTAAGCATAAGGATATTTACAACAAATTTGCCAGATATTCATTTCAAATTGACTCTTGAAGATGGGAAATGGGAAGACAAGAGTAACTGGAAGCAAAGCTTCAATTCTTCTCCGTACTTGTCCTCTAGCGTTTATGCCCAGCCGAGATTTGGGAACTACACTGTTCTGTCTGTCCCCACCCCATCTGGAAATAATTGCACACTGTCCTTCACCTGGTACCCTATCATGGAGGCTGGGGGATGAGAGGTGAGGTGAGCAGCTATTTACCAGCTTGTGCCAAGTTCCTTCTCAGAGCCCAGGGAACTCTACTCCACCCTCTGTGATGATGTACATGGGAAAAGAATCTGGAAAAGAGGGGATATGTGTTTAACTGGTTCACTTTGCTGTACAGCAGAAACTAACACAACATTATAAACCAACTATGTGCTTAGCTTCTTGGGCGTGTCTGACCCTGAGACCCCATGGACTGCAGCCCTCCAGGTTCTGTCCATGAAATTCTCCGACTATATTTCAATAAAAGGTTTTTTTTAAAAGAGTTCCCTCTTAACAGCTGATTAGCAGCCAATGAAGATGAATCAACACATATGAAGTCTTGGCCTGGGCTCCAAGAGGTGTGTCATTTACAGTGTGTATCCATGGTGTGGTGGGTCTGGGCCAGCATGGTCTGTGGCATGGCCGGGCTCCCCAGCGTCTCCTCCTTCCTGGTGGCTGGAGTGGCCATTTCTTGCCAGGATGGTGCTCTTGGCCAGGTCCTTGGCACCAACTTCTCTTCAGCTTCCACATCTCCCTGGGAGGGCTCTGGAGCTCAAGCTCATTGTATTCTCTGCCCTTGAGTCTGGAAGCTTCGATTTCCCCTGGGGCAGGGAGAAAGCGTGTCCCATAACTCATGGGCTACATTGGTGTTTTCACCAGCAACACAGCCGTCTCACTGCAGTCAGAGGCCAAGTGCCGATGAGAGCGTCTCATTTTAATCTGAGCTCTGGGTGAGAAGCTGGAAGGATGAATGAGGTGCCCTTTCCCAAGGTCTCTTCCTGCCCTATAATTCTAAGTTTCTGCTGTGTTTTGAGACCCTTGAATTGTTGAGGTCAAGAGAGTGAAAGGCATTACGATTATTTATTGTCACAATTGCCATCTGTCTGATTCTCTGCTGACACCCAGGGCTCCTCATCAATCTCTATGAACATCAGATTACCACTGCTTAAGAGGGAAAAAGTGCTTTTATGAAAGATTCATAGAAAGATGCAGTTTGCAGGGACCACCTCCTTGGCACCTAAAACCGTCAAGACCAAAGTAAAAAAGCCAGCTGCCCCAAAGTACATGGGAATGAGGAGAGTGGAGCCTGAATTTAGGTTCTTGTAGGAAAGGTGGGGTTTTTATTTGGGTGGGAGTTGTCTTTGTGTACACACGCCGGCTTTGTTTGCTTATGTCTCCTCCTGCAAGATACTCGGCTTATACTTCTCCCAACATAGAGAATTTTTAAAAGCTTGGCTGAAAAGTATCATAATAAAAATATATAAGCCCCAGCTTTTACGTATTTCACTTTTATTGAACTCTCATTAGTATAAAAGTAGCCTGTTTTGCGGTATTCAGTCTCATGTCTGTCTGCAGATAGAGGCGATGGCATCCCACTCCAGTCCTCTTGCCTGGAAAATCCCATGGACGGAGGAGCCTGGTGGGCTGCAGTCCACGCTAAGGGTCGGACACAACTGAGCGACTTCACTTTCACTTTTCACTTTCATGCACTGGAGAAGGAAATGGCAACCCACTCCAGTGTTCTTGCCTAGAGAACCCCAGAGACAGGGGAGCCTGGTGGGCTGCTGTCTATGGGGTCGCACAGAGTTGGACACGACTGAAGTGACTTAGCAGCAACAGAGAGACAGAAGGCAGATAAGGGGGAGAGTGCAGGCTGGGGAAGTAGAGACATCACTGCCTTCTGAGTCAGGGCCACTCCTTTGGCTCTACCATTTGGTTTCCCTTCCGTGTTTGTGTTTTTCTATGGTGGTGGTTTAGTTGCTAAGTCGTGTCTGACTCTTGCGATCCCATGGACTGTAGCTTGCCAGGCTCCTCCGTCCATGGGATTTTTCCAGGCAAGAATACTGGAGAGGTTTGCCATTTCCTTCTTCAGGGGATCTTCCCAACTTAGAGATTGAACCGGGGTCTCCTGCATTGCAGGCAGATTCTTTACCAGCTGAGCTACCATTATTTGGGTGATTTTCTGATACAGCTTAAGGGTGTCTTCTGCGTGCATGCCAAGTTGCTTCAGTCCTGTCCGACTCTTTGCGACCCTGTGGACTGTGGCCCACCAGGCTCCTCTGTCCATGGGATTCTCCAGGCAGGAATCCTGGAGTGGGTTGCCATGCCCTCCTCCAGGGGATCTTCCCAACCCAGGGACTAAACCTGCGTCTCTTATGTCTCCTGCATTTGTTTTGTTTTTTAAAAAAATTTTACTCACTTCTGTCTATTAACCAAATAAATGTTAAAAAAAAAAAAAAAAAGGCATAGAAGGGACATAGCATCAAAATAGCTTTATTAGGTTTCTTTTGGATAAAATCCTTTCCTCAGAGTTTAACTCAGAAATCCAGGTGTGGAATCAAACTGTGAATGTGTGTCAACTGATAACCTACATTTTTCGCATCTTAGCTCAATGGAAAGAGACTTTCCAGCAGTTGCTTTATCTGCTAGCTCCAGACGTTCCCAAGTCTCTCACTGGCCTCTTTTAGCATGGTGCTCCACCGGCACAGCCTAAGATCACCAGCAGAGGCCAGAGCGTTGGTGACTAGTGGGACAGCATCAGCTCACGGGCATCTCTGAGTCACTGTGTGGGCTGAATGAGGAGTTCCACACCCACACTCGTCCATGGCAGCCCATGTGCCATGTCCTGACAGAGGAGTTGGGAGGGGGTGGGGGAACCAGGACTGAGCAGGACACCAGCTCCTCCCACCAGTCCCCCAACGCTGTGCCGGCTGACCACATTGCATCTTCTCCCCCATGGCTCGGCTCCTGCCCTGTGAGTCCTCCCAGGCTGGTTTGTCTGCACCTAGGGAGCTGGTACTCACAGAATGTGAGCCTGAGAGTTGGGGTGTGTGGAGGGGCTAGCATGGCCCCTGACATGGGAGATGCTGGTGACATGTCCAGACAGTGATTTCTGGTCTAAACAGCCTGCCCTCAGCCAGCCTGAACTGGATGGCTCGGTCCCCTAGATGGAAAAGTGGAGGTGAGGGTTCTCCTTGAGCTCCTGAGTTCTGCTTAGGGCGCCACAGTGGGGTCGCCACAGGGGGGACTCAGGAAGGAGCAGTGAAGTGCACCTTCCCTGGAAACAAAGTTCCACACTCTTGGCTGCTCTCAGGCAAGAGTTTGCCTGCTTTGTGCCATTGCAAGCCCTTCTGGGCTGACCCTGCCCCCCTGCAGAAAGGGAGGGCCGGTTACAGACACCGGAATCTGCTGCAGGCTTTCGCCTCCCTGCACTGGGGAGGCATGAATATGCTCAGCTTTGTAGATGGGGGAGCCCTTTCACCCCCAGAACACACGTGTCACACTGTCTCTCTGGGATCTCCCTAAATTTGATATTTTGGTACAACCTGTTTCCAGTGCTGAAAAAACACCTTTCTTCTACATTAGTTCATTATCACTTAGGATAATGTTCTCAATTATCCTGACAACTCACGAGCTCATAGTCTTAGATTTTCTGCTTAAATCTCCATCTAGGTTTTTTTTTTTTTTAATTCGTCAGGATGTCGGTATAATAGCTCTTTTGTCTTTTTCTTTCCCTGCACCTTGTAGCTTTTCAGGATGTGGTGTTATCTTTCTCACCCACACTGGGATATGCTGAGAATAGGCCCCATTGGATACTTGACGCTACCTAAACCAACCCTCGTTCTCTTCAGAGAGAAAGACTCGTCGGGGATGGCAGAGGAGAGACAGAACAGGAGCAGCCTTTTTACTGTGGTTGTTTTTAAATTGAATGAAAGCTTCTTTACCTTCTATAGTGCTTACAGTTTTCGAAAGTTTCACACACATGAGTTCCTGCAATCCCTTAATAGTCCTTCCCCGCTCTGCTCCTGTATTGTTCCTCCCCACTTCCCTCGCCCCAACTGTAACTACTAGTTTGTTCTATGCGTGAGTCTGCTTCTTTTTAAAAAATATTCACTAGTTTGTCCTGTTTTTTAGATTCCACATGTAAGTGAACTCTAAAAAAAAAAAAAGGAAAGAATCTGAAAAAAAGAAAATGTTTGTCTTTCTCTATCTGGCTTATTTCACTTAGCAGAATACCCTCCAAGTTGATCCACGTTGCTGCAAAGGGCAAAACTTTGTTCTTTTTTTATGACTGAGTAGTAGTCGATTTTGTACGTGTGTGTGTATACACACACACACACACACACACACACACACATATATATATAGCCCATATCTTCTTTATCCGTTCATCTGTTGATGGACAGTTTCCCTCCATACCTTGGCTATTGTAAATAGTGCTGCTATGAACACTGGGGTGCATGTATCTTTTCGAATCAGTGTTTTTAGTTTTTTTGGATATATATCCAAGAGTGGATTTGCTGAAAACTGGAGCAGTCCTACTTTCTAGCTCTTTCAAGAAGTCTTGGTTTAATTGAACACTATAAACTTAAAATCACCTCATCCCAACAATATGTCAAAATATCACTTAAAATACCATTTAACTAGGGTAAAAATGCTACTTAACTGTTTCATCAGTAGGATAAAGCTAAACATGCAATGTAACATTAAGGCAATTGTCACAGAATCATAGTGCTGGAAAGGGTCTTACACACTTACGCTTTCTGATGCCCCTCAGGAGAGGGGAGAGGAATGTCCGCAGAGAGGTAAGATACCTGAGCAGCTACTGAGTGGTGGTGGGAATTAAATGGTTGTCCCAGGGGTCCCCCTTGTGCCCCCACCGAGGATGTAACTTTGTGGTGTGCTCCAAGCTTCTGTGGCTCAGAGTTAGGAAAGGGCTCTGGCCAATGGGATGGTAACAAATGTGACTCAATCAGATGATGGAAAAAGCTTCTCTCTCTCTTTCCTCTGCCACCACCCTGAGCACATGGCCAGGCTAGCCCACTGGAGGAGAGAGACACGGGCCACCGAGCTGCCCCAAGGGATCCAGTCCAGAAACAGCTGCCCCCACCCAGCTGGATCCCAAATGCATCATGAGTCTGGATGAAATCACTGAACTCTTAGACTTTGAGAAATCAGCTGCTGATGAATGGCAGTGAGGCGTGCATTGCTTTACCGTATATCAGTGTGCAGTGGGCTGCGCACTGGTGTCCCACATCCCGATTCATGTGTCCAAGCCACAGCCCCCAACACGATGGTATCATTTAATTATACGTATTAAAGATCTAAGTATAGCACACTTAAAAAAATAGTCTGTAGGGAGCTGGGCCTTCCCTGGTGGCTCGGGTGGTAGAGAATCTGCCTGCAATGCAGGAATCCTGAGTTTGATCCCTAAGTTGGGAAGATCCCCTGGAGAATGGAATGGCAGCCCACTCCAGTATTCTTGCCTGGGGAACCCCATGAACCAGAGGAGCCTGGTGAGCTACAGTTTATAGGGTTGCAAAGAGTCGGATACGACTGAGTGATTAACATTTTCACATTTCATACGGAATCAAGTACTCACGCATTGTTTTATTTCTTTATATATATTTAGTTATTCATTTATGGTTGTGTTGGGTCTTAGTTGAGGCATGCATTCTCTTGGCTGTAGTGCACGGGCTTCTCTCTAGTTGTGGTGTGTGGATTTAGTACTTGTGGTGTGTGGACTCTGTAGTTGTGGTATGTGGGCTTAGTTGCCCTGCAGCGTGTGGGATCCTAGCTCCTTGACTAGGACTGAACCTGGAACCCCTGTTCCTTACATTGGAAGGCAGATTCTTAACCACTGGACCACCAGGGAACTCCCCAATCTTTTTTAGAAAGGTCAAAATATAGTTGATTTACAATGTTGCACTAGTTTCTGGTGCTCAGCGAAGTGATTCCAGGTGTACCTATTCTTTTTCACTGTGGTTTAGTTGAATAAACTAAATATAATTCCCTGTGCTCTACACTGGGGCCTTGCTCTTCACCCATTTTGCATGTAGTCATTTGTATCCGCTAATCCCAAACTCCGAATTTACCCCTCCCCCACCCCCTTTCCCCTTTGGTAACCCTGTTTGTTTTCTACATCTGTGAGTCTGTTTGGTAATTAAGTTCATCTGTATCCTATTTTAGGTTCCTTTTTGTGAGTGAGTGAGCCTGTGTGACGGAGAAGGCAATGGCACTCCACTCCAGCACTCTTGCCTGGAAAATCCCGTGGATGGAGGAGCCTGGTAGGCTGCAGTCCATGAGGTCGCTAAGAGTCGGACACGACTGAGCGACTTCACTTTCACTTTTAACTTTCATGAATTGGAGAAGGCAATGGCAACCCACTCCGGTGTTCTTGCCTGGAGAGTCCCAGGGATGGGAGAGCCTGGTGGGCTGCCATCTATGGGGTTGCACAGAGTCGGACACGACTGAAGCGACTCAGCAGCAGAGCCTATGTGAGAGTTTGGAAGTTCTCTCTTACCTCCTCCTTCCAAGTTCTGCGTTTGGTGCCCTGTCCTTGTCTGTGGGCTCTGGGCTGAGGTCAGGGCCCACGCACAACAGCCTGCCATCTGGACATCTTCCTGTTCTGCCGAGGGGTGCCTCTTGCCTTCTGACCATCACTCTTGTGGCCAGGTATAACCAGCATCCCCTCTTGAACTGCTGTACACCTTACTTTCTACTCAGAATCATCTTTTTTTTCTTTCTGTTCCCCATTTCAAATAGTAGCTTGATTTTTTTAAAAAAGGGAGAGTTTGAGATGCAGTCACAGTGTTTTCTGGTTTCTTTCTCTAACAGGTAGATACACGTTTAAGGGGAAGCCTCTATTTAAACACAGCTGGCGCTAGTGGTAAAAAACCGCCTGCCGATGCAGGAGACGAAAGAGACGCGAGTTCGATCCCTGGGTCGGGAAGATCCCCTGGAGGAGAAAATGGCAACCCACTCCAGTATTCTTACTTGGAGAAACCCATGGACAGAGGAGCCTGGCTGGCTACAGTCCAAAGGGTCACAAAGAGTCAGACATGACTGAAGCAACTTAGCACACAGATGGACCAAGAGATTGTCACACCAGGTGAAGTAAGTCGGACAGAGAAAGATGAATATCATAAGATATTGCTTGTATGTGAAGTCTAAAAAAATGGTACAAATGAACTGATTTAGAAAGCAGAAATAGAGTCATAGATGTAGAAAACAAACTATGGTTACCAGAGGAGAAAAGGGAGAATAAACTGGGAGATGGCGATTGACATATACACAGTCCTATACGTAAAATAGATAACTAATTAGGACCCACTGTATAGCACAGGGGACTCTAGTCAGTGCTGTAATCACTTAGTGGGAAAAAAACCATAAAAAGAGTGGCTATATGTATACACATAACTGATTCACTTCACTGTACACCTGAAACTTTGTAAACCAACTATACTCCAGTAAAAAAAATTTTTTAAAGGGAATCCTTAAAAAGTTTTTAAAAACTCAAAACAAACAAACAAAAATAACTAAAACTGATGTTGGAAATGAAAATAATTTCCTAGCAACTAGTAAAAATGATCAGAGCAAAGGACTCCCTGAGGAGGTAACTTTAAACTTTAGGCATCACGTGCCTTTTAGTGTTCACGAGGTGAAGAACTCATACAAACGAGAGGAGGACTTCCCTGGTGGTCCAGTGGGTGAGACTTGGCACTTCCACTGCAGGGGGTGTGGGTTCCATCCTTGGCTAGGGAAGATCCTGTATGCTGCCTGGCACAGTCAGAAAAGAAAGAAAGAAAAAAAAAAAAAAAAGGGCAAAAGAAGAGAGGAAATGGTCCCTGTCTGAGTTCAGATAAAGAAGCCCCCTATGGAGCTAAAAAATATATTAACCCTATTTATAATTCACTTGAGAAAAAATGAAATCACACACTGTACTATTCAGATTATGCATGCACATATTATGAAACTGTATGATGATAACGTTTGTTTCATATTTCAATATAGTTAAAATAATTACTTCTAAATAGAAATATATATATATGCACATACATACATACCTACGCAGATGCACCATATTGAAATGCAGTAAGTGGAACTGAGAGTAGAGAACTAAACGTTATGCCTGTAGCCTTGGGGCTATTTTAGATTGTGCTACTGAGGTTGCCGTTGGGAGACAAGGACAATCAATGGGAGAGCTCAGGAAAGAAAAGGCAAAGGTCACAGTTTTTCGTTACTATGCTTTGTGGAAGGTGTTTGTGCCATCCTTTCCCCAGAAAGGATTTAGTTTTCTCTCTAGAGTTTGCATGAGAAATGGGGAACAAGAAGAAGCAAACTGATGAAAATAAAGGTGAAGGTTGGGAGCCATGGCAGGGGGGCAGGGGGCAGGTGGGAGGGGGAGAGCCTATTTGAGTTCAGCTGGGTGACCCGAACCATCCTATGCTATTCAGACTCTCAGATGAAAGAGCTTCCATCTAGCCAGGGGCTTTAATCGCCTCTACCTCCCACCACGAAGAGGCCAGGCGGAATCTTCCCTGGGACGGAGTGGGGAGGGGGGTCTTCTAAAAGCATCAGAATAATGTCAACAGAAAACTCTTTCATGCATTCAGCCCACTTGAGTAAGAACCGCTGGGCTCCATCACCAATGAACCTGACCTTAGACACCAGGGCAAGGCGACAGCTGTTAGAGCAGGAGTATGGAAGCCGGGAGTGGGCATGTCCATGAAATTTGTGTATCTCCTCAAACATGAGAAATAATACAATGATTTAGTCACACTGGGAATCCATTAGACGTGGCAATTTAATTTCTATATCCTTAAGATCTTTTCTTGAGGGCTTGGGGCAATGGTGTCTTCATAGTTAGCATAATAGATCTGATTAGATTCCCCAGGGATTCTTGACTTGTTCTTTGGGGCGATTTTAAGAATTTGATTTTTTTTTTTTTAATGTCGGTCTTGACTGAAAAGAAAATAATTTCTGAGCCTTGATCACTTAACTGTTTCAGATTAACATTGAAATGCTAGAAGTTGGAGATCTGTCAAATGGGGCAGCAGAAAATCTGGTTATCTCCAAACAGGGGAAGTGCAGATTAACAAATTTCATATCCAATAATATCTATTGAGCGTTTGCTTTGCTAAACTGAAAATTCTCCGTTCTGAGTCAGTGAGTGTTCAAAGCGTCACAGGATAAATCTGTATTAAATGAAAAATAAATCAATTGTCACGCTCATATAGCCCAGAAAATTTACAGTTGAAGTAAAACAGAGCGCAGTGGTCTGCCTTCCTCTAGCCTGTGGCTCCCCATCACTTCCTACCTCCGTGCTCTCCTGGGCACACAGCAGTGGGTCAGCTCAGGCTGATACAGGTGCGTAGGGAAAGGGCTTCACTCTGTTGTGTTTTCTCAGGAGCAGTCTGACTCTTGAGGACTGGAGCTGGAAGCTTGGTGGCTTTATCCAGCCATCCCCTGGCTTTCTTTTCCCAGCAATGCTGTCTTTTAGAAACACACGAAAATCAGACAGTAGTCTTTTTCCCCATGCGCATTAATGAATTCCATATAAAACTTAAATTAAGAAGCTGGAACTTTCCTCAGCACCCTTTTCATCCACTTTTCAAGGCTAGGGCGGGGTGGTGAGGGTGGTGAGGGGAAGATGATTTCCATTTCTAGAATTTGAGGTGAGTGGCATTTTACTTTACTGACTAAATAGTTGTCTCGCAGGGTAGCTCCTGTCTGGAGAATTTAGGGGTTTCGCTAGCAAAAGTCTCAAGGTGTGGGGCACAGAACACTGGTTGCAGGATCTAGACACTCTGTCCTTGGCTTGGAGCAATCCGGTAGGCTTAACCACTTTCTCCAACCTTCCCAGCTGGAGCGTTACGGAGTTGGCTTTCTGAGCTCTCTTCTGGCTCCAACGTTATGTAAATGATCCTCTTTCCATAATCAATACTTGAACCAGCAACTCTTTCTAGGAGGAAGGTGGGGCCAGCCCCAGTGTCTGATGGGGAGCTAGCCTGTAGAAGCCTTCAGATCTCAGAAGCTTTTCCTCTGTGGGTGCATTTCCCTCCTGGGATGAATCTGAAAGAACGTTTTCACCTCTCAGGTTCAGAAGACTTTCCTTGTGGAATTAACTCTTTTATATCTTATGGATCCCATAAGACCTCTAATTTGAGGTCATGGTATAATCCTTGGACCAGGAGCACTGGCTTTAAAAATCTTATATATGTGTTAATATAGGATATTTGTTTTTCTCTTTCTGACTTACTTCATTCTGTATGACAGACTCTAGGTTCATCCACATCACTACAGATGATCCAATTTTATTCCTTTTTTATGGCTGAGTAATATTCCATTGCAAGGGCTTAGCAGGTGGCGCAGTGGTAAAGAATCCACCTGCCAGTGCAGGAGATACAGTTTCGACCCCTGAGTCAGGAAGATCCCCTGGAGTACGAAATGGAAACCCATGCCAGGATTCTTGCCTGGAAAATTCCATAGACAGAGAAGACTGGAAGGCTACAGTCCACGGGGTTGCAAAAAGTTGGATTTGACTGAGTGACTCAGCATGCCCTCAATATTCCATTGTAAATATGTATCACATTTTCTTTATCCATTCATCGGTAGATGGACATGTCATACTGCTTCCATGTTCTGGCTATTGTAAATAGTGCTGCAGTGAACATTGGAGTACATGTATCTTTTTGAATTGTGCGTGGCATTGACATATATATACTATCATGTGTAAAATAGATAGCTAGTGGGAACCTGCTGCGTAGCATAGAGAACTCAGCTTGGTGCCCTGTGGTGACTGAGAGGGATGGGATGAGGTGGGGGTGGGAGGGAGGCTTAAGAGGGAGGGGATATATGTGTACACATAGCGGATTCACATTGTTGTACAGCAGAAATTAACATGACATTGTAAAGCAGTTATACTCCAATTAAAAAAAAAAAGAATTGAAATCACCCCGTGCAAAAAATCCTAGTGCTCGTTCTGCCACTATGATTGAGTCTTTTCAAACCAAGTCAGTAGGGGAACGAGAACCATTCAAGTCCTTTGGAAGAAGCTTTGAGGGAAAACTAGTTTCTCCTTTTTTTCTAATTGTCAAAGGTAATGGCAATGAGACAGTTGTGACATATACTAGTGGAAAGAGAGTCATTTAAGGCCCAAATCTCACCTCCAGCAAAAACTGAGCTTGTCAAATTCCTGTTTGGTATGTACAGCAGGAACACCCTTACTATTTTATAGATAACAACGATGGGTAGTTAACTAATGATATGGTAGTTAATAAAAAAACCGGCTGAAGTAGGGGAATGATAAAAAATGTTACATACACGCAATAAACATTTGTTCTAACTTAAAATGTGTGCCACACCTCATGGATGCATATTATTTTTACATTAACTTGTCTGAAATTGGAATTGTCTTGCAATCACTGTTTGTGAGGCAAAATTCAAGATTTAGCTGCCGTTGCTGGCATGAGAATATTAGTTTGCTCTTCCTGATGGCACAACTAGACACCGAAGATCCTCAATGTTTTGAATCACAATCTAAGGGACTCCTTGAAGAGTGAATATGAGTCCTAGCTGTCATTGGCAAGCATTGCTTTGACACATTCTAGTAAGATCAAGAAAGGGACAGCGTGAAAGCTTGTTGAATATGTGTCAGGGGCTGGGGAGAATTCTTGGAAACAATCATGGAGCACTATTCTAATAAATGCTGCCTTACCACCACCCTGATGGTCATTGAGCTTCCATGACTCTAGAAGGAAAATGATGTGTAAATCAGACTCTTCATGTCAAGTTTTAGGAATGCATTAACCGATTTATTTTACATATATATATATTTCATGTATGCACAAAACTGATGAAAAACTATGTCTTCTATGTCTAAAATAATGTTTTCAAGAAGTGTAAGATAAAGTTCTGCTACTGCTAAGTCACTTCAGTCGTGTCCGACTCTGTGGGACCCCATAGACGGCAGCCCACCTGGCTCCACCGTCCCTGGGATTCTCCAGGCAAGAACACTGGAGTGGGTTGCCATTTCCTTCTCCAATGCGTGAAAGTGAAACGTGAAAGTCAAGTCGCTCAGTTGTGTCCAACTCTTAGCGACCCCATAGACTGCAGCCTACCAGGCTCCTCCATCCATGGGACTTTTCAGGCAAGAGTACTGGAGTGGGGTGCCATTGCCTTCTCCGAAGATAAAGTTCTAACTGATAGGAAAGTTTTGATTATGGCTTTGGCTGTATTTTTGTCTTTCTTAGTGGCATGCATAAAATAATATATATCTTATTAATACAGTCAATGGGATCTTAGATTGGATGAAACACAGTAAACATAAACTAATTCTCCAATCTGGATGCCTGAGAAGTTTTCTTTGAATATTGATGTTCTTGCACCTTCTATAATTTTTCAGTTGCAATATCTTTAAAAGTAGTGAAAGTCACTCAGTCACGTCTGATTCTTTGCGACTCCATGGACTATACAGTTCATGGAATTCTCCAGGCCAGAATACTAGAGTGGGTAGCTTTTCCCTTCTCCAGGGGATCTTCTCAACCCAGGGATCAAACCCAGGTCTCTCGAATTGCAGGCAGATTCTTTACCAGGTGAGCCACAAGGGAAGCCCCTTTAAAGTAGACTAAGAACTTAAAAATGGTGAAGAAGAGCAGATATCAGAAATGTTTAAGAGATAATAACTGGCAGGCTCATATGTTGATTGGATGTATGGAGTTAGAGAAGAAAAGATGGTGATTCCCTGGTTTCTGGTCTAAAGGGTTGACAAATTACGACCCTAGGGCCCCAACTGGACAATCCCCTGTTTTTGTAAATAAAGTTTAATTGGAACACGGCCACACCATTCACTGATATATCATCTGTGGCTGCTTTTACGCTGCAGCCACAGAATTGAGTAATTGTGACAGAGACCATATGGCCCCAAAGCCTAAACTACTTATTAACTGGGCCTTTATAGAGTTTGCTAACTCCCGGACTAGGCGATGGCAGTGTCTTTGAATTAGTATAAAGACTGTGAGAGGAAGATCAGATTTATAGGGAAAGACAATGGGTTTGTGATACTGGACTTCTTTTATGGGTATATGTACAGATGAGCAATGTTTTCATTTAATGAGATATCTGGAATTCAGTAAAATAAAGAACTAAACTGGAGGTACAGATAATTTTTTAATGGCCTCAAAGGAGAGTGTTAACATGGATTGCAGATGCTTTTGACACTGATTCTGAATCAGAAGCAAGGGGGGGGGAGAAAACCTGACCTTTCAAGGCTTTCATGCTCGGTCCCCTAGGAGGCATAAGGGGCTTCCCTGGTGGCTCAGATGGTAAAGAATCTGCCTGCAATGCAGGAGACCCAGGTTCAATCCCTGGATCAGGAAGAAGGAACTGGCAGCTCACTCCAGTATTCTTGTCTGGAGAATCCCATGGACAGAGGAGGCTGGTGGGCTACAGCCCACGGGGTCACAGAGGGTCAGACACAACTGAATGAATAACGCACATGAGGCCAAAGTGCAGGAAACATATACACAGAGAGCTTCCACCAGGAGACGGAAGACAGAGCGGAGTGGAGTCCTGCCAGTGTGGAAACTGGGATCCTGGTCTTAGCGCCAGTCGCTGCTTAAGGTAGTGCGGTAACAATAGTATGCTCAACAGAGCTCTGGAATTAAGCATTGTCTTGATGAAATGATCTAATCAACACATAGAAAATTAAGTCTGAAAGTTAGTTCTGTATACACGTCATTCTCTGAAGGTGAAACCAGAATCTTTATTTTAATTGGTTTTTACTTGGAGGCTGGAAAAGAGTAATGCTAAAAAAAAAGAAAAAACAAAACCCAATGTGAGAAAGCAATTTGTAAGAAGCGAGATGATCAGTTTAAAGAACTCTTGCCTTCTGGTCCCTCAGAGTTAGGGTGTAGGAGTGGATTTTATGCGTAACAAAAGGTCAGTCATTTCTGGGCTCCAGAAGGATTAGAGAGCTGTCTGATGACATCAGCCTCTGTGCTTCCTGCTGACCAGGGCCTTAATATTACAGCAAATGGGCTTGTGGGGGAGCGGGTGGGGGGAAGGAAGGGCAGGCACAGTGGGTAGGGGGTGGGAAGTGGGGAGTGGGGGATGAAGTGGGAGGTTGAAACATTGAGCTTTAATCCCAGTTTGGAAATTGCTTGGAATGTCCGGGGAGGAGAGGCCAGTTGGAAAACTAAATAAACTGACAATTGAAATTCATTAGGCAACTTGAGTGCGTTCTGATCAAACAGAGTAGAATTACCTGCATTGTGAAAAATCAAAGAATGCCAGGGGAAAAAAAGGAAAACACAGATGAGATAAAGAGATCAACATTAACCCTCTTCTGGGAAGGCTTGCTAGGATATTAATAACCTGCTTGAGCTTTTGATTTTCGTGACTGCCTCCGAAATGAACAATCTGTTCACTGTGGAATGAGGATTTGCCAAATCGAGTTCCCCAATTCACCCCAGATAAGCGGCTCCACGAGCCTCCAAGGCTCTCTGCTGCCAGGGTGGGCTTTGCCGGGGGAGGGTCTGGATGGACACTGTGGTTTCTTGAGCTCTTTGCAAGTTTTGGATAAGAAAGGAGGTGCCAGGGACGTGAGACCCATCATGAGGGCTGGGCCTCTGGGAGGCACCGTGAGGCTTCTAGACAGCTGTCAACTGTGTCTTCATGGTATTTATTTCTCGGGGCTGGTTCTCAAAGATAGTTCTAAATATTTGACATGGGAAGGAGACACCCAGAAAACGCAGCATGCCAGCCAGCCATCTTTGTTAGACTAGCGGGCGGCTGTGATCTCTTCAAGGTGACCTTCAGATGCAGCCTTATGGAAACGTAGAGAAATTCCAGGGTGCCTGGCAGCACCCGTTCCTGTGTATGCACGGCATGTCGCGGGCAATTACCGAGTGTGGGGAAAGGGACTGCATTATTAATATATGAATTATTAATTATTATAATTGCATTTGTCATTTATTGAGCACAAGCCATGCACTAGAAGCTTAGCAGACCTTAAGAGTCCCTGCCCAGTGGGGGGTGACTGAGGTAATTACATTTGAAAGAGCTGCGATCACGGGCTCACAGCAGAGCTGGTAGCATCGCCTCCATTCAGGGTGTAACTCCTGTTCTTTTGCTCTCCCTAGATCCATATATTCTCATTTGGTTTTTCTAATTTGTTTATGTAAAGATGGGGAACGAGGCTATTTGTCAAGATGAAAGATGCCGCATCAGGTTATTTTAATTAGTATTTATTACATCTTCCTACCTGCGATAAGAAACCAAGTGAGAAAACGCTTCTGTAACAAAACACAGGCAGTTCTTTTTTTTTTTGACCAGGCTTCTCTTGGATGAGGGCTGATGGTCAGAAGGCGAGTCTACACAAAGGTGAAGGGACCAATTTTGCCACCTTGGGAAACCTCTTCTGGGCTCACCTGAGCAACAAGCATTGTATTTGCATGGTATGGGCAGCTCATCTTAATGGTTTATTTTTAACATTTAATGCGTAGAGTTTTAGATTTAAGGATGAAAGCCATTTCAGAAATTATCTTGTCAAAACTTCTTATTTTTCAGATTTGAAAATTGGGATGCTAGATGTCATGCAATGTGCCTGAGGTTATACGTATAAGGCAAAACTGGAACCACGGAGTGGAGGCTGATCAGTCTCAAGTCACGGATCCTACTGCTTGCCCTTCCCTTGTTTTGCTTTCTTTGAAGAAGCACCTAGTATAGAATTGGACTCATGAATCTGAGAAGAGAAAAGCCAGCTTCAAGTCATGAGGCTCATCATAAGAGTTTCCCAAGCAGAACTTCACTGGGGCTTCCCTGGTGGCTCAGATGGTAAGGAATCTGCCTGCAATGCAGGAGACCCGGGTTCAATCCCTAGGTCAGGAAAATCCCCTGGAGAAGCGAATGGCAACCCACTCCAGGATTCTTGCCTGGAGAATCCCAGGGACAGAGAAGCCTGGTGGGCTATAGCCTACGGGGTTGCAAAGAATTGGACAAGACCGAGTGAGTCCTGTAAGGATGTGAGAGTTGGACTGTGAAGAAGGCTGAGCATTGAAGAATTGATGCTTTTGAACTGTGGTGTTGGAAAAGACTCTTGAGAGTCCCTTGGACTGCAAGGAGATCCAACCAGTCCATCCTAAAGGAGATCAGTCCTGGGTGTTCACTGGAAGGACTGATGTTGAAGCTGAAACTCCAATACTTTGCCCACCTGATGCGAAGAGCTGACTCATTGGAAAAGATGCTGACGCTGGGAAAGATTGAGGGCAGGAGGAGAAGGGGATGACAGAGGATGAGATGGTTGGATGGCATCACCAACTCAATGGACATGGGTTTGGGTGAACTCCTGGAGTTGGTGATGGACAGGGAGGCCTGGTGTGCTGCAATTCATGGGGTCGCAAAGAGTCAGACATGACTGAGTGACTGAACTGTAATTGGAGTTGAATAACACTAAGGATTTTTATCACTAGATCCTTATCAGTGATTTTTTTTTTTTTTCTTTCACCGTGTTCACCAAGCAAATCTCCATCAGCAATACATTTATTGCATACGTTGATCCTCTAAGGCTTCCCTGGTGGCTTGGAGGTTAAAGCGTCTGCCTCCAATGTGGGAGACTCGGGTTCGATTCCTGGGTCAGGAAGATCCCCTGGAGAAGGAAACGGTAACCCACTCCAGTATTCTTGCCTGGAGAATCCCATGGACGGAGAAGCCTTTAGGCTAGAGTGCACAGGGTCACAGAGAGTCGGACACGACTGAGAGACTTCACTTTTTTTCTTTCTTCTTTGATCCTCCAACAGGGGGCATCTGGTGCCATTGCCTTTCTGGGGTACCTTAGCTCCATATCCCAGAGTGGGTCCAGGGAAGAGCATGTGAAGGTTTGAAAGTCTGTGCCCCACCCAAGTGAAATCTATCCAGACAGCAGAGCAGGTTTCCCACCCATTGTGTCAGGAAGATGGTCAGAGACTCTGGTCGGCAGGGTTCAACAGTGTGACTCCCTGTAGACTGCAACCTTGGCAGTGTTCCCGAAAGGCTCACGGAAGCACGTGGAATCCCGCCATAGTTTAGTCTGAATTTGTGCAAATGACTTTGAGGCCCCCAAACGCAGCCTCACAGGATGCATTTGTCTTTTCATCCAGATGCAGCTGGGATGGATGTCTGTGTGTAGACTGGCATGGAAGAAGGACAGCAAAATGATAATCTTCACCTGAGGGATGTTCTTTTCCTGAAAATTAGAGCAACGTAGACACTACGTGTTCCTATTAGTCTTATTGAGCACTCTGCTGGGAATGGTGGACAGCCTCCTGGGTGAACATTAACTGATTTCCTCTTCCTAAAGGAATGTAGTGGGCTATTTTCGTAAAACATATGCAGCCTTCAGTAGGTGAGTTTATTTTCAAAGAAAATTATGACATGGGAATATAACCTATAGCAGGGCTTTACTGTTCATTTCTGGGAACACTGCGTTATGTCTCTAGACTCTTCATTTTCCACGCAAAGAATAGTCAAGAAATGTCTACATCAAAGTGCTCATGTACCCTGGAAATGTTGGTATTGGTGGTGCAGATCCAGATTCAAGCCTGCAATTTCTTTACACTCGAGTGCTACTTTCTTCCCAATTAGACTTTACAATCTTAGTTTGCCTGAACACCAGGCTCATGTCTGCCATGTTGAATGTCTGTTTCTTTATACAGCTGTGACTTATCACCAATGTCAGCTAAGACTGTCCTTTCACAGTTGTATAAGTGACCACGTTCCCATCTATTTTTGTAAGTGCTTTGGCATTCAGACGGCATATATGTTTTATTGAATTTTCCCATATTATGGCTTTTCCACCAGGGAATTAAGAGGCTAATTCAGAGTCATGTGATTACAGGAAGATGTGTGAGGAAGGCAAGAGGGATACGATTCTATAAGGTCTGCTGGGCCCAGACCAGGAATCCATATGTTTCCATTTTCCTAATAGGCAGAGAGAATAAAAAACAAAGAAGCCTAGAGACCTGCACCTGCATAAGCAGCCCAGCAGAAGTAATCTATAAACACATGAAAAGCAGCTCTCGAACAATTCCNTTAGGCTAGAGTGCACAGGGTCACAGAGAGTCGGACACGACTGAGAGACTTCACTTTTTTTCTTTCTTCTTTGATCCTCCAACAGGGGGCATCTGGTGCCATTGCCTTTCTGGGGTACCTTAGCTCCATATCCCAGAGTGGGTCCAGGGAAGAGCATGTGAAGGTTTGAAAGTCTGTGCCCCACCCAAGTGAAATCTATCCAGACAGCAGAGCAGGTTTCCCACCCATTGTGTCAGGAAGATGGTCAGAGACTCTGGTCGGCAGGGTTCAACAGTGTGACTCCCTGTAGACTGCAACCTTGGCAGTGTTCCCGAAAGGCTCACGGAAGCACGTGGAATCCCGCCATAGTTTAGTCTGAATTTGTGCAAATGACTTTGAGGCCCCCAAACGCAGCCTCACAGGATGCATTTGTCTTTTCATCCAGATGCAGCTGGGATGGATGTCTGTGTGTAGACTGGCATGGAAGAAGGACAGCAAAATGATAATCTTCACCTGAGGGATGTTCTTTTCCTGAAAATTAGAGCAACGTAGACACTACGTGTTCCTATTAGTCTTATTGAGCACTCTGCTGGGAATGGTGGACAGCCTCCTGGGTGAACATTAACTGATTTCCTCTTCCTAAAGGAATGTAGTGGGCTATTTTCGTAAAACATATGCAGCCTTCAGTAGGTGAGTTTATTTTCAAAGAAAATTATGACATGGGAATATAACCTATAGCAGGGCTTTACTGTTCATTTCTGGGAACACTGCGTTATGTCTCTAGACTCTTCATTTTCCACGCAAAGAATAGTCAAGAAATGTCTACATCAAAGTGCTCATGTACCCTGGAAATGTTGGTATTGGTGGTGCAGATCCAGATTCAAGCCTGCAATTTCTTTACACTCGAGTGCTACTTTCTTCCCAATTAGACTTTACAATCTTAGTTTGCCTGAACACCAGGCTCATGTCTGCCATGTTGAATGTCTGTTTCTTTATACAGCTGTGACTTATCACCAATGTCAGCTAAGACTGTCCTTTCACAGTTGTATAAGTGACCACGTTCCCATCTATTTTTGTAAGTGCTTTGGCATTCAGACGGCATATATGTTTTATTGAATTTTCCCATATTATGGCTTTTCCACCAGGGAATTAAGAGGCTAATTCAGAGTCATGTGATTACAGGAAGATGTGTGAGGAAGGCAAGAGGGATACGATTCTATAAGGTCTGCTGGGCCCAGACCAGGAATCCATATGTTTCCATTTTCCTAATAGGCAGAGAGAATAAAAAACAAAGAAGCCTAGAGACCTGCACCTGCATAAGCAGCCCAGCAGAAGTAATCTATAAACACATGAAAAGCAGCTCTCGAACAATTCCATCTGCATTTTATTGAAAGAAACCTTTGGAAAGGAGAGAGGGAAGGTACAATTTACAAGAACTGTATAAATCCTGCCACAGGGCCAACTGCTAAAAGCATTGGAGTCTGGGAAGGAGGGAGAGATCCATTCATTCACTGCCCCCTAGAAAATAGGCATTCAGACCAGCCACACACCTCCTGCGTCCTGAGGGATTTACATCTCTGACTGACTGATCACACGAATCACCTTGGATTGATTGCTTCTATATAGAATGCTCCTTTATAGCGTGTATGCTTTCTCATTGCAGAGTTTGGCTCAATTCCATTCTGCAGGAGTCTCTTTGGGACACTTTGCATGAGAGATGCGGGAGAAGGGAATATTTTGTTGGTTTCTCTAGTACATTTCAAGACTGACTCTTAAGCCGGGTGCAGAGGGAAAGTCCGTCATCCCCACCTCAGGTGAATTCCAAATCAGTGGCCTCCTCCCTGTTTCTTCAGAGGACCCTGCATTTTCCTCTTTCCAGTACTGTTGCATGCATACTAAGTCATTTCAGTCGTGTCCGACTCTTTGAGACCTTATGGACTATAGCCCACCAAGCTCCTCTGTTCATGGGATTTTCCAAGCAAGAATACTGGAGTGGGATGCCTCCAGGGGATCTTCCTGACTCAGGGATAGAACGCCTGTCTCCTGTGACTCCTGAATTGCAGGATTTTTTACTGCTGAGCCACGGAGGAAGCCCCTTGATATTGTTATCACCGTTAAAAAAAAATCTCTCCCTGGGCACATATGTATCTTTTTTTCTTTCCTCTTCCTTCTTTTTTTATTTCCATGGGAAAATAATTTTGTTCGTTGGATCTATCATTCAGCAGTGGCTGGTCTTAATGATGTGTTCAGGGCGGCTGAGTTCCATGTTTTTCTCTCTGTATCTCCTTTGCTTGGCTCTTCCTGAAACATCGGGTTTCTCTCCGAGGGCTGTCCATCTGTCTCTGCCTCTTAAGGGTTTTGATAACTCTTGCAGTCATTTTGCTCCTTGTCGTCCTCACTCCCGGTGAACATGTTCAGGCCAACGAAGTCCCCTTTGGAAAACATTTCAGATCGCGTGAACTGGCCACGAGGGGCTGAAGATTTGAGATAAACAAGAGTCTGAGATTGCTCCAGTGTCTGGCTGGCAGGAACCCATGGCCTCTCGGCGCCAGCTGCACTCACCGGGATGTGTTGGTGCCGGCGCCGAGCACCAGGGGGCGCTGCCGGCTCGCGCACGAAAAGGAGGGCGCCCCGCGGCTCCGGGAGGCGGCCGTGGCACTCAGGTCCATGCCAGGCTCCCAGTCCCAACCCCGCCAACCGCGCAGCCAGCCCCGCTCTCCGTGTCTGCGAGACTCAGGGGTTGCCACTCCTGGGGCTCAGACTCTTAACCCATATGGACCTGGCAGGGATCATCGGGGATAGTGGAGGACACGGGCCGGAGCAGGTGGGAAGCGTTTTAATAAACGTGGGTTCGGCTGCCACACCTGTAGAACGCCTCGAGCTCAGCTCGTTCACCGGCCCGTTCGTGTGGACTGCTTCCTCCTTCTGCAGTGACTTATTCTGACCATAAGATGTAGTTACAGTTTTCAGGACTAAATAAGTGGACTAATGAACCTGAGATCTGCTCTGTGGGAGGCAGCCCTGAGGAATGAGACCTGAGCTGGACTGACACTGAAGACTTGGGTTCGAGGCTTGTTTCTAAATGAAGAGCCTTGGGTAGATTGCTTACTTCCTTGACTCCCTGATCCTCAGTTTTCTTCTCTGTGAAATGGGAACAATGATGGTGCGGTGAGAACAAATCAGGACTCAGAGAACTTGAGGCCCCTTCCCTTCCTTCCCTGTTTTCATGGCACCATTCTCCTGATTTTCCCCCAGCCCCACCCCCAGGCTTTTAAAAAGCCTTATTTGTGGATCTCCCCTTTTCTGTAGTTTCTATATTGGTGTCTCCTAGGTTCAGTTCCACATCCTTGAATCTTTTACTGTGCTTGTTGTTTAAATAATCCTGCGTGCTTTCTTGGGGCAACATGGCCCAACAGGATTCATCCCCCACCTCCCCGGGAGGTTTCTTGACCCCAGGATCTACAGCCAGTCCTTGTCCAGGGCTCCAGAGTGGAGCTCAGTGCCCACAGCTTCCACGCAGACCAGCCCAGGGTGCTATGCAGGCCCCTAACTGGCTTGATGGGGCTTCCCTGGCGGCTCGGTCCATAAAGAATCTGCCTGCAGTGTAGGCAGAGTTGAGAGCCAGGTTCAATCCCTGGGTTGGAAAATCCCTTGGAGAATGGAATGGCAACCCACTCCAGTGTTCTTGCCTGGAGAATCCCATGGACAGAGGAGCCTGGCGGGTTATAGCCCATGGGGTCACACTGAGTTGGACATGACTGAGCAACTAACAATTCACTTTTTCACCTGACTCGATGGCCACTTCCTTCTCTGACTCCTCTCCCTGCTCCTCAATTTCCAGCATGACAAATGACCCCAATTTCTGCCAAGCTTCTAAGGCAGACTTGGGAAGCAGCCTGACCTCCGGCACTCACCATGGTCCAGGGGTCACTGAGAACATTGCTTTTCCTAGCCACTCCTCCACCTGTGTCCCTTCTCCATCACCCGGCAGCCACCCAGTGTGTGGCTTCTCGTCCCTCCCGCCTGCTTCCCGCCTCCAGCCTCTTCACGCCCAGCCGCATCTCCTCCCTCTCCTCTGCGGCAGAAAGACCTTCCCCAAATGTGCGTGCGAGTGTGGCATTCCTCTGCTTCAAATCCTGCCGGGATTCTTCCAACAAAAGCCAGGCTCTTTGCTTGGGGCACAAGCCCTGGGAACCCAAACCCCTGTGGGTCTTGTGCCTCCACCCCTGACCCTCACCCCCACTCCCTGCTTCCCAGGGTGGAGACATTGATGCTCACAGCCCCCCACCCCCACCCCCACCACCCCCTCAATGCTCTGTGCTCACTTCCCTCACTGTCCGGAATCACAGCCAGGACTGGGCTCAGGGTCACCACCACGAAGCTTCCTCAGCCGACCCCCTCCCAGTCCAGGCTTGGAGGGGGTCTGTCAAGTGTTCATCACACCGTATTCTAAATTTCCCTGCTCAGCATGGCGTTCCATGGGGCAGGGGCACACATGTGTCTCATCCCTGTGACTCAGCACAGTGCCTGGCACACACCAGGTGCTCAGAAGGCATCAGGACAAATGGCTGATGGGGAGGGACCCTGCCAACGTGAAACACAGCGCATGTGGAAGCATTTTGTTGTTACGTGGAGCACCTGATGTGGGGGAGAGAATGTGGAAGCATTTTGTTGTTACGTGGAGCACCTGATGTGGGGGAGAGAAAGATGAATTAGACACAGAACTGGGCTTCGTGAAAACGCATTTTGAAAACCATCAGAGAATGCAGTGAACCATTGACGCGGCTCTTGTGCAGGTTTTCAGATCCTTTTGAAGAGCCATGTCATGTTACTTGCCTCCTCGTTTACCTCTGCTCAAGTCGTTTTCATGCTGGGAAGCCACCGAGGGGTCATCTGTTTCTCAGGAATCAGCCTGGGTCTCCAAGGACACAAGGGCCTCACTGACCTTAAGCAGCCTGATTGCCTTGCTCAAGGACACCCAGCGCAGTGGGCAGGGAATTTCATCGGGAGAAGAGAGAACAGAAGGGGGAAGAGGGTTCTTAACTCCTGGGAGACTCTGAACCTGGGAATGGAGGAGATGTGGAGAAGACCTGCCTGCAGGGGCCTTTTCTATTCACTGTAGACTCAGGAGGGAAGAGGTGCTGGGAGTCTCGGTCGGGGTGGGGAGGATCACAAGGTGGCTACAGGCCCACTGCTCTCTGGGATCTCGGCTATATGGGGGCTGGGTTGTTCTTAGTAAAGGGATCTGATGCAAGGTCATCTTGCAAAATGGTTAGTGGTTGAATGACCACCTGAAGCCCAGGGACTCTGCATTTGTAGACGACTTCCTGGGACCTCCTGCCAACCACCTGCTGATTGTGGGGAACCTCCTCTGGCCCCACTCCCTGGATGGTTAACATCACCATCACATTCCATTAGAACTGTTTGGAGTTGATTTTCTGACAATGTCTCCCAAGTGACACAGTATCATCTATAGTTCAAGACTTTTCTTTATGCTCAGATTCTTTTAATCACAGCCAAGGGTCCCCTAGTTCACCAGGATCAATATCCTGACGGGATGCAATCCATCAGCTTGGGCAGCCTGCCGAGGGGAGGGCTCTAAGCATCCTGGGGGCCAGGGTGGGCATGGCTGGGCTTGGCAGTGGCCTGTGTAGCCTCACCCAGCCTTGGTCAGCATGGCCCATTAGGCTAGGGGGAAGCTAAGGGTGGTTATAATAATGATGTCTGGTCCCCAGGGCCTGCAGTAGCTCGACCTTCTCTGTGCACCTGCTGGGTGTAAGATGCTTCTTCTCCGAGTACTGTGTGCCTGAAGGGCTCGGCGCTTCTGGGTCATCTGGTATCCCCTCCCACCAGTCAGTGAATTCCCCAGAGTGTCCGTTCGCATCTCTCTCCAGCAGTTATACGAATCTTATGCACCAGAGTTTCATCTGCTTTCCTTGAGGGAATAATTCCACACGCATACACGGTTGATGGTTTCAGAAAGTCTGCAGCATCATATGATAGAGCTATGTGGGGCAGAGAGCATTCCCTGGTTGGGTATTTTGCTTTTCAAAAAAAAAAGAACACTTTTTTACTCTCTTTTAAAAAATTAAATAAATTGAATAGCCCCGAGCAATTGCTCACTCATTCTTAAATTGGCCTTTCCAGCCTCTTGCCTTGATGTTCCTCTAAACTCTGGGTCTTCTGCAGTTTCAGGTCACTTTCTAAAAGTGCTTTCCTCTTTCTCATGCTTCATTATGATGAATCTAGCAAAAACAAAACAAAACAAAAATCTTTGGGAGTGTTCCTTTTAACTTTACCCCAGTCGATCTAACTTGAAATTAGACTGACCTAGGTTAGAATCAGAGAACTCTTCCATTTTACTGGCTGTGTGATCTTGAGACACTTATTAACTTCCCTGAGAGTCAAGTTCTTCACACTGTAAATGAAGGGGGCAATGTGGAGTTGAGATTATTTCACTGGGTGGTTGTGAGTTTGAATGGGACATTGCACATCATATGCTTAGTGGAGAGCTCAGCACATTGTAAAGACACTTCTTAATATCTACTTGACATATTAATAAAAACAGTAACAGTAGACAGGCCCATAGAGGCATCTACTGACCTTTCCGAGACTGGGTTGATGTTATTTAAGGGGAGAGAGAGTCTAAAGGAGGAGTTGGGAGCCCCAGCTCTGCCCCTTACTTCCCTCCGGGTCTGGCAAGTTACGTCACATCCTCAGACTATTTCCTCACCTAGGAAATGGTGGTTCATAGGGATTCGATGAGGTAGCGCCCACAGGAGCAGGTGATCGTGTGCTGGGCGCTTCCTAGTCTCTTCATTTCAACCGCTAAGGAAGCAGTGTGAACCCAAGTGCTCGTTGCTTCTCTTTACTCTCATTTCCTCTCTTTCTTCTGGGATGAGGATGAATGACAGCAACGTAACGCATTGCATGTAGGCCTTACCACCATCCTGGGAGGTGAGGGAAGCGAGGAGAGCGCCCTTGGCTCACATGCAATAACTTCCTGGGGTCACCTCCACCACATCCTGTGATCCCGAGACACCCCACTTGCTGGATTTCAGCAGAGGAGTCTTGAGAGCTGTAGACACTTTGAGAGTAGGTGGGGGAAGAAGGTCTGAAGAAGAAGGGGCCACCTTTTTCTGTAGAAGACGCTTGGCTTACGTAAACTGGTTGCACAACAGGGTCCTGGTGAAACGTGGCCTGCTTGACTTGAACTCCCTGGAGAAACGAGCTCTCTTGGGTGGAAGTCACATAAAACATTTTCTCCTCTGTGTTCACGCTCTGGACCACCACCACCTCTCCAGCTTGGCTGAGGAAAGACCAGACTTCTTCCCAGCGAAGAAACAAACAACTGATCGTGTTGAATGCATCAGCCTTTCCACGGGAGTTTTCATTTGAACCTCTGAAAGAAGCCTCAAGTTAGAGGAACGACTTCCTAATAAGGGAGCTGTAGACTCTGTCCAGAGAAGAAGGTATCATTTCAGCCAGCTAAACGATCCTAACATCACACCAGCAATTCTAAAGGTTGTTCCTGTAGACATACAATGCATTTCACTATTCCAGCTTCAACTAAATGCTTGGTAATGATAAGTATCAGTATTTCATAAAACCAGGACAGACGTTTTGGAGAAAGTAAAAAGAGATAAATTAGAAAAAGACATGAATTGGGGCTGGAAATGCATGGACTCACTCTGCAGGGAGAATCAGTGAAACTCCCAATCCATGACTTCAGACGGATGAGCCCTTTCCCACAGAGCTAAGGATCACAGATCAAGGTGGGGGGACTGCTCTCTTCTTTCCCCTCTTCCTCCCACTTTATTTATTTGTTCTTAAAATCGAGGCAAAATTGACCCATACCATTGTATTAGTTTCAGTGTACAACATAATAATTCGATACTTGTATATATTGTGAAATGATTGTCACCATCAATCTAGTTAACATCTGTCACCAATACGTCATAGTTGCAAAAAAAATTTTTTTTTCCTTGTGATGAGGACATTTGAGATCAACTCTCTTGGCAACTTTTTTCTATTTATTATTTTTTTAATTGGAGTATAAACTTGGCAACCTTGAACTATGTAATACAGTATGGACTGACTCTGGTCTCCAGGGCTACACATTCTAACTGACTATTTTATAACTGGAAACTTGGCCCTCTTGACATTTTCCCTCTTTCCCCCCTACCTCTCTTTTGAGGATCCTTTCTCTTTCATTGAACTAGCACTGGTTTATAATATCATAAAAGCTGCATATGTACAACATTATATTTCAGCTTCTGTACACCCAACCTCATGCTCACCACCCAAAGTTTAGTTTCCATTGGTCACCAGTCAGTTGATACCTTTACTCATTTTTCTCTCTCCCTCCCTCTCCCCCACACCCCTTCCCCTCTGGTAACCACTGCTCTGATCTCTGCATCTATGAATTTTGTTCTGTTTTAATCATTCATTAATTTGATTTATTTACCAATATTATGCATATGAGTAAAATCATATAGTAATTGTCTCTCTCTGACTTACTTCACTTAGTATAACGCACACCAGATCCACCCATGTTGTCACAAGGAGCAAGATTTCATCTCTTTTTTTATGACTAATATCCTACTGTATGTATATCCTATGTCTTTTATGAGCAATTAAATTGTTTCCATATTTTGGCTGTTGTGAATAATGCTGAAATGAACACACAGGGATATATACCTTTTTGAATTAGCATTTTCATATTCTTCAGATCACTAGGCAGAAGGGGAATTGCTGGGTCATATGGTAGTTCTATTCTTAATTTTTTGAGGAGCCTCCACACTGTTTTACACAGTAGTTGCACCAATTCTTTTGGAGGAAATTTTCAATATAATAATAAGCAATAGTGATATCAAAGTATTCAAAAGATTTCAGTATTTATAAATGCAAGGCAAATCGATATTAGGTGCATTTGTTAATATTTAGTAAACTGTTACAGAAAATGTTAATTCTAAGGAAAATATGTGGTATAACATAATGAAGATCGGCAAAGAAAAAAAGTCTCTCCCCTTACTTACAACTCTGCACAGAATTTGTCTTGCCCCATCTACCACCTTGATCTTTTGCTATCTGCCATATCACCAGGCAGTACTGCAGTTACAGTGTGTGTGTTCGTTGCTAAGTTGTGTCTGATTCTTTGCAACCTCATGGACAGTAGCCCACCAGGCTCCTCTATCTATGGAGGTTCTCCAGGCAAGAATCCTGGAGTGGGTTGCCATTCCCTTCTCCAGGGGATCTTCCTGACCCATGGATTGAACCCAGGTCTTCTGCTTTGCAGGCAGACTCTTCACCATCAGAGAGCCACCAGCGAAGCTCCACAGTTACAGTCGCCGCACCAGTTTAGATTCCCACCAGTTGTGTGTGAGGGCTCCCTTCTCTCCTCATGCTCACCAACACCTGTAATCTATTGTCTTTTTGGTAACAGCCCTTCCAATGGGTGTGAGGTAATATCTCATCAAGGTTTTGATGTGCTTTTCCCTAATAATTAGTGGTGTTGATCATCTTTTCACGCACTTTCTGGCCATCTGTATGTCTTTTTAAAAAAATGTCTATTCAGATCCTCTGCCCATTTTTTATGGCTTCCCTGGTGGCTCAGACAGTAAAGAATCTGTCTGCAACGTGGGAGACCCGGGTCCAATCCCTGGGTTGGGAAGATCCCATGGAGAAGAGAATGGCTTACCCACTCCAGTATTCGCGTTGTTCCCATGAAGTTGAGTTGTATGAGTTCTTCATATATTTTGGATATTACCTAGAGGGTCCTTTGTTGAAGTATAGTTCAGTTTACTCCTCCATGGATTCCATGAAGGAAGCCATGGGCTTAGAAATAGAAAGGAACTAAGAAACAGTTCAGCTGATAAAATTGATGGAAATGGATGGTAGAATGACAAGGCAAGCAAATATTGAAGATGGAGGATGGGGCCATGAGCCAAGGGATGAAGGAAGCCTCTCAAAGCTGAAAAAGTCAAGGAAGTGGGTTCTCTCCTAGAGCCTCCAGAAATAAATGCCGCCCCTCTGATGACCTTCATTCTAGCCCAGTGAGACCCATTTCAGACTTCTGATCTCCAGAAGTGTGAGATAATAAATCTGTTTTGATTTAAAGCACTACCTTTGTGGTAACTTGCTACGCGTACTTTTGTGAGCTCACCGTTTTGCTTAGGGCCATCCCTGAAAATTTTGACATCAGTTATTTACATGCATCTCCCAGTAAAGTCCTAACTGCTTTCATTGAAAAATGGGGCAGGAGCTTAGATGCTTTAAGCTTTAATGAAACAAAACGAAAACAATCCCACAGGTAATCTTTCTCTGCTCATTTGGAAGGCACTAGAGGGTCCTAGATGTCCCTGGATCCCCATCAGGAACGCTGATAGCCAGTGGGCAAGCCTGCCAGCTGACAGAAGTTTCTGTTTGAAGGGATGCCCGATGCTCATGCATTCACAGATTCAACCTTCCACGCAAGAGTGGCTAACACACAGAGAGAGTGGGCATTGGGCCTCTTTTCATGGAATATAAATTCTGAGAAATTGAGACCCTCATCTTCTGAGTCTCTCAGGCTATGCTACTAAGTGGCAGATATAGCTTCTTGAATTGGTTCATCAGACTATCCAGAACATCACAGTTTCCAAATGCAGGCCTCTGAAAGGTCTTCCCTTCAACCTTTATTTCTTGATTCTCGGAGAAGGGGAGGCATTAATTGGGGCTGGATCTTGGGTCTCCCCCACTCACCACCCTATGCTCAGGCTCTTCCATGGGGCCAAAAGAGCAGCTGTAAAATCAGCAGCCCCCTGCAGTACACGCGCAGCCTGGGTTTTTATGATAAATACACACGTCCTCCTGTGTTAGTGCATTATCTGGCTGACCTGTTAATTGGTCCTCTGGTCCCGGTAAAGTCTTTTTACTTACAGGCCAGAATTGCTATTAGCTCTGTCACAAAAATAGTCACTTGCTTTTGCCCATGATGTTTTGCTATGAAAGAAAAAGCATAGGGTTTTTTTTTTTTGCCATATCTTCTTAAGGGAAAGGAAGAGAAAAAGCACCTACATGCACAGTGTAGTGCTGGGTGTCAGCTGTGGGCCATGTCTTGGAAAACTTGATTAGGTCCAGTGCATAAGTGACTCTCTCACGAAGCGACTGTAAAAACTTCTGTGCGAGCTTCCCTCAGGGGAACTGCTGGCAGAGAGAATGGAGTTTCTCAACAGTAATACATTTTGAGGTGATTATGCGAGGAGAGGAGAAATACTGGGACTCGAGACGATGTTTTTACGACAGGCCAAAGCGCTAAAAAATAACGGAACTCAGGCAAACTCCAGATGCAAACGACATTTCAAAGTCTGCTGAAGTTTGGTTGACAGGAGAACAACCGACTGAGTTAGGTTGTATCCAGAGACAGAGATGTGAAAGGACGTCCATTCACACCCAGGAATGGAGGTACCACCTTCTCTCTAAGAGAATTCCCCACATTTTGGAGAAAGGTTTGTCACGTTTCTTTCTCCTCTGCTTCTTCATTTTTAAGGATGTGACTAATTGTCAAAATTAGTGAGTCACAGTGTTGCTGGGAGGTCAGAGTGTGGGTTTGTTGGGTGTTTCTTTGAGCAAGGGGAACGCTAAGTGAGCGGAAGCCTCCTCCATGAAGGGGCAGACAGACTCACTGGGCACTGTATGAAGCATCTGATTGGAGGATGGACATGCACGTCCGTCCACAGGGCAGGAAGACAAAGACAAACGCTACCGAGCCTGCAGTGTAGAGGGTTGCCTCCATCCTGTTGAAGGACATCTGAGGAGAAGCTCTCCAGGCTTTCTACCTGGCTGTGGAGTTGGGTCATTGAATGGTTTGACCTTTTCTGAGTCAGGATGTGAGGCTGGTTAGTTTTATTGCACTGTTGATTAGCTATTGTTGAGGACTTCATTAGCATTGGACGAGTCATGGCTGTGCTCAACAAGAAAGATGAAAACACTAGAAGAGCGTCATTCTGTTCTTTGACACCAGGTCCTCAAACTCTTTGTGGCTTTCCATTCTTTCTACATTCGTTCCCTCCTCCATTCATTCCCACATGCGTTCATTCAACCAATATTTAATTTTCTCCTGCAAATCTTGGGTCACTGTGGCCCTCAGTTGCTGAGTTGTCTAAGCACTTCAGAACCTGGGCTTGCTGCTGGATTAGGTACAAGAGCTCAGGACCAGAGCAGGAAGAAGACGGTAGGAAAGGCATGGGATTGTTGGGCTGGTCTCCTTTAAAAAGGCGCAGGGCTTCAGATGGGATTTCAATTAGCTGAGTTGTCAGTGACACTATGCATTGAACCTTATCCCAAGCACTTGGTTGAACAAAAAAGTTATTGTGACCTAATGAATGGAAACAAGATGTTTCACCCTCTACTGGGGACGTGATTAAATGGTCATCAACATTAATAAGGCATGCAAAAGGGCAGGGCATGAGGCCCTTCTTGGCTGGGGAGTTAAAAATATATTCCTTCAGCTTGGTATATTTTATTTTAATTAAAATTTATTTTGGCCTCACTGTGCAGCATGTGGGATTTTAGTTCCCCAATCAGGGATTGAACCTGTGCCCCTGCACAGGAAGCATGGAGTCTTAACCACTGGACCACCAGGGAAATCCCAGCTTGGTGTATTTTAATTTTTCACTGCGCCTGTTACCTGATCATATTCTAATTTCTTTGCTTATCTTTTTTGGGTGAGGGCATGTGTAATGAAAGTGTAGGTATATATGTTATATGTTCTTGCTGCTGCTGCTGCTAAGTCGCTTCAGTAGTGTTCGACTCTGTGCCACCCCATAGACGGCAGCCCACCAGGCTCCCTCCTCCCTGGGATTCTCCAGGCAAGAACACTGGAGTGGGTTGCCATGTCCTTCTCCAATGCATGAAAGTGAAGAGTGAAAGTGAAGTCGCTCAGTCGTGTCCGACTCTTAGCGACCCCATGGACTGCAGCCTTCCAGGCTCCTCCCCCCATGGGATTTTCCAGGCAAGAGTATTGGAGTGGGTTGCCATTGCCTTCTCTGCAATATGTTCTTAGGGACTGGGTAATATTGAAAGTGGTTAACACTTCTGAACTCTATACTTAAAAATGGTTAAATGGTCAATTTTATGTGTACAGTTCATTGTTTCTAGCCACAATTTAAAGATATTGAAGGACATGACCCCGTATTTCATCTAGGTGACAAACTCATGATGAGACTCTCATCCATCCACCTGTCCATCTGTCTGTCTACCCACCCATCTACCTGTCTATCCATTTTTCTATCCATCTATTTTAGAATTAGAATCCAAAACAAAGGGAATTTTTTGTGAATACCTTTATTAACACATTTGTTTGAGGTAAAATTAGACCTTTTCTGACTGTGAGCAAGTTTGATTTGGTAGTTGTTTTGATAGGTTTTTTTTTTAAACTTTATTTTCTATATTGGTTATTTGAAAGACATTTTTGCACAAATTGGAGCTAAATCTTTAGCTCCATGATTACAATAAAAATATATTTAAAGCAGGCGTTAATATAGTGAAAAATATCTCTTTTATAACTATTTAAAGAATATAGTATAAATTTGGAGTATTACTTTAATGATGTGCAAGAGGAAACTCAAACATGAGACCGTGACTTAGAGGGGAAATCTCTTGGTCATCCCAATGACCTACCTTTTTATTTAATAACTTAGCTGAAAATTGAGGGAGATTTCTTCAAACCTGTAAGAATTTTCCAGATATTTCTTACACAGGAATAGCATTTCCAAGCCTGGTAATGATGGTTTGAGGTTTAATTTCCATGCTTTAATCAATAGAAAATGCTTACTAGGTAGCCCCCACTGGCAACGGGGTAAGTATGAGACCCTGCTTGTTCATTCTCCTAGTCTGCAGTTATCGAGTTTAGCAAAGCAACCCAGTAAGCTGCTTATATCTGTCCTCCTTAGCCTGAAGCCTTATCTATTTGGCCATGAAGCCAAGCCTGAGGGAGCTGCTGGCCATGCTAGTTGCCCATAGTTAAGCCTATTTGTTCAATGACATTTGGTTCTGGTTAAATGGCAGTGCCTCCNCCCCATGGGATTTTCCAGGCAAGAGTATTGGAGTGGGTTGCCATTGCCTTCTCTGCAATATGTTCTTAGGGACTGGGTAATATTGAAAGTGGTTAACACTTCTGAACTCTATACTTAAAAATGGTTAAATGGTCAATTTTATGTGTACAGTTCATTGTTTCTAGCCACAATTTAAAGATATTGAAGGACATGACCCCGTATTTCATCTAGGTGACAAACTCATGATGAGACTCTCATCCATCCACCTGTCCATCTGTCTGTCTACCCACCCATCTACCTGTCTATCCATTTTTCTATCCATCTATTTTAGAATTAGAATCCAAAACAAAGGGAATTTTTTGTGAATACCTTTATTAACACATTTGTTTGAGGTAAAATTAGACCTTTTCTGACTGTGAGCAAGTTTGATTTGGTAGTTGTTTTGATAGGTTTTTTTTTTAAACTTTATTTTCTATATTGGTTATTTGAAAGACATTTTTGCACAAATTGGAGCTAAATCTTTAGCTCCATGATTACAATAAAAATATATTTAAAGCAGGCGTTAATATAGTGAAAAATATCTCTTTTATAACTATTTAAAGAATATAGTATAAATTTGGAGTATTACTTTAATGATGTGCAAGAGGAAACTCAAACATGAGACCGTGACTTAGAGGGGAAATCTCTTGGTCATCCCAATGACCTACCTTTTTATTTAATAACTTAGCTGAAAATTGAGGGAGATTTCTTCAAACCTGTAAGAATTTTCCAGATATTTCTTACACAGGAATAGCATTTCCAAGCCTGGTAATGATGGTTTGAGGTTTAATTTCCATGCTTTAATCAATAGAAAATGCTTACTAGGTAGCCCCCACTGGCAACGGGGTAAGTATGAGACCCTGCTTGTTCATTCTCCTAGTCTGCAGTTATCGAGTTTAGCAAAGCAACCCAGTAAGCTGCTTATATCTGTCCTCCTTAGCCTGAAGCCTTATCTATTTGGCCATGAAGCCAAGCCTGAGGGAGCTGCTGGCCATGCTAGTTGCCCATAGTTAAGCCTATTTGTTCAATGACATTTGGTTCTGGTTAAATGGCAGTGCCTCCTCTTATTGGACCCAGGGGCTTATTCCCTGGCCCCTGCCTGGTTGCTCACTGGCATGGTCTCCACCTGGAAGACAGGTTCCTGGGGTGCAGAGCAAGGAATCAGACGCCAAACGTGAAAGACTGAATCAGAACCTGGAGGAAGAGTCCCAGAAAATCCCCCTCTCCCAGCTTCACTGCACCCTCTCTGGGAGGCTGTGTGGGCTGGGTGGTCATGAATCCTGGGATCCTGGAGTCAGACTTCCTGGGTTTGCATCCTAGCTCCTGCAGTTTCTACCTGTGCAAGCGAGTTAGACATGTCTGATTCTGCCCTTGCTGTGTGGAAGTCAGTGCAAAGATTTCTAGAAGAGGCTGGACTCTCCAGGATTGCCAGAGTTCTGAAGATGTAGGCAGAGTCTTCTCTAGGTGTAAAACAGTCTCGGCTCATCCCTTATTTCTTAAACAGTAACCCAGCAATGCCAGTTCCACAAAGCCATCCACCACCCTCTTGCTTATTTTTGTTGGGGGAATGGAGAAACAAGGAGGCGATCAGGACGGGGGAGATGCGCGGTTCCGGTTCCGGCTTCAGAGAGAGGAAAGGTGTGCAGAATATTCTCAGAGGATGACAGTGGATGCACAGCCCAGCACCTCAGCCATGAGAGAATGGAAGACCCCGGGGTCCTTAGAGCAAGCCCAGAGGCAACTTCTCAGGAGCATGGATGCACCTCCCCGAAATCGCGAGCAATGTCAATAGGCCCAAAGATCTTTTCTGTTTGTTTGTTTTGTGAGGGAAGTTATTTCCCCAGGGCCGGTCCCTAAGTGAACTTGACATTCTGTCTTCTTGCCAAAGTCACTGTCTCTGGCTGTGCAGTCCGTGTCCCCCACAAAGGAGGAGCTGACCCCTGAGCTGTGTGCCCTGCTGCAAGACTGAGTCTGCTGGGAGGAAGGGGGAGTGTCTCCCCGCTCACAAAAGCATCTTCTACTCTCCCAGCCTGGCTCCCTGGACCAGCTCCTGAGCACCTGTCCAATTTTGGGTGGTGCCTCCATACAGACCAGTGGCGGGAGTGGGGTTGGGGGGATGGAGACGGCAGGGTCTGGCCCTGCCCTCCATTTCTGTTGCCCTTACTCCTCTTTGTGGCCTTAAATCGTCTTGATTTCTCCTTTGCTGAAGAATTTGAAAGTATCATGCCTACTAGGGAAAATATCATACACGCAAGGGATTTGACATATGACCTCCGCTGGGAAGAGACTGTATTTTAAGAGAATTGGCCAGGAGAAGGCCATTCTTAACAGACAGAAATAAACAGGGGTGGAGGGTCATCAGTCATCCTGGGGAGAGTTTCTGCATTTGTAAAAAAACACTGGATTGTTTATAGAAGGCCAGGTCTGGCTCCTAGACTTAAAAGGGCATGTTCTCTGTATAAATGTGCGCATATTTAGGATGAGAAGAATTGTCTAGCAAAGGCCAATGTAGTTAGTCAGTAGCTTCCTTGAGACTTTTGGTCTTTTCTTTCCCCCACTCCTCCTGCTGGTCCCCGTCTCTCTCCCCTCTCTTCTTTCCTGTGAGCCCCTGCAGGAATACGGCGTGCAGGGTGAGCATCATCTTCCATTCTTGGTGAAATGGAAGGTCCCTTTATTCACATGATAGCTAGATGTGTGTGCATACTAAGTTGCTTCAGTCGTGTCTGACTGATTCTTTGTGACCCCATGGATTGTAGCCTGCCAGGCTCCTCTGTCCATGGGATTCTCCAGGCAAGAGTACTGCAGTGGGTGGCTAGTCCCTTCTCCAGGGGATCTTCCCAACCCAGGGATCGAACCCAGGTCTCCCACATTGTAGGCAGATTTTTTTCTACCATCTAAGTCACCAGGGAAGCCCAGATAGATATGACCAAGAAAGAACTAGAGTTTCATGTTCTCCAGGAGAATGATGAATCCCTATATTTTCCAGTTCCAGTGAGTGAAGAAATCAATGTTAATGAATAGAATTATGAATTTCAGCCCATATTTTTATTTTTAAAAATATATATGTATTAAAAATGTATTCTCTACTTCCCTAGTAGCATAGCTGGTAAAGAATCCTCCTGCAACGCAGGAGACACTGGTTCAATTCCTGGGTCAGGAAGATCCACTGGAGAAGGGATAGGCTACCCACTCCAGTATTCTTGGAATTCCCTTACGGCTCAGCTGGTAAAGAATCTGCCTGCAATGCGAGAGACCTGGGTTCGATTCCTGGATTGGGAAGATCCCCTGGAGAAGGGAACAGTTACTGACTCTAGTATTCTGGCCTGGAGAACTCCATGGCCTGTATAGCCTGTGGGGTGGCTCGCAAACGTCAGACACGACTGAGTGACTTTCACTTTCAACGCTTCTTGTCTTCCACAGAAGTGATGCCAAACATACAGTGGGGAGACCAGAGCATTTTGTAGGTTATTCCTGAGGTTAACGAAGCCTAGTGTCTCAAAAACTTGTGGTTCAAAGAGGCATTTGTGAGTCTAAACTCTAGCTTTACGCTATCAAGGTTCAACTCACGCACTTCCTTCTTAGGGCTCTACATTCTATTCCAAGCCAATTCATTTAGTTTCTGCATCTGTAAAGCTGAGGATTGTAATAGTATCTAGCTTAGAGAGTTGCCAATAGGATGAAACAAAATACACTTTAAAAAGCACAGCCCCTGAAATTTAATGAGTTCTATCTGTGCTAGACTTTATTATTTAGTTATTGTTAATATTTTACAACTATTGTTCTAAGGAATATAAAATCATTATTAAGATATTTAAATTGTTACTGTTATCATCAGTACAGCTTAATGGTGGAGAGTACAGATTATAGCTGCCGGAGTGCAGATCATACTTCTCAACTGCTGAGAACATCACTTTTGTTATTTTAGCTAACAGACATTTGTTCGATGACTCTAAAGGTAAAAATTTAGCATCCTTGAATTTGTGAGTTTTAATGGAGGGGACTGTGAAAATCTCTGCTTTCTCTCTTATTTGTGCTAAGATTGAATTTGGTTATTTTATTAACTCTGGGTCCTTACATACTGTTATTCTAAATCACAGGTTGGAGAAGAGAATTACTAACATGCCAAGTGCTATAAAATATAGCTCTATCCTAACCGAAACCTTCTAGGGATGCATGGATAAAGGATTTGGGAGAAATACCCTGTGCTGTTTCAGGCTTGTCAGGCAGATCCATGTTCTCTGTAACAGTTGGACAACAGTGTCCCTGGAGAGGTGTCATGGTTGCTGAGCTTTCCCCAAGAGTGACATTGGAAGAGAAGCCGGGGCTGGCTCCTGATCAAAATGGCCATCCAGCCAGCAACCGCTGAAATCTGCTCCTGGAGGGGGACTTCCTGCCTGACCCAGAGGGTCTGCAGGGAGCGTGTGCCTCAGCTCTGGCTGCATTTACTTAGACTTCCTGGACTGTGAGTCATAAACATGGTTAACTGCTTGGCTGGCCAGTTAGTGCCAACCCAGCAGAAATAAAACAGAGTAGGTTGAGCTGTCACCAAGAGAAGAAAGCTTTCTAATTCTATCAATTTGATCGAGCTGTTTGAAGTAGAGAATGGATCATAAAGGAGCCCCCTCCCCCGACCCTGCACCCCTGGCTGCATCTCCATGTAGAGAGCATTTGGCTCATAAAGGCCAGTGCCCGTCACTGGGGGCCAGTCAGCTCACACTCACGGTTGCAAATGAATTTTTAACGCTCAGCAGAAATGGAAAAATCATGATGTTTCCTCTTTGTAATGGAGCAATGACACCACAGAGAGTGTGTGTGTTTATGTGTCCAAGAGTTCTAGAAGGAGGGAGCGAATGCACACATGACGTACAGGGGTTGGAAGGCAGGGAAGCCGGGTGGAAAGGGGGAAGCTTAATGGGTATTTAATTGTTTTTAAATAAACCATAAAATCATATTGACCAAGGGCCTACTGGGCATTGTTCACGTGTGAACATCTCCACGTGAAGTTGTTTCCCAAACGATAGATTCATTTGCTGAGACTCACCAGGGTTGTCAGAGGCTGGCGGGCTCCACGTGAGCGTGCGATTTCAGATTCGTCCTCTTTCAGACGCTTCTGTAACCGTGCCTAACAACAGCTGTCTGGGGTTTCTACCCAGAGCCCTGACGTGTTTCATGCTCTGTGCTCTGAGATTCCCTGGGTGCCTAGCAGAGGGGGAGCGGCTGGTCACTGGGGGGTGATATACTATCCCTGCTGTTGGCACGGACAGCCTCAAGCTACATGGGAAAGCATTTTCTGAGACACCAGGGTAAGGAACAGGTTATGTCTACTTCTCATCTTGGCAGCAAGAGTGTTTCTGAAATAGTTTGTGTTGCCCGAAAGTGTAGTTTATGGAGAGCAGTTTGTTGATTCAGTTATAAAAATGTGACCTCCAATATGTTTGTCAAGGGGAATGAGCTCTGTTTGTTTTCTATTGACAACTATACTTTTCATGGTTGAAACCCAGCTTCTCCTAAAGAGAGTCCTTTGTGAAGTTTTGGTTGTTTTTAGTGTTTCTCTGCATTTCAGGGACTGAGGAAGTGGTTCCTGCAAAGTCTAATTTTGGTTTGGAGTGTACTAGCTTGTAAGATCAGCTGCTAATGGACATCTATGACTTAGAAACAAGAACCAAGTTTGGGTATTACCCTTGGGTGAACAATGGCTCCCAAAGTAGCATGTTCTAATCTCTGGAAATTGTAAGCACTGTCTGGTTTGAGGGGGGAGGAAAAAAGAGGATTTTTGTAGATGTGATTAAAATTTTTTGAGATGATAACATTATCCTGTATTATCTGGGTGACTTCTAAATACAGTCACAAGTGTCCTTGTATGAGAGAGGCAAACCGAAAAGGAGATGGCCATGTGACTGGAGCGACTGGAGTGATATGGTCACAGACCAGGCAATGCCAGCAGCTGGAAGAGGCAAAGAATGGATTCTCATCCAGAGTCTTCGGAGTGAGCCTGGCCCTGCCAACCCCTTGATTTTGGCTCAGTAATGATGATTTCATGATTCTGTCCTCCAGAATTGCAATTTCTATTATTTTACACCATGAAGCTTTCAGTAATTTGTTACAGCAGCCACAGGAAACTAATACACACTCTTTTTCATTAATTGTATTTATGTGAGATATATCTATATCTAGTTACATATCAATATAAAATATTTATAAAAGATATATTGTGTGTGTGTGTGTTGTGTATGTGACTGTTACTGATAGGGAAGGCACATCATAAGGTCTATAGAGCTGTTCTTCTGAAGAGCTTAAAATCTGGTCCCTCAGTTAAGCACAAGAGTCAAACTGCCTTAGGTTCAAATCTATGACTTATTAGCTCTGTGATCTTAGACAAGTTAAGTAGCATCTTTGGAACGTAGACAGTTCTTTGAGGATTAAGTACACTAATCCACGTGAAAGCACAGTGCCTGCCTGCAGGTCCTCTGACATGTCAGCCGCAAGGCGACGGCCATCTAGGCTGCTCTGGCTTCAATCAGAGCAGCACCTGACAACTTCCATATTTATGGAATGAACTAAGTGCTTTAAGAAGAAAAGGGAAAGAAATCACTTTGGGCTGTGGAATTTATAGGAGCATTAAAGACTGGGAGGGCAGTCAGGTCTAGGACTTGGAGGACGGACAGGTTTTTGGTAGGAAAAGATGGTGAGGTGAAGACCAAGGAGACAATCTAGGTAAAGGGACGGTGAAAAAAGGAGCTGCGGGAAGAAAAACCGTGGTGGGGTTTCCAAGATCTGGAAGGAGGGTTTGAGGGACACAGGAGATCAGGCAGGTGAGACAGGTCAGGACCTGGTAGAGAAGGGTGCTGGAAGACTCCTCAGAATATTTGCTGCTCTACCCAGCTAACAGCATGGTCAATTAAGTCACAGGTAACTAGACCTCTTGCCAGGAGCCTAAGCACATTCTTGGCCTGGGATGCTCGGGGGAGTGGGAGGAAGAATACAGTCCTCTACTTGTGAAGTGTTGGGTGAAGGGATGGCCAGACACTCTCCACTCGTCTGGATGAAAGATTGCTCTGGGCCTGGCAATTCCTACCCAGGTTTTACAGTAATTGGAGTGGCGCCTTCTTTATCTACAAGGGAATCACTTTGCTCTGCCTTCAACCATAGCTTTGGAATCTGTGCTATTAGTGCATTAAAGTACGTCCATTAAATAAGTAAGTTATGCTAACTGGCCTGGAACAAACACAGAGGATAAATGGGCTTTTCACAAAACAAATAGCAAACCCAGTGTCTCTCACATAGCTTGTTGAGAATTGGAATTCTCACTGTAGTCAGTCTTCTGGGATTTAGGTGTCTGTACATGCAGAAGTCAAGGAGGGAGGGTTTTATGCATTGAAGCATTTTGAAAGGCAACCAGGGCATAAGAAACAGCTCTTCTAGGCTGATAGGACTGAGGCTGGACAAGTAGCAGCCTAAGAGTGGACATGTGCTTTTGCCCAGGGTTAGGCTGTTGTGATGAAGGGAAATGTACTTTTATAAGTATTTCATTATAGAGGGTAAAACCCCAGAGAAGCTTCCACTTGACAAGGCATCCATCCTTGCCTACCTGATAACATGTTGGGATTAGCGTGCTTTCTAACCAATGGGTAAGGCTCCCAAGTTGGGCTGAGTTCTCCGAGATGTGGTGGGGAAGGCAGATGAAGCCAGCTTCTGGCGTTCTTACATGGGGATTTTAAAAGGAAAGACTTATCTCAAGTCTCAGTGGATTCAAAATTCTAAGCACAGCATCAGTGGGGTTTCCAGTGAGAAGTTTGAGTGGGAGGTAATTTCACTTTTTCTCTTGCTCGGCTAAAGGCAGGTGATAAAAACAAAAGGCTTTATTTACAGCGGAGGTGGGGTATTTGGAAGAAGAGGGAAGTAGAAATACTTCCAGTGAAGGATTAGGATGAATCAGTGACAGAGGATGGCGGGGAAGCACTGCGGGGGAGAGTTACAGACAGAAGGAAATTCAGATGTTTCCAGCTCCTTCTCTCTGTTCTCTTAGCTGTTCATCTCCATTTGTTGTTTTCCCCTTTCCTGTTCTGAGTCTTTCATTTTTGTGGGTTTCCTGCTGATATCAGGATTGCTACTTCTGGAACAAATCTAGGCAGTTTATGATATAATATTATCTGAGGAACCCAACCTTTTTCAATTTTTAGGAAGCCCCTAAACTTTCAGGTTAGTTTTATAAAAAACTTTATTTTTAAATATACTATTAATACATGCAACAACATGGATAAAACTCAAAATAACCATACTGAGTGAAAGAAGCCAGTCAATAAGATCACATACTGTATCACTCCATTTATACAGAACTCAAGAAAATGCAGAGTAATCAATAATAACAGAGCAGATCAGTGGATGCCTGAGAATAGAGAAGCTGGGAGGAGGGTAGGGTAACAAAGGGATGTGGAGAAACCTTGGGAGATGATGAGTATGTTCACTATATTGATTGTGGTAGTGGTACTATGGAGATATATGTATATATATCTGCTGTATTGACTATGCCAAAGCCTTTGACTGTGTGGATCACAACAAACTGTGGAAAATTCTGAAAGAGATGGGAATACCAGACCACCTGACCTGCCTCTTGAGAAATCTGTATGTAGGTCAGGAAGCAACAGTTAGAACTGGACATGGAACAACAGACTGGTTCCAAATAGGAAAAGGAGTACGTCAAGGCTGTATACTGTCCCCCTGCTTATTTAACTTCTATGCAGAGCACATCATGAGAAATGCTGGACTGGAAGAAATACAAGCTGGAATCAAGAATGCCAGGAGAAATATCAATAACCTCAGATATGCAGTTGACACCACCCTTATGGCAGAAAGTGAAGAGGAACTAAAAAGCCTCTTGATGAAAGTGAAAGTGGAGAGTGAAAAAGTTGAGCTTAAAGCTCAACATTCAGAAAATGAAGATCATGGCATCTGGTCCCATCACTTCATAGGAAATAGATGAAGAAACAGTGGAAACAGTGTCAGACTTTATTTTGGGGGGCTCCAAAATCAATGCAGAAGGTAACTGCAGCCATGAAATTAAAAGATGCTTACTCCTTGGAAAAAAAGTTATGATCAACCTAGAAAGTATATTCAAAAGCAGAGACATTACTTTGCCGATTAAGGTGCATCTAGTCAAGGCTATGGTTTTTCCAGAGGTCATGTATGGATGTGAGAGTTGGACTGTGAAGAAGGCTGAGCGCCAAAGAATTGATGCTTTTGAACTGTGGTGTTGGAGAAGGCTCTTGAGAGTCCCTTGGACTGCAAGGAGGTCCAACCAGTCCATTCTGAAGATCAGCCCTGGAATTTATTTGGAAGGAATGATGCTAAAGCTAAAACTCCAGTGCTTTGGCCACCTCATGCGAAGAGTTGACTCATTGGAAAAGACTCTGATGCTGGGAGGGATTGGGGGCAGAAGGAGAAGGGGACAACAGAGGATGAGATGGCTGGATGGACAGGGAAGCCTGGCGTGCTGTGATTCATGGGGTCACAAAGAGTCGGACATGACTGAGCGACTAAACTGAACTGATACACATATATGGAGAAGGCGATGGCATCCCACTCCAGTACTCTTGCCTGGAAAATCCCATGGACGGAAGAGTCTGGTGGGCTGCAGTCCATGGGGTCACTAAGAGTCAGACATGATTGAGCGACTTCACTTTCACTTTTCACTTTCATGCATGGGATGAAACCTGGGGAAACCTGGGATATGCCTTCCTGGTGCCTGTGATTTAGAATGGTCTCCCTCTTCCTGCTGACTTACATTGTTCCTGGTCAGGTCAGCTTCTGGAAAGAAGGAAAATATTCACAAGCAAGAAAGTAGCGTTCATTGGCCTGGAGCTAGTCACCCTTCGGCTTGTTCCCTTCTATTTGGTTGGCTCACATTCATATCCCACATACTCCAGAGGCAACAAGCAGCCCTGAGACTGTCAAGTAGTCCCTAAAGTAGTTCCTGAGTNGTGCCTGATGAACTATGGAATGAGGTTCGTGACATTGTACAGGAGACAGGGATCAAGACCATCCTCATGAAAAAGAAATGAAAAAAGACAAAATGGCTGTCTGGGGAGGCCTTACAAATAGCTGTGAAAAGCAAAGGAGAAAACGAAAGATATAAGCATCTGAATGCAGAATTTCAAAGAATAGCATGGAGATAAGAAAGCCTTCCTCAGCATTCAATGCAAAGAAATTGAGGAAAACAACAGAATGGGAAAGACTAGAGATCTCTTTAAGAAAATTAGAGATACCAAGGGAATATTTCATGCAAAGACGGGCTCTATAAAGGACAGAAATGGTCTGGACCTAACAGAAGCAGAAGATATTAAGAAGAGGTGGCAAGAATACACAGAAGAACTGTACAGAAAAGATATTTATGACCCAGATAATCATGATGGTGTGATCACTCATCTAGAGCCAGACATCCTGGAATGTGAAGTCAAGTGGGCTTTAGAAAGCATCACTACGAACAAAGCTAGTGAAGGTGATGGAATTCCAGTTGAGCTATTTCAAATTCTCAAAGAAAGGCAATGCCACAGAATGCTCAAACTACTGCACAGTTGCACTCATCTCACACACTAGTAAAGTAATGATCAACATTCTCCAAGCCAGGCTTCAGCAATATGTGAACCGTAAGCTTCCAGATGTTCAAGCTGGTTTTAGAAAAGGCAGAGGAACCAGAGATCAAATTACCAACATCCGCTGAATCATGGAAAAAGCAAGAGAGTTCCAGAAAAACATCTATTTCTGCTTTATTGACTAGGCTAGCACCTTTGACTGAGTGGGTCACAATAAACTGTGGAAAATTCTGAAAGAGATGGGAATACCAGACCACCTGACCTGCCTCTTGAGAAATCTGTATGCAGGTCAGGAAGCAACAGTTAGAACTGGACATGGAACAACAGACTGGTTCCAAATAGGAAAAGGAGTACGTCAAGGCTGTATACTGTCACCCTACTTATTTAACTTATACGCAGAGTACATCATGAGAAACACTGGAAGAAGCACAAGCTGGAATCAATATTGCTGGAAGAAATATAAATAACCTCAGATATGCAGATGACAACACCTTTATGGAAGAAAGTGAAGAGGAACTCAGAAGCCTCTTGATGAAATTGAAAGAGGAGAATGAAAGAATTGGCTTAAAGTTCAACAGTCAGAAAACTAAGATCATGGCATTCGATCCCATAAGTTCAAGGCAGATAGACGAAGAAACAGTAGAAACAGTGTCAGACTTTATTTTTCTGGGCTCCAAAATCACTGCCAATTGTGATTGCAGCCATGAAATTAAAAGACACTTACTCCCTGGAAGGAAAGTTNAAAAAGTTGAGCTTAAAGCTCAACATTCAGAAAATGAAGATCATGGCATCTGGTCCCATCACTTCATAGGAAATAGATGAAGAAACAGTGGAAACAGTGTCAGACTTTATTTTGGGGGGCTCCAAAATCAATGCAGAAGGTAACTGCAGCCATGAAATTAAAAGATGCTTACTCCTTGGAAAAAAAGTTATGATCAACCTAGAAAGTATATTCAAAAGCAGAGACATTACTTTGCCGATTAAGGTGCATCTAGTCAAGGCTATGGTTTTTCCAGAGGTCATGTATGGATGTGAGAGTTGGACTGTGAAGAAGGCTGAGCGCCAAAGAATTGATGCTTTTGAACTGTGGTGTTGGAGAAGGCTCTTGAGAGTCCCTTGGACTGCAAGGAGGTCCAACCAGTCCATTCTGAAGATCAGCCCTGGAATTTATTTGGAAGGAATGATGCTAAAGCTAAAACTCCAGTGCTTTGGCCACCTCATGCGAAGAGTTGACTCATTGGAAAAGACTCTGATGCTGGGAGGGATTGGGGGCAGAAGGAGAAGGGGACAACAGAGGATGAGATGGCTGGATGGACAGGGAAGCCTGGCGTGCTGTGATTCATGGGGTCACAAAGAGTCGGACATGACTGAGCGACTAAACTGAACTGATACACATATATGGAGAAGGCGATGGCATCCCACTCCAGTACTCTTGCCTGGAAAATCCCATGGACGGAAGAGTCTGGTGGGCTGCAGTCCATGGGGTCACTAAGAGTCAGACATGATTGAGCGACTTCACTTTCACTTTTCACTTTCATGCATGGGATGAAACCTGGGGAAACCTGGGATATGCCTTCCTGGTGCCTGTGATTTAGAATGGTCTCCCTCTTCCTGCTGACTTACATTGTTCCTGGTCAGGTCAGCTTCTGGAAAGAAGGAAAATATTCACAAGCAAGAAAGTAGCGTTCATTGGCCTGGAGCTAGTCACCCTTCGGCTTGTTCCCTTCTATTTGGTTGGCTCACATTCATATCCCACATACTCCAGAGGCAACAAGCAGCCCTGAGACTGTCAAGTAGTCCCTAAAGTAGTTCCTGAGTCTCTGTGCCTCTTACTCTTGAGAAATAGGGAAAACGGAAGCCAATCTGTGAAGTCCTTAATCCAACTGTAATAGACCTTGGTAGAAAAATATGGGCATAGACATTTAATATTCTGAAATTTTTTTCCATTTATTCCTAAATAAATATACTTTTGTTGTTGAGCGTATACTTTTAACTGGTAATAAGCAGCGTGCTTATAATTGGGAATAAGATGCAAACCATCTCTCGTACCACTTGCTGTTTCAGGCCACAAAGATGACAGATCACCAGGTGATTGCGCTGTGGGCTCCCTGTATGTTCAGAAAGCTCTTTGAGAACAGAGAAGACCCCCCAGATGGAAGTGAAGGGGAAGCTTCCTAGTGGAAGGAGGAGAGGCTAGAATTTCTTTTTATGAACATATGGAGGATGGCCTTCTCCAGGGAAGGCAATGGAGTCCCCTAAAGACACTGAAGACTGGGGAATAAAGACGAGAAGTTCAGCGGCCCCTGAGGCTGTGGTGAGGTCGTAGGAGGACAGGACCCTAAACGAGAGCCCATTACAGGCACTGGATTCAATGACAGAAAGAGGACGTGACCACAGCACACTCAGGCTGGGCTGCGCTGCACTCGCTGGAGTGGTGGCAATCCCAGTGCTGTGGGTCTGAGGTCCCAGTGATGTAAATGCCTAGGTGACCCAAAGGAGCCGCGAATGAACATACGTTCCCTCCTCAAGCGTGAAATTGTGAAGACGACTCAGGGAAAACAAGCTGCTACTGCTGCTAAGTCGCTTCAGTCATGTCCGACTCTGTGCAACTCCATAGACGGCAGCCCATCAGGCTCCCCCGTCCCTGGGATTCTCCAGGCAAGAACATTGGAGTGGATTGCCATTTCCTTCTCCAATGCACAAAGGTAAGAAGTGAAAGTGAAGTTGCTCAGTCGTGTCTAACTCTTCAGGACTCCATGGACTACAGCCTTCCAGGCTCCTCTGTCCATGGGATTTTCCAGGCAAGAGTACTGGAGTGGGGTGCCATTGAGGCATGGCCAAAACGGAACATGAACTGATAGCACAGATCCAGGGGAATAAAGTCACAACTCAGCCTGTGTTAAGATTTGTGCTGGGGATATGCACTCTCCAGGGTCCCTCCTAGAAGTGTAACTACAGTGCACAGCAATGACTGTCTGATGGACTCAGAGGAGCCATAGCTGGGAGATGATGTGACTCTCCCTCAGTCTGGATGCTGATGTGGCTTCCTGTATCCAAGGCTTATCCAGGGCTTTCAGCCTGAACCAGGCAGCCCAGGTGGGCTCCTCGGGCCACCCCTGAGGACACGGGTGTTTTACAGTTTTCCACAAGCTGCTCTTTCTCTTATCAGGATGGTCACTCTCTGGCTAATGAAAAACATCTCTCTGGTCCAAACATGACCTTGAGGTTTATCTAAATCGTTTGTTGCTCAGCAGAACAACATATATCAGAAGTGAAATATATGCCAAAAGACACTTCTAATGCACCATTTATCTTTGCTGTAATTGATTCTCATGCAGGACAAATACCCGGTGGGGATTCACAGAGGGCTTAACACACTCTGCCATTATGATGACATCATCTCACATAAAGCAGCCCTTCTGGATGCCTGATAGATGACAAGGTCTTTTTTCTTTTTTAAGTGCTGCTCACAGCACCACATTTAACTATGGGATTACAAGGAGCAACTGTTCTGATCGTAGTTCCCTGCCTTTATCTTCAGCCAGCACTGTCAAGCTCATCCCACACTCCAATCAAAATAAAATTATTTCAAAATCCATACCCAATTGATGACTCTTGTCAAAAGAAACTGTGTAACAATACATATCTATCGACTTTCGGTTTGGGTTGGTGTTGAGATTTATTGTCTCTAGGCAAATATTGAGCTGGGTGAAGTTTCGGTCAGTTATGTTCTTCTCAGTCGATAAATCTAAGAGTTGCCTTTGGAAGGAGTCAATGCCCATGATCAAGCATTTGTGTAAACTGATGGTTTTAAAATCCATGAAGGGGATATAGAACCACAAAACCTAGTTCAGAAACTGCTGAGACCCACGGGTTTCAGCGAAACACAATAAACACTGGGACAGTACAGGCAAAGCATGCCCCTGAATATCACGTGGTAAGCGCGGGAGACCACCTTGCTTGGAAGAATGGTCTGGGATGAAAAGGTCTCCATCTATGAAAACCATTACATGCAGTTATACATCATGATAATATTAATTACATAATCATTGCAAATGGCCCTTCAGGATGTTATCCTCTGACCCCCAGGGCTGCTGCCTGGAAGGCAGTTGAGTAGTAATTGGTGGTTTCTCTAGATCCGTTAAGTGGAGGGGTGGGCAGCTGAACCCTGCTGTCCAAACTGATGTCTTAAAGTGAGCAGGGGGCCTTGAGAGGTGCTATCAAGGCTATTACACCAGCTGGGCTTCATGTATTCATTGCGAACTGTAAGAACATCACTCAGCAAAGCCTATTCTTTGAAATGTCAGCACACCGTTTTAAGTCCTAATGTGGCATTAAACTATTCTTTTCAAGTTACAAAGACAGAAGGGGAAAAGAAGCTGACTGTCGGGACATGTAGAGAGTCTCAGCAGAGCAAAATATATCCTGTACTAGTCAGGATAGGCCGGGCTGTACTGTGGTAACAAATAAACCTGCATGTGTAAGGAGCTCCTTTCGATTGTTTATTTCTCACTCACACCACGGTCTGTGATCTGAATGGCTTTCTTTGGTGGGTTTCTCCAGGTGGGGACTCAGGGATAAACACTCCTTCTAATTTGTGTTCTCACCACACTGAGAGTTTAGTTAAGCTCATTCCATGTTTACTGCCTCTGCGTCTATTTTGTTTGGCCAGTCAGCTTGCAGGCACCTTGAACTGACACCAGCCCCTTCACACAAGCCCATGGCTTAGGCTACAGCCTTCAGTGTCCCAGGCAAATATAAGTTTCTTGGTATGTCTTTGTGATCAGCAGTCTGCCTCCCCTCCTGACGTCTGTGTGCCTTATTCTTACCACACCCATTCTCTTTTAGTTTGAATTGACCAATCTGGCCCTAACCTGAAAACCCCAACCCACTCTGCCCACGCACCCTAATAAAGACACTTGCTCCAAGTCCTGCCTCCCCGCTCTTTGCACTCTGCCTTGACCTCCCTGTGTGAGCCCTTGGAACCTGAGAATAGTAAACTTCTCTATTTCAATTTCTCTTGTGGTCTTTTGTCGAAACTTGACTCACCATCCAGCGCCCTGTGTTCCATGTAACACACGCTAATTTAGTAAAGTCATAACATATCATTTTAAGCATATGGTCTTCAAGATAGTCATGAAGGGAAAGAGAACTGGAGCTTCAGACGGAATGTTCTTAATGGCCAGACCTGGAAGTGACTCTGTGTCACTTCTGTCCATCTTACACTGGGAAGAACTTGGTCTGATGAGGTGGTTTAACTGCAAGGGAGCCTGTGACTCGTAGGCTTTTTGAGCGCCCAAGAAGTAATGGTATTGTGGACGCATAGTACTGTATTGTCCCTGCCAGTCTTTTAAAAGGGAAACTGACCTCCGATGGCGCAGGTGGTATAGGGGATGCTGCCAACGCCTTCGTCTCCTTGGTCTACCTCTGAGCTTCTCCCGAAGCTACATAGGCAGCCCTTGTGCACACAGACAGCTCCCTCCTGCAGACACCCACACCTCTCTGCTTATCTGTCTGAGGACTCTGCCAGAGCTCAGGGCAGACCTCGGGGGGCTGGAATTTGATGATCCCCAATTAGAAAATGATGGATACACACCCCAGCTTTCTTGGGCTTCCCAAGGACAATTCCTGGAAGAGACGCAGGCTATGCCGTTCTCGTGGGGCCGAGCCTCAGTGCTGCACCGCGGAGGCTCACACACTGCTCGCCTTCTATCGTTTGCTTCTCTCTTCTGGGTCTCACTCTCTCCACTGGCTTGCTTTTTCTTCCCAGCTCATTTCCAGCAACGCATTAACTCTCAAGTCCTTGTCCCAACTCCTGCTTCCATGAGAATCCAAACAAGGAATCGATGGACAAAGCTTAAAAGCCATCTGGAAGAGTGTAATCCCGCGGCAGAAGAGATTCGCTAGGTGGGTTCACGCAGGTCTCTCTTTGCCTCGAGGGGAACATGGTTCAGGAAGGAGGGACTTGAGTGGGGAGGCTGGGGTGGAAAGGTCAGGAGAGTTACTCAGTCAGGACGATGCAGACTGGATGGGAACTTGAAGTACTTGTTACCGATACCACATAATTAAAGGCTTCAGCTGCCTGGAGGCTGGTAAGCTTTGATAAGTGTGGCTTATCTAGGCTTTTCCAAAATGCAAACATTTTGCTCAAGATTCTTCACCAATAAGATAAAAGTTCAAACTCTAGATTCCTCAAGATGGCATACGAGTTCCTTTATCACCCAACCTTGACCTACATGTCCTTCTCTCAGCATCCAATTATACCACCTGTTTGGTTCCCTAACATTTCAGGATGACTCTCTTCTCCTCCTGGGATGTTTAGACTCTTCTTTAAGACACAGCTCAATCTAATGTCTTCTGTATAGCTGTCCCCAACTTCCCCCCCACAATTTTCATTATTTATTCATTCAACAAATATTTTAAAAATGCCTACCAAGTGCCAGGCACTGATTGAAGTACTGAGGATACAGTAGGGGAAGAACTGACAAATCCTTACCCTTATGAGGTTTACCTTGCAGTGTGGGGAATTAGAAATAAACACCGGTCTCTTCTCTGGACTTTAAGCCCCTCACAGGCAATGGGCATGTCTTTTCCTCTCTTTATTCCCAGTGTCTGGCAGAGGGCTCAATGCATCTGCTTGGTGACTATGCTCTTAGCACTGGGAGATGATCACAGAGATGACAAAGCGGTGGTAACAGTTGCACTTGGTGGGAAATCATATTTGTACCTTGCTGTCTGGATTTCCTTTAAATCAGCCTGCTTGTTTCATATTTTTGTTTATTTATTTCTTACGAAAGGCTGTTAATGTGTTTACAGTGATTTTATTAAGGAGACTTAGAAAAAAATAATTTGAAAGTGTGACTCTGTCCAACATTGTGCACAGACTTCATGCCACCAAATTGCACACTTTAAAACAGGTGAGATGGTCAATGTTATGTTACGTGTGTTTCACCACAATAAAAGGGAAAAAAGTGAAACTAGATAGCCACTCTGTACCAGGCACCAGGTACTCCTGCGGTTACGGGAATACACAGACAAATAAGATGTGGTCTCTGTCCTCGAGGCACCTGCGGTGTCTAGCAGGAAAAGACTTGTGAGCTGAAGGGAAGGTCAAGAGTTGTTACTGATGTTGGGGGAGAGCCTCTTCACCCCGACGTTCAAGCCCACGCTGCTTTAGTCACAAGTGACGCCCCATGAGTGGGAGGCTCAGAGCACCACAGTGGAATGAATCAGCCTTTTAGGGGTAACTTTGCATTTTCAGAGAAGCCAAGTAACGGAAACAAGTAAGGCATTACTTTATCAGAGTGGAATTTCAAGTTTTCCTTTCAATAGTAAACAGAGGAGCCCAAGCCAGCCTGTTACCACACTGTAATGCCTCTCAGTAGTAACGCACATCTTGAACCAATTGAACACTACCCTGGCAGGCACAGGTGAATTGCACTTGTCGGGGATATTTAGAAATGGGGCAGCTATGTTTGAGAAAATCCTCAGATTGAGAGAGATAGAGGATATCGGCAGCAGTGGAGTAATCACACTGACTCCTGACATGAAGCCAAAGAAAGGCTCTCATCCCCCTGAGTCTTAGAGCCTGCCAGCTGCATCTTAGCAACTGGGAGCACTGCAGTGGGTGCGGAGTCACTCTCCATCAGGATGAGAGGAGACGAGTGCGCGAGGGTCGTGGGCAGGGGATGGAATCACTCTCCATCAGGGACGGGAGGAGACGAGTGCGCGGGGGTCGTGGGCAGGGGATGGTGTGAGCAGTTTGTACGTGGGGGGAAGAAGAGAAAACCGGATACAGATAGAGGCCCTGGGCGAGAAGTGCTTTGCTCGGGGGTGAGGTGGCTGAGAAAGGGTACATTTCTGAAATTACAGCGGATGCCTTTAACAGAAGACTGATGTGTCATACTGCCCAAGTTTTTTTTTTTTTTCCTTCCTCCAAATCCAAGAGATTCCGATAGTGCTCTTGTGATTGGCCTAATGATGAGTCTATTTTTGTTTGTTTGTTTACAATAGGAAGAGAATACTGGTGAAGGACTACAGCAGGATAGTACTTCCTGTGTGAGCGTGGGAAGGGTTCTGAGAGTGCGCTTCTGTACCTGTGTTCCTTCTGGTTGACACTGACAGGCCCCCCTTGAGGGTGGTTTTGCTGTGGGTACTGACTCTTACGGTTTGAAGGGAGGGGAGCTCTCCTTGACAATGTGTTTAACTGAAGTCAGTTTCCGACATCCTTTGAACTTACATCAAAAGGGCAGACTTGTTCCTTTGAAGTCCTCTGTTGGCTCCCCAAATTAGCCATGTGATGGCTTAGGGCAGGTCCCTTCACTTGCCAGGGCCTCAGTTTCCAGGTCTGTAAAATGGACCAGTTAGGGCAGCTGATTTCTTGGGCATCTCTGGGTCTGTCCTACCTTTCAGCAATTATTGTTATATAGAGAATCCCATATACCCAATTACACACCCAACTGGTGACTTGTGTCTGTAATTACATTAATAAAGCCCCAGAGGCCAAGATAAACACCAAAAACACCAACTGTGAGATCACCTGGAACCAAGGAGATAATGATATGTTGTAGGGATGTGTTTTGTATACACATATCTTCTCTGGAAATTTGTTCAGTCCAAAGAGGGTGTATGAAGCTCCAATTTGCTGCTAATGTTGATAAGTATGAGAAACACAATAATACTAAATGTCTTTGGTTTTGAAACAAATACTTCTGTTTTTATAATCTTTTGCACTTTCTTTTTCAGTAGTTTTTCATTCTATACTTATTACTTCAACAAGTATGTATTGAGTTCCTCCCACATGTCAGGCCCTGGTCTAGGTCCTGGGAATAGTGTGGATGAACCAGACAGACATCCTTGATCCCTTGGAGCTTACATCATAGTGGAGGAGGGGACTGTAAAGTAAGCAAGGTCGCTTCCAATATTCGTAATAACCATCATGAAAATAAAACTGGAATAAAGGTGGCTCAGTGGTAAAGAATCCACCAATGCACGCAGTCCAGCAATGCACACGACTCAGGTTCAATGCCTGGGTCAGGGAGATCCCATAGAGGAAGAAATGGCAATCCACTCCAGTATTCTTGCCCGAGGAAACCCATGGACAGAGGAGCCTGATGGGTATAGGACTCTTTGTGGAGTCACAAAGAGCTGGACACTGAGTTGACTGGGAAAGGCTGGGATGAAGGTGGTAAATAATAAACACACAGGTCAAGGAAGGCCTCTCTGAAGAGGTGACATTCAAGGTGAATCCTAAATGGGAAAAATCTGTCCAGGCAAAGGGCATGGCAAGATTCAGAGTCCTGAGAACCAAGCGGGAAGCAGGTGGTGAGCTCATCTCACGGAAGGAGAGACGGAGACCCACGTGGGTTTTCAACGATTCCTTGCTCATAGTCCTTCTCCCTGAGCCCTGTCAAGTAGGAAGGGTAAAGGTATTTGATCATCAACAAAAATGTATGCAGAGTTCATTATATACTAGGCTCTCTTCTGTGGAATACAGCTGGAAACAGAACAGACACAGTCCCCGATAGTTTAGAGCGTACGTTGCTAATATTCAAGGGCAACATACTCTGTGCACATGAGTTGTGAAAGGCTTTTACACTTGTCCAGTGAAAGTTGATGGGGGATGTGAATCATTTGGGTGGAATGCTTGGGTTCTGAGCTCCCCTCTGTCACTGACTGGCAGTGGGGCTTGCAGTTAGTTGGGAAGTCTCTCTTGGACTCGATTTCCACATCTGAAGCTGGTGGCGCTGGATTTAGACCCACTTTTTAACACGGATTGGCATGTGATTTGAGGTGGGGAGGACGTTTTTCTTCCTCTTTTTTTTTAAAACGAATTTTTGTTCGAGTATAGTTGATTCACAATGTTTTGTTAGTTTCTACTAATGTGCCAGACATCCTGGAATGCGAAGTCAAGTGGGCCTTAGGAAGCATCACTACGAACAAAGCTAGTGGAGATGATGGAGTTCCAGTTGAGCTATTTCAAATCCTGAAAGAGGATGCTATGAAAGTGCTGCACTCAATATGCCAGCAAATTTGGAAAACTCAGCAGTGGCCACAGGACTGGAAAAGGTCAGTTTTCATTCCAATCCCAAAGAAAGGCAATGCCAAAGAATGCTCAAACTACTGCACAATTGCACTCATCTCACATGCTAGTAAAGTGATGCTCAAAATTCTTCAAGCCAGGCTTCAGCAATACATGAACCATGAACTTCCTGAATTTCAAGCTGGTTTTAGAAAAGGCAGAGGAACCAGAGATCAAATTGCCAACATCCACTGGATCACGGAAAAAAACAAGAGAGTTCCAGAAAAACATCTATTTCTGCTTTATTGACTATGGCAAAGCCTTTGACTGTGTGGATCACAATAAACTGTGGAAAATCTGAAAGAGATGGGAATACCAGACCACCTGACCTGACTCTTGAGAAACCTATATGCAGGTCAGGAAGCAACAGTTAGAACTGGACATGGAACAACAGACTGGTTCCAAACAGGAAAAGAAGTACATCAAGGCTGTATATTGTCACCCTGCTTATTTAGCTTCTATGCAGAGTACATCATGAGAAATCCTGGACTGGAAGAAACACAAGCTGNTAAACTGTGGAAAATTCTGAGAGAGATGGGAATACCAGACCACCTGACCTGCCTCTTGAGAAGCCTATACGCAGGTCAGGAAGCAACAGTTAGAACGAACAACAGACTGGTTCCGAATACGAAAAGGAGTATTTCAGGGCTGTATATTGTTACCCTGCTTATTTAACTAACTAGATGTAGACAATTTTAATTTCCCCAGTTTTTAAACTAAGGTCTTTTTTCGGCTTGTAGGTTCATTTGGGGATGAACCACATTATGTTTAGTTGCTATGTCTCCTTAGGCACCTACAACCTGACAGTGGTGGTCTTTATTTGTCTTTCTTGACCTTGACAATTTTGAAGAGTATTTTGTAGAACTGTATTTTGTAGAATGTCCTTTAAATTGGATTTTTCTGATATTTTCTTGCTTTGAGAGTACCCAAGATTTGTTTTAATTGTGTGACAAGACAGAGACTTCCCATGTGGTCCAGTGGATAATACTCCATGCACCCAGTGCAGGGGGCCTGAGTTCAATTCCTGGCCAGGGAACTAGATCCAACATGCCACAACTAAGACTTTTCATGCCAGGACTAAAAATCCACACGCTATATCTAAATGCAACTAAAGATCCCTCCTGCCTCAAGGAAGATTGAAGATCTGATGTGCTGCAACTAAGACCTGGAGTAGCCAAATAAATACTAAAAAAATATAGTATGACAAGACGATCCAGATCCGGGAAGGACAGTCATGAGGAAAGAGGTTTATTAGACTCCTAGAAATAGAATGTATGGCAAGCCATACAGGGTCCTGTGGGAACAACCAGAGTTTGTCAGGAGGCAAGGGGAACAGGTTTGATTTAGGAGTCTAACTTCAGTGGGCTCTGGTGTGTAGAGACTGTCTTGGATTGTCTGATAGCTGGTCATGTAGTTATTAGAGGCGGTGGATAGTGGTCCAGAGGGTGAAAGCCTGATAAATGAGGTGGGTGGGGATAAAGGTTCTTGATTAATTACTTTGCACAGGATAGGAGCACTGGCAGATGAGTCCTCTCTTTGTCTCTAGTAATTAGCTAACCCCCGGAGGGTCAGTCCCTTTAGGGTCAGCAAGACCCCAAAGTGTCAATGCACTGAAAGCATGGAATAATCACGGTTGATACAGTTCTCATAATTGATCTAAGGGAGTCTCCATTTAGATTTGGAGTCAGTGACCATGGTTTTCATTTTGAAAAAAGAATCTTTTCTGATTTCAGAATATTTTGTTTCATGATTTACTCCTTTGCATACCTCCTATGTCTTTTTAATAAGTTGAAGATTTTAAATGTCTTATTCTTGCTTCAGTGTTGTTTCATAAAAGTTCACTTTTGTTCTCCTATCATTGTTTTTGTTCAAACAGTTGAGTTTTTCCATGTGATTGGTGTCTTCTTTTCACCTACACTTTGCTATCCATTTAGAAAGTTGTTTGCATAGTACTGGAGATGAGATGAACTCTATTCCAGGTTTTGAACGTCTTTATTCAAATATTTCCTTCACAGATAGAGGGAAAATTGAAATGTTTATAATAAATTTATTTTTATTTTTTTCAGATTTCAAAGTCAGCAGGCTATTGGCTATGTTCTGCAGATTAATTACCTGTGACAGTTTGCATTTCTTTCCAATCATTTTTATACAAACCTATTTCTTCCCCCCTGGGAGTTTATTGCTGGGAAATTTACCGTGCTATTTAAAGGAAAGCATGGCTTATATGTAAAAGCTTATGAAATTATTAAAATTATTATATATGTGCTGTGTTAGCTTGCCTTCCCCAGATGTAGAACCTGAGGTGGGGAATGCTGAAGCCCAAATGACATCACTGAGATTGATCTGCGGTGAGGACAGGAGGCTGGATTTTGCACCCTGTGTCAGTCATTGTCTGTGGGTTCCCATAGGGCTGGGAGGCTGGGAAGCAGTGTATAATTGTCTGGGTGAGTCTGCTCCCATTGGTTGAATAGTTATAAACCATTAACAAACAACCAACTCACAGCTGATGTGGAATGGTCAGATGGGTGCTGGGTGGGCACCAACATTGTTTTCTGCATTTACAATAGCTCCAAGGGTCAGCTAGAAAGAAAATGTAGCTTCTCTTTATATTTCTGGTTGTCGGATCTTAAAGTAGCCTTTTCAGTGATGAGTAAATGAACATCTAGGATTATAAAGAACGGCTATGTTTGAAAGAAGATATCTGACAAAACAAAAATTCTTAATAGTTGTGCTTCCTATGACATGAATTAATTTTAAGTTTAACAGAAAATAAGTACTAAGAATATACAACCTGTATTTAGGGGTGTTTATAAAAAATATAACTTTTCAGAAGTAGTAGGCTATGTTAATTATCCACCTGAGTTCCTTTTGTATCCAAATCCCCAACAAACTGAACTGTAATGTGGTTGCCAATCTACAAACAGAAGTGAATTTAAAAAACATTAATAGAAAAAAACAAGAGCTGTTATAAATAGTGCTTCATATGCTTTGTATGTATTATACAACCTGTCCTAAGACTGAAAGGACTTGGGAATATGGGAAAATTTAGTAATACATCCATTCAAAAGTCAAATGCAAATTTCACTTCCATTCAGCTTTGCAGCATTATTGTAGTGCTCAATGGTCAACACTGTCCCAGGTTTGGTGGAGGAAAGACATAAAGAAAGCCTTCAGGCTGTTGTTCCAGAGAGGAAATGCAGATGGCCAGCAGGCAAATGAAGAGATGCTGAACATCCTAACCATCAAGGAAAGGAAAATCAAAACCACAACAAGCTGTCATCTCACACCTGTCAGAATGGTGATTATGAAAAAGAACACAAAAAAACACATGCTAGCGAGGATGTGGAGAAAACGGAACCCTCCTACATTGTTTCTGGGAATGTAAACTGCTGTGGCCACTGTGGTAAACATTATGGCGGTTTCTCAAAGAAACTAAAAATAGGACTACTCCTGGGTATATATCCGAAAAAAACCCTCAAAACACTAGTTTGAAAAGATACATGTACATGCGTAATCGCATACTGAGTGTGCTTCTCAGAGGAAGTAAGCTAACACAAGTGGTTATGAGAGTGCTCCAGAACAGATGGAAGGATGAAGGTGTGGGACTATCTCACTAAGCACTTGGTAGGCAGAGAAGATGTCATCCTGAGCAGATCATCCCTGGAAAAATTTGGTGTCCCAATTGGTAAATATCTCACTAATGGAAACCTGTGAAGTACACCAGTGCAGGGAAATGCCCTTGTAGAAGTGTGATGATTTAGAGATAAATGGGGGAGGTGGAGGATGTTTATGAAGGCAGCAGCCCAGCTTCAGAACAAAATGAAGATTTGATAGAATCACATAGTTCTAGAGACATTTGAACGCTCATCATCTAAGACAGGGGCTTCCTAGGTGGTGCCAGTGCTAAAGAACCCTTATGCCAATGCAAGAGACATAAGCGATGCAAGTTCGATATCTGGGTTGGGAAAATCCCCTGGAGGAGGGGCATGGCAACCCACTTCAGTATTCTTGCCTGGAAAATCCCATGGACAGAGGAGCCTGGTGGGCTANTTGGCTACCTCATGCGAAGAGTTGACTCATTGGAAAAGACTCTGATGCTGGGAGGGATTGGGGGCAGAAGGAGAAGGGGACGACAGAGGATGAGATGGCTGGATGGCATCACTGACTCGATGGGCATGAGTCTGGGTGGACTCCAGGAGTTGGTGATAGACAGGGAGGCCTGGCGTGCTGCGATTCATGGGGTCGCAAAGAGTCGACATGACTGAGTGACTAAACTGAACTGAACTGAACTGTAGAGTAAAGTGATTGTTTTACATATACATATATCCACTTTTTTTTAAAGATTTTGTTCCCATGTAGGTCATTACAGAATACTGAATAGAGTCCCCTGTGCTATACAGTAGGTTCATATGTATTTTATATATAGTAGTGTGCACATGTCAATCTCAATCTGCCAGTTTATTCATCCCCCAACTTCTCCCCCCTTGGCAATCATAAGCTTGTTTTCTACATCTGTGACTATTTCTATTTTGTAAATAGGTTCATTTGTACCATTGTTTTTAGATTCCATGTATAAGTGATATATCAGGAAACTTGTCTTTCTCTGTCTGACTTACTTCACTCAGTGTGACCATCTCTAGGTCCCTCCACATTGCTGCAGATGGCATTATTTCATTCTTCTTTATGGCTAATATTCCGTTGAATGTATGTACCACATCTCCTCTATCCATTTCTTCATGAATAGACACTTTGGTTGCTTCCAGGTCTTGGCTATTTTAAAGTGCTGCAACATGTATCTTTTTTGAATTATGGTTTTCTCCAGATGTATGCCCAGGAGTAGCATTGCTGGATCATACGGTAACTCTAATTTCAATTTTTTGAGGAACCTCCATACTGTTCTCCATAGTGGCCGCACCAATTTATACTCCCAACAACAGTGTAGGAAGGTTCCCTGGCAGGAAGTTTTTGCTGACTCAGGAAGTACTGCAGGTTTCTCTCTTGTGGACGTGAGGCTGTTCAGAACATCTTGCTTTGTGTTTCCATACAGGTTGCCATTTCCTGTCCCATTCTGCTTGGGTAGGTCATGTGCTGTTTTATAGTAGGACTAGGCAAATGTTTTCCTCAGTGTCTCTATCAGGATGCTTGGTTACTGCATAAAAGGGCCAGCCACAGGCATTTAGACAGTTGAGATGTGTGGAGACAAGTCTCCCTAAACAGAAGCCCTAAGTTTAATGAGTGGAATTAAAAATGCAAATGATGTGCACGATGGTGGGATAATTACATGATTAGAGGCAGCTCCATCAGACAGGGGCTCCCATGGCCTGTTTGTGTCCTGTTTATGTCTAGGCAGCTCGCCGGAGGCCTCCCCTCGCCTCGGGCTTGCCATGTGGTGGAGGGGGGTGCCACACTCACCGCCTACCTCCTTCCCAGGGGGCCAAGGGGACTAATGAGGGACTGGGAGATTGACTGATGAAAGGTGCTGTAAAAGTACAAAGTCTTATTACGCTATTATGAAACCACATTTCGGCATCAGTTACCCACCAACATCCGAGTGAAACTCGACAGCCTCTCAGCCCATTTGTCAAGAGCCGGCAGTTCCCTTCTCGGCACAGGTGAAACAACAATAAATAGAAATTGAATGTGTATCCCAGGTATTTTAATAAAGTCGATAAAACACAGTTGCACGGCCTCTTTGGCTGTTGCCAACGCTCACTCATAAACAGAAACCCCCGTGGGGATAGTCGCTGACTGGGGTGGGTGCACGCAAGGTGCGAGCTCAGAGCCCGAGCTGGCTATTTCATTTGGAGGAAAGTGCTTGGTGGATGCGCTTGGGTTACCATGGCGACTGAGGGACAATGCTCTTGGGCGTGCAGACCCCATGTTTGCAGCATTATGCTTCAGAAGAGGGATTTAGAGATGCAGAACAAAACATAATAAAGGAGCGTCAAACCTAATAAGACTAGGGACTGAAAGAAAGCCAGGGACTTCTGTTTAGACACCACAGCGTTCTCGCCTTGTGGGTCTGGGAACTGGTCCAAGACTGAAGCTTGTTCATTATACCTCCCAGGCCGCCGGCATTCAGAAGGGCTCTCTGCATTGAAATTGCAACTTTTTCTCACCTGGCTGCAAAGAGAACCCACTGAGTTTAGAACAGTACACGAACGAAGAGATTTTTCTCATTTAGAAAACATCCTTTTGTACCTGGTCGATAAGATAGGAAAAAAAAAAAGCCCAGCTTGAATATTGAGCAAGTTGCCAAAATTGAGCCTGGAACAACCCCATGGTGTCTTTATTGGGTAACATGAATATCATTCTCCGATATAGCCTCATTAATCAAAGCTGCAAATGCTCTAAGAGTTCTGATGGAAAAGACGTAGCAAAAGGCGGCTTTCATCATTTACATAATAAAAAAAATTCCTGGATTCTCTTTCCTTGTTTGATGCCCCTGGGTTATGGACAGCTGACACCTGCTTTCTGGGCGCATGTTGTTTTTTCCTACAACTTCTCTTTTGTTTCCAAGGAGGGGCCCCACCTTGTCTTGTGGTCCCCCACAAGAAGGAAAAGATAAGGCAGAAGGAAACGAAGCAATTAGAACAGAAGGTCCATTAATCAAGGAGGCATATGGTAAGAGAAAGAGGCTGGGAGCCAAGACTGCTAGTCCTCTGCGGTCACTGACTTGGTGTGTATGGCTTTGCTTAACTCCCGGACCTCGGACCCTTGCACTGCTTCATCAGTGAGTCTGAGAGGACTTCTCACCTGCAAGCTTTCTGGGGATGAGCACTGTTTTTTTTTTTTTAAACTCATCTCCGTGTTTCACACCATTATATAAACATTTCTGGAATGCCTGAATTTCTGAGATTCTGTCCCATTCTGTAAGACTCTTGGCCTGGAGGTGATGGACAGAAGTCATTTTGTAGCATCCTTCAGGCTGGAAAGGGATTTGGGGGCGAGTAGAGAGTGCTGGAGAGTCTGTTTGCCCCTCCAGACCCATTCTCCACCCTTTGCTCCCCTGGTCTGTACCTAGGGAGACTCCTTGGCTATGTCCCTGGCTCCCTTGCCATCTAATTAGGGCCAGGGAGGCCAGCGAATGGCATTTCCCATGGACCTCCATCACTTGAAGCTGCTTCAGAGGCTCTTCAGGGCAGAAGCACCTGGGGACAGCTTAAGTTTGACTTTAGAACCTTAAAACCAATATCTAAGTATTGAATTCCATCTTGGAATATCCTGCCTTCATTCCTGGACCATGTAAACAAGTTATCAACAGACTGTGGGCAGGGGGACAGTTGGTATGTTTAGAAGTAGATTTCAAATTATCCCCTCCAGCGGGAGTCTCAGTTTTTTGACTAGGAAGCCATCCTCATGGTGAATTTGTTGACTGAGAAAACCTACAAAGTGGTGTGTTTGTGTATTCAGTCGCATCCAACTTTTTTTGACCTCACGGGCTGTAGCCCACCAGGTTCTTCTGTCCATGGGATTCTCTAGGTAAGAATACTGGCACGGGTTGCCATTTCTTCCTCCAGGACATCTTCTTGACCCAGGGACTGAACTCATGCAAAAGACTCAGCATTCTCAATGTTTTGACTAGGAAGCCTTCCCCACCGTAAATTTGCAGGCTGAGAAAACCTACGAAGTGGTAGGTTGCATTATTGTTCATGACGGTTTGTTCCTTCTCCTAAGAGGCTTGTAAATCCCTGCCCTCCTGTGTCTCCTGTGTCTCCTCCCTGCATGGTGGGGCTTCAGATGCAAATGCATGGTGGGGCCAGGTCTCCTACAGCGTGCCTCCTGCCCGTTCAGGCCAGGTCCCAGAACGAGGAGGCACACAAAGCAGAGCAGAACCCAGTCCCAACCAACCTGCAGTCTCCAGGTAATCTGGGCAGGAAATAAATATTGGCTGTTATAAGCCACTGACATTTAAACAACAGTACACAGATTATGTCTTAATCATCATAACATCCAGAGGGGTTTGAAAAATAGTGGGACTTGGCAGTTGGACTGATGAACGGATGGATGACCAGGCAAGTCAGTCATACTTTGTCTTTTCAAGTCTGTGGCCCACATTTGATGTCTCCTCTGAACAAGCAGATTACTTGCCATAACTTGGCAGTGGTCCTTGACGGCACTTGGTTTTTGACGCCCCAGTTTCAGACTCTCCAGTCTAGAACAATTATCTCCTTCAGATTTGTGGCAATTCTGGAAAGAGAACAGAATTTTGAAACAGTATGTGTGGGTTGACGTCTCGGCTCCCTCACCTAGTTCCTTGTGAACTTGGGAACGGCTTTCAGCTTTTCTGACCTCATATGTTCACTTACCACTCTTACATAGAGGGCACATTTGAATGAAATAAGTTTGGCACATTGAATGAAATAAGCCATGTAGATCTTCTTTTTAACGTGAATTGAAGGTGCTATTCTTGGAGTAATTAACCCAAGGAGGAAAGAGCCTCTGACACCCTTACTGCTCCTCCTGCCCCCCCACCTTCTGATCATTTTTCCAATGTGTGCTCTTATTTCAATGGGAGTCTGAAAGATGGTACTAAGAAAATCCAAAGTCTTCCTCAAACAGGCAGTGGCCACAGCAGCTCTGGCTGGAGCTGGCAGGCCTTTCGCTGGAGATGAGCACTGATTCAGAAATCTGAAATCTAAAGGAAATATCCAACCTTGTATGATCTCTTGACAACTTAAGGCCCTAACGGGTTGATTAGTGGTGGCTCTCTCCTTCCCTGCCTGCCAACAACACTTCCAATGGGTCCCACTCCTCAGACTTCGTCTCTCAGTACCCGGTGCAGTGGAACTTATAGCAACTGAGTTAATTAGGACCGAGGGGAGCACCACACCCTAGCTGCTTAAATTATAGCCACTGTGCCTTCTCTCCAGTGGGAGGAAGTGTATACCGCCACCTCAGCCCCCTGTGTCAAGAGGGAGATGGAGATGGGGGGTTCAAAGTTCCTGTCCTGACATCAGCCTTCTGGGGTCAAGAGGTGGGCCCCATGGGGCTCAGATAGCGGGGGTGGGGGTGGGGAGTTCTGCCATATGGAAGTAACTTTAATGATGTCAGGGGGGTGAGGAGTGTGTGGGGGCGTAGTTGGGAAGTGGCTTTAAAATGACAAGCAGGAGGCAATGCTGAGCCTTTTCCCCCATTTACCTCACTCCTCCCCAATACCTCCCCGCAGTTCCCACTGTCTACCCTTACAACCCAATCTGTGAAATGGAGGCAAGATCACCCCAAGGATGAGGAGCTCTGGCCCTAGGCCAGTACCATGCTAAACCTTTGCCATGTCAAGGATGGATCACAAGAAATCGCCCCATTTGCTCATTTCTGACCTGCAAAAACAGCATTTTCAGACCACCACGTTTCCTTTCTCAGCCATCTGCTGCTTACAGCTCTACTTCTCAGGTGAGGGAACTGACGTTAGGCCATTTGCTCTAAGTCAAGAGTTAGAGACGGAGTGACAATGTATGCGGGGGGTCCTGGCTGCCGGCTCAGCTCAGAAGTGTCACACTGCACCCCAAGACTTTATGCACTTTAGTCCATAAACGACTGTAACAGCTTCAGAGGTTACCTCCTCTGCAGGACCTGGCTGGTTCCTTAGGCAGCTGTTCTGGTGCTGGTACTGGAAACCACTGGAAGCAAGGGATACTTCTTGCAACCAGCTGAACCTCCCAGGATGTCTCTGATTTGATTGAAAAAGGTCTACCTGGCCCACCTGGCCTGTGAGACAAGTGATGGGGATGGGGTGAAGGAATGGCAAGGCTACGGCAGAAATGCTTTTCCTTCAAAAAATCGGCTCTTTTTCTTATTTAAGAAGTAATACCTATTCAGTGCAAAAAATGTAGACAAAATAGATAAAATGAAAGTGAGCAGCAATCCCTAGCTAGAGACTACCACGATTCTGATGACTGTGGTATGTCTTGCTCTTGTTTTCTCTCTTTCTCTAGATAAATATAGAAATTTTCGTGTGGGGGATCTATTGTAAATCTCATTTTCCTTATTCATTAATTCTCTATTTTATTCCAGAGTTAACTTAACATGGTTTTTGTGTGTGTGTGCTTAGTCGCTCAGTCATGTTCCACTCTTTGCGACCCCATGGACTGTAGCCCTCCAGGATCCTCTGTCCATGGTGATTCTCCAGGCAAGAATACTGGAGTGGGTTGCCGTGCCCTCGTCCAGGGAATCTTCCCAACCCAGGGATCGAACCCAGGCGTCCCTCATTGCAGGCGGATTTTTATCATCTGAACCACTAGGGAATATGACAGCACAAATGAAAAGTGGGGGGTAAGAAAGAAAACCCAAGCCATAAGAACATTTGGGCTTTTCCCCAGCTTTCTGAGATATAATTGACATATAACATTGTATACAACATGTGGATTTGATCCTTTCAAACACTGCAAAATGATTACCAACATAGCGTGAGCCAACACCATCACCAGCACATCATCACCATTTATTTTTTTGGTGAGAAAATTTAAGATTTGCTCTCTTAGCAACATTCAAACACATAACACACTGCATTCTGGAATTTTTAAAATTTCACATGGCATTGAGAGTATTTGCCCATTAAATATTCCACAGCATCAATTTTGAATGGAGTCCTTTTTATGGAAGGAAAACATAAGCAGGCAGAAAAGTGCACACATTGAAAGCCAATGACTCCATACAGTATCGTTTTTAATGGCTCCACTTAGTCTTTTACCAAATGTTCAGTATTATCAATAAAATAGCAACGATGAAACGTGTCCAGGACTATTTTCAGCAACACCAGAGACCACGGAGGAATCCATAGGTCTGAATTCCACAATATCCTTAAAAAGAACACATCTTCTTGGAGGGGGTGGGGGCAGGGGGATTCAAGCTGCTGCCCCGACAGCTTCCTGCCCACGTTTGGACACTTAATGCAAAGCCAAGTCAAGTTGCTTCTTATCTTTGTGGCATCCCCCTCTCCCTGCCCTTTCGCACCGACAGCCCCTGCCCCCACCACAGTGTCCTCTGAGGGGCGGGCGGTGGGGAGAGTGCGGCCCTGAAGCAGGAGGTGGCTGATGGTGAGGGAAATCGCCAGGCTTTCCTTTCATTGCGTTTGACCCTCACTAAGTTTTCTAAAACGAAGATGCTTCACACTCCTCTTTCTGAATTGCCGGAAAGCGTAGTGAAAAGGCAACGGGATTCAAAAGATCGTCAGAGCCGATAACTACACAACCCACCAGATGGCGCTGTTGCTCCATTGGAAAGGGCGGGCGGCGGGGCCCAGAGTTACTGGCTGAGAAGGGAGCCCAGACACAGGAGGGGAAGCGGCCAGACGGGGCCGTGGTCTGTCTTTTCTGTCGCCCTGACAGCCTTGCTCTGTCTCATTGACTTCTTCACCACCCCTCACAGCTTCTCCGGGTATCTTTGGGATGCCCCACATCTTTCCCGGTGTCTTGCTGTCTCTTTCTGGTGGATTTTTTCCTCTCATACTTAAGCAGCTATAATAGAGAGTGGTGTGTATTTATTTGTGTTTAATAAAGTTTTAGGTATACTTCTGGAATTTAAAAGTAGAAACACTGGTCCTTTTGTGTTCCTTTAGTTTCCTCTTTAAACAGAAACCCACAAAACCAAGTTTTTCCCCTCTGGATTGAGGACTCTGTTGCTTACCATTTTTATATCAATATTTTGAAGCTCAGTGGACCTGAGAAAAAAATTGATGAGACAGACAGCTAATAGCCATTTAGGTTCTTGATCTTTGAGGCTTTTATATTCAGTGTGTGTGTGTGTTAGTCGCTCAGAAGTGTCCAACTCTTTGCAACCCTGTGGACTGTAGCCAGCCAGGCTCTTCTATCCATGGGGATTTTCCAGGCAAGAGTCCTGGAGTGGGTTCCCACTTCCTACTCCAGGGGATCTTCCCAACCTAGGGATCGAACCTGGGTCTCCTCATTGCAAATGGATTTTTTACTGGTTGAGCCACCAGGGATGTACACAAATCTGCATGAGGGGTAGAAGTAAGGCAGCAGCAGAATTCGCAGATCGTGGCTATGAGACATCCAGCCAAGTGTGCGGTCCTCACAGTTTCAGGGAGGAGATGAGGGAGGAAACTGAGGGGGAGCACCCTGAGTGTAAGGACTTGGCCAAGGCGGCCTGGATGAGGAGGGAAGAGCTGCAGTTTGATGCCAGGGCTTGGTGCCTCCCAGCTCTGTCCTTCGGCTGCTCCAGCAACAACCCAGGAGGCTATGCTGGGAGGTCTGGGAGTTCCTCACCTCCCCACCCCCCACCCCCGCCGCAGACTGGAGCAATGTAAGGAAAAATGTAGGTTCTGAAGGAGTTTACAACCTAGGGAATCCTGATTTCCTGACACAGCCTTAAGTTCTGTTGCTGACCCATCCATGCCTCCTCTTCCCTCTCAGGAGGAGGAGTGTGAGTGGATCTCCTGTGTGGCTCAGAGAGGGCTAGGAAGCTGGAACACCTGCCTCTCCAAAGAAAATATGGGCTTGCTTCTCTGGGCCATTAATGTTCCTCACCCAGGAGAATTCCAGGCCACAGTTCCTTTCTGAGGCTGTGGAGAGAATCCAAATTCATGCCTTTGTTGGACTGAAGACAGAGCAGTTTTCTATTAAAACAAAACAAAACTATAGCATCGCCTCCCTGCCCTGCCCCCCTTCCCATTCCACAAGCAGTCACTGGGTGCTAGATTTCTGTCAGGAAAATGCAAGAGGGGAATCAACTTCCATGGCCCAGAGGGCTGTCCACAGAGCAGGAGTTACGAGAGAAGATCTAAGCTACTAAGTAGTGGACCCCTGTGTTGCAGGAAGGAGGACCCCTTCCAGGGCTGGAAACCGGGCTCTTGTCTAACACTTGGAAGTGAACTGTCAGAGGAGACATATGTGCTGACAAAGCAAGAAATTTTATTTGGAAAGGGTGCCTGGGCAGAGAGCAGTAGGGTAAGGGAACCCAGAACTGCTGTGCCACGTGGCTTGCAGTCTCGGGTTTTATGGTGATGGGACTAGTTTCCGTGTTGTCTTTAGCAATCATTCTGACTCAGAGTCCTTCCTGGTGGTGCACGCCTTGTTCAGCCAAGATGGATGCCAGAGAGAAGGATTCTGGACAGGTGGTGTCTCCTTTTGACCTTTCCTGAACTCTTCCGGTTGGTGGAGGCTTATCAGTTCCCTGTTCCTTACAGGGACCTCCTGTCGTAAAACAGCTCCTGCAGATGGTTACGATGGTGGCTGGCCGGGGTGGGCGGTTTCAATCAGTGTGCTTCCCCTAACACCTGGATGAAAAAGGCCCTTCCCAGAGTGCAGCCCAGTGAGATGTTTATACCATGCTGTAATGCAGGGACGGGTCCTCCCCCACCGCCGGCTCAGCACTTTGAACTTTAAGCGTGAGCTCACTGAAATGAAAGTCCTTAATGTCAGTTCAAAGTATTTCGGGCAATTGCAGCAGGCAAGGGAGATCTTTACAGGGTACGAGACAGAATGCCAGGGAGGTAGCTGTAACTGTTACATCACAATTCTCTTCAGTAATGGTGGTGATGATGCTGATAATAATGAACCTGTTTCTACCAGTAATTCCCATCCATCCTAGAAAACTGGGAAAACACAGAAAAGCACGAAGGAAATAAATGACAACTCTTTTCAGCTTAACACCTTCAATTTATTTCTCCAAAACAGAGAACAGCAAGAGGGCAATTAACTAAAGGCTATTAACATAACAAAAACGCCCCCAGCCTCTCGCTCTAGCTCCGGAGGCAGCGCAGACCTGCTTGGAGTCTCTCACTCAGGCTTGTCTGGTCGATTTTCCCCCATCAATGACATTTTCTGAGATTTGAAAAATGATTCCTTTACTGGCAAACTATGTGGATGAAGAGAGAGAAGCCCAGGGGCACAAAGATAGAAATATCACAGTATCTACCACTGCACTCAGTGTTTTTTTTTTTTCGTTACATTCTATTTGTTTCCAAAAATAAAGTTTTCTTGCTTTGCTGTACTTGGTAAAGTACAATCATATCCAAAGGGAGGGGGGAAGAAAAGAANCAAACTATGTGGATGAAGAGAGAGAAGCCCAGGGGCACAAAGATAGAAATATCACAGTATCTACCACTGCACTCAGTGTTTTTTTTTTTTCGTTACATTCTATTTGTTTCCAAAAATAAAGTTTTCTTGCTTTGCTGTACTTGGTAAAGTACAATCATATCCAAAGGGAGGGGGGAAGAAAAGAAAACCAGTCTCTTTTTATAGGCAGTTTCATGGGTTGCATAAACGTTCCCCTAATCTGTCTTCACAAAGAGATGACCTTTCTCTGGGACGGCCTGAGACGCAGGCAGAGAAAGAAGGGTGGGTGTGATGTTGATGCTGGGCTGGGTACTGCAGTGGGTAGCTACCTGAAAGGGGTCGCCTGAGGGGAGGAGGCCGGCCATACAGTGCTAAGTGAGGGCATCTCCTTTTCTCTTCATTGGTCCTAAAAGTTTCTCAGCAGTTGTGGAAAATGGCATAAGTTCTTTCAAGGTAACTTTCAAAATATGTAAATCAAATTGATTAACCAAGGGCTTATAGGAGCTGTCATTCCCGCTGCCCAGAGATGGCTAGTCAAAGTATTTTAGTGACTCTATAGGATCTTTTCCATATAGAATAATGAAAACTCCCCTCTGTTATGAAACCAGCCTCCTAACTTTAGAATATGTTATGAGCATTTTCTCATGGGGTTAAATATGTCTTTACATCATCATTTCTTTAATTCCTATTGTTAGATATTTCAGTCCAGTTCAGTTCAGTCGCTCAGTCGTGTCCGACTCTTTTCGACCCCATGAATTGCAGCATGCCAGGCCTCCCTGTCCATCACCAGCTCCTGGAGTCTACCCAAACCCATGTCCATCATGTCAGTGATGCCATCCAACCATCTCATCCTCTGTTGNCAGTTCAGTTCAGTCGCTCAGTCGTGTCCGACTCTTTTCGACCCCATGAATTGCAGCATGCCAGGCCTCCCTGTCCATCACCAGCTCCTGGAGTCTACCCAAACCCATGTCCATCATGTCAGTGATGCCATCCAACCATCTCATCCTCTGTTGTCCCCTTCTCCTCCTGCCCTCAATCTTTCCCAGCGTCATGGTCTTTTCAAATGAGTCAGCTCTTTGCATCAGGTGGCCAAAGTATTGGAGTTTCAGCTTCAACATCAGTCCTTCCAATGAACATCCAGGACTGATCTCCTTCAGGATGGACTGTTTGGATCTCCTTGCAGTCCAAGGGACTCTCAAGAGTCTTCTCCAACACCACAGTTCAAAAGCATCAATTCTTCAGCATTCAGCCTTCTTCACAGTCCAACTCTCACATCCATACATGACCACTGGAAAAACCATAGCCTTGACTAGATGGACCTTTGTTGACAAAGTAATGTCTCTGCTTTTTAATATGCTGTCTAGGCTGGTCATAACTTTCCTTCCAGAGAGTAAGCGTCTTTTAATTTCATGGCTGCAGTCACCATCTGCAGCAATCTTGGAGCCCAGGAAAATAAAGTCAGCCACTGTTTCCCCATCTATTTGCCATGAAGTGATGGGACCAGATGCCATGATCTTAGTTTTCTGAATGTTGAGCTATTTAGGTGTTGGATATTTAGACATGCCCTTTTCTCAGTTTTTGCTAATTATTTAGAATGTTGCTGTTAACACGCATGCATGTGTGCTAAATCACTTCAGGAGTGTCCAACTTGTTGCGACCCCGTGGACTGTAGCCTGCCAGGCTCCTCTGTAGGATTCTCCAGGTAAGAATACTGGAGGGGGTTGCCATTCCCTCCTCCAGGGGATCTTCCCAACCCTTGGATCAAACCTGCCACTAGTGCCACCTGGGAAGTTAACATACTTGGGTATATGTCTTGGCACACATCTGTAATTATTTCCCCAGGTAAATTCTTGTAAGTAAAAGGGTGTGTGTTTTTTAGTTGGTAGATGTTGCTACAATTTGCTCCAGAAAATTTGCATCAACTCCTCTCATTGCTTCCCAGGTGGCACCAGAAGTAAAGAACCCACCTGCCAATGCAGGAGATGTAAGAGATGAGGATTAGATCCTTAGGTCGGGACAATCCCCTGGAGGAGGACATGGCAACCCACTCCAGTATTCTTGCCTGCCGAATCCCACAGACAAAGGAGCCTGGTGGGCTACAGTCCACGGGATCCCAAAGATTCAGATATGACTGAAACGACTTAGCATGTATGCGCACCTCACTGCATGAAACAGCCCCTTTCCCCACATTCTTGCCAGGACTAGGAATTACACATTTATTAGTGTTTGTCAGCCACTGGTAGGCAACAAGAGTATCTCATTGGTTCAGTTTTGATTTCTGTATTGTAAGATTGCATCTGTTTCTAAGTAATTTCTGAACCATCTTCAACTCCTCACCCACATTATCCCCATTGTCAACATTTATTGAACTTTCAATTCAGTTCAGTTCAGTTGCTCACTCATGTCCGACTCTGCGACCCCATGGACTGCAGCATGCCAGGCTTCCGTGTCCATCACCAACTCCCCAAGCTTGCTCAAACTCATGTCAGTGATACCATCCAACCATCTCATCCTCTGTCTTTTGAACTTTATTGAACTTTACTTTAGTCTATTGAACTTTACTTTGTGCCAAATACTCGAATATATTGCTTCAGTTATTTCTTATAGGAGTCTTTATGCAAATTGTCCTGTGTCACAGAGGGAGCAAAGACAAGTCTGAAAACTGAACCCACATTGTTTGATGCTAAAGTCCCAATCCATATTCTTTTTATTTTTTCAACCTGCACTCAATTTCATGGTGGTTTGATTCTTATTATGAACCACCTTGTCTGCCTGCCTCCCACCTAGAGCTCACCAAACCTGACCTAGTGGCTGAGTCTGTTTTGTGTTGGGTTCAAATAACAATACAGACTGAAAGGGAGAGGGCTGAATGACAGGCCAATGGAGACAGGTAGCAAAAGTGAGACATGGTGAATATCTTTTTCTCTTGGTTCCTTCTCAAGCATAGACCTTGGCCTGATTAGCAAAGTGGAGCATGTATATGTGTCTTTGTAGTTAGGGTCAGGCTGATTTTTTTGTGTCTTGCTGCTGCAGAATAAGATGGATGGGGTGATGAATAAGCGTAAGATGAGGAATCAGAACACTTCATTTATTTCTAAATACTTTATATATTTGATTCCATTTTAAATGATATCAATAACCTCAGATATGCAGATGACACCACCCTTATGGCAGAAAGTGAAGAGGAACTAAAAAGCCTCTTGATGAAAGTGGAAGAGGAGAGTGAAAAAGTTGGCTTAAAGCTCAACATTCAGAAAACGAAGATCATGGCATCCAGTCCCACATGGGAAATAGATGGAGAAACAGTGGAAACAGTGTCAGACTTTATTTTTCGGGCTCCAAAATCACTGCAGATGGTGACTGCAGCCATGAAAAGACGCTTACTTCTTGGAAGAAAAGTTATGAGCAACCTAGACAGCATATTCAAAAGCA